>CAXAJV010000682.1:0-5000 GCA_963969225.1 Xylocopa violacea
CGTCGTCGATGAATCTCTCCATTCGATCTTTTGGGTTTCTCAGGTTTACCCCTGAACGGTTTCACGTACTCTTGAACTCTCTCTTCAAAGTTCTTTTCAACTTTCCCTCACGGTACTTGTTCGCTATCGGTCTCGTGGTCGTATTTAGCCTTAGATGGAGTTTACCACCCACTTAGGGCTGCACTCTCAAGCAACCCGACTCTAAGGAGAGATCCTCCCGAGACGCGTTCCGGTCTCTACGGGCCTGGCACCCTCTGTGGGTAAATGGCCCCATTCAAGATGGACTTGGACGCGATTCGATGTCTCGGGATAAACGGATCCTCCCGAACACTACATTTCCCAGCGGCGGAACCGCGGGATTCAGTGCTGGGCTCATTCCTGTTCGCTCGCAGCTACTAAGGAAATCCTGGTTAGTTTCTTTTCCTCCGCTTAGTAATATGCTTAAATTCAGCGGGTAATCTCACCTAATCTGAGGTCGTCTCTACGTGAAACACGAAATTCGTTCGTGCCGTGAAGCCGCTTTTTTTTTTGCACTGCGAGACACGTTAAGGAACCCGCGTCTATTTGGTCAGAGAGAAGGTATTATAAATCCCGTTTTCTTTCGGGAAAACGGGAAAAAAAAAAATTCGACAACATACAAGAGAGATGATTACGGAGCTTCGACGCACGGGGACGGCAGACGACGAAAAGAACTTTCGTCGTCTCCGACGCAGCGATCCTTTCATTTACCGCTCGATTACCACAAAACTCCGCCGTTCTTCTCGGCGAAGCGTTTTGCGCACCGCGCCAATGTCATTCGTGTCGGTTCTCGGATTCGTAATGCATACGAGACCCTCGCTGGACAACCAAGTTGCCGGCGATTTTTAACATCCGTCCTCTCTTATCGTAGCTATGAACGATTATAAATAATTCCAGCGGTTCCACCTTCCGCGCGTAACACGCAGAGATCGAAACGGAGCGGCTCCTTTTCCCCGATTTATCACCCTGATCCGTCGGAACGACGGATAGGCCGAGTTGGAGCGCGCCCACGCGAATCTCTCTGCTGCGTGGAACGGGAAATAAAAAAAAAAAGGAACGCACGCGTGGAATTACATAACCAAGCTGCGCTTTCCGGGGACTGGATGACCGGCTTTTTGATCGCGCGGTCCCGTCTCGACAACGAAGACATGGGGTGACCAACAACTTGTGGCACCGAGCAGCACCTCGTCGAAGTATAACTTCGAGCCTCGCCAATGGGGTGGGCACAATCTCTTCCCGTATCTACTTCTCTAAACGACTCTCCTCGTTGCGCGTGGCGTTACCGATTCGAGTTCTGTGCTTCGGAATCTGCGGACGCGCGTCACAGGCCAGAAACGTTACAATCGACCATATATATATATATACCAAATGTTCCGATCGACACCGGGCTGACAGACAGAGGCAGCACACCGAGGACGCACGGTAAATTCGAGTCTCGACGAACGTGGCTGGGGTCAGATTCGAACATCCCAAGATCATCAGCGTTCGAAGAGGAAATGCGTCCCCGTGCGCGCGTTTGTCTGTGGTCCCCGACAATCGACGGCATATGGAAATAAAATTCGAGATCGACTTCGGCAACGACGGCCTATATACATTGTATGTATTCGAGTGACGGTCCGCTCAATTTCTTCCTTACACAAAACATGGTATACGCGCACAACGCGCGGAGAGAGCAGAGAGAGAACGGGTTATTCTGATGATTGAACGCAACAACACCCTGGGGCTGTGCGAACTTCGAACGATCGGATGCGCATCATCGTCCCTCACGTTACGACGATGTCGCTCGCTCTCTCTTTCTTGTATATTCTCTTCTCTCTCTCGACCGAGTTCCCAACAATTCGATTCTCTCAGTCTTGCGGCAAAAGAAAAATTCATTTTAAACGACGTCGAGCGCGCGGCATATCAATCGTGCGTTAAAGAGACGCGCGAAGAGTGGTCATGGTGTGTGGCGGGTGTGCGAATTTGGAATACGGAACAAAATCGGCAGTCGAAACACGAAGCGGTTCCCCGTGGGCGGTCGTCCGGTTAAACGAACGACTCACGACGCCACGAAGAACTCGCGCGAGTCCGTGATCGACACCGTCGATTTCCGTGAACCCGTTTAACGCACGCCGCACGCGCGCACACGTTACACCAGTCGCATATAGTCTCGGGGCACGGCCACAGACGACTCGGACGAACGTCCAACGATCGCTCGTACGTCGCGTATCGCTCCTCTTTTTCCCTTTCGGTGCGCCCGAACTCAGAAACGTTCGTAAATGGAATTCGAATGAACGACGGCGGGCAGATTCGAGCACCGGAGAGAAAAGATTCGACGAAACGCAACGCAAGCAGTATTCTGGTTACGTGAACGACCCTCAGCTAGGCGTGGTCCAGGAATTGTATCCGTGGACCGCAATGTGCGTTCGAAATGTCGATGTTCATGTGTCCTGCAGTTCACACGTTGACGCGCAATTAGCTGCGTTCTTCATCGACCCACGAGCCAAGTGATCCACCGTTCAGGGTAATCGTATATGTATATTTTTTATTAATTGTTAAGTCTCTTCGTACTAAGTTTCGAACAAGTCGAGACCCAAACGTCTCCGGCGAAGGAGACGCGGGCGTCGCCCGAATTCTCGGCGACACGATACCGTCCTACGGATGAAACGGACACGCCTGTTTCAGGGTGTTTAGGATACATCCTTTCGGATTCACGCCAGTGTGCCACGCGTCCAGGTAGATAAAATTTTTCGAAAATTCGTTAGGACTCTTCTTCGCGCGTATCGCGCAGACCCTCGAGGCGGTCCCCCCTTCCTCCCGACAACACGAAGCGAGCTTGTAAAATTCGATCTCGCAACGGCGGGTTTATTAAGGGACTCTCGACAACGAGGAAGAATACGCAAACGCGAATATATCGTCGTCCCCTCTGAACGAATGGCACGTGGAAGTGAATACAAAAAAAAAAAAAAAGAAAGATATCCAACACCCAGCGGCGTATTGCTTTCGAGAAGTTGACGACGTTCGTACAGGTAAGTCGTAAAATATCGATGGGACTCGCCGTGAAACCTCGAAGCGGTCTATAATTTTACCCACCCGACAACACGAAGCGAGCATAAAAAATTATTCGATCTCGCAACGGCGGGTGTGTTTCCAGACTCGCGACAACGAGGCTTCGCTCGGCGAAGCGGTCCCCTCTGAACGAACGACACGATCAAAACCCGAACACAGGTGCGTGGTACAAGTTCCTCAAATTCCACGATCCACTGCACGATCTGTGCTTCAGAGCTCAGGTGATAAAAAAAAAAAAAAATTCGTTGGGACTCGGCCGCCAAAGCCTCGAGCGGTCTACCGTTTTTCCCCGGCAACACGAAGCGAGTATAAATTATTCGATCTCGCAACGGCCGGTTTCTCAGACTCGCGACAACGAGGCTATGGCAAAAAGCAAGTCCCCTCTGAGCTTGCAGCACAATTGTGAAACGGGAAAACGAACAAGTACCAGCGGCGTATTGCTTTCACGCAGAGACGCAAAATAATGGTACACACTCGACCTGTCGAATATGCAAAGTCGACGACATAACTTACCGTTCGGGTAAGAAAAATTCGTTAGGACTCGTCGGTTAACAACACCAACACCTCGAGCGCGGTCTGTATAATTTTATTTACCCGACAACACGAAGCGAGCATAATAAATGAGATTCGATCTCGCAACGGCGGGTTCATTATACAGACCCTAATCGCCAACGAGGCTTGGCCCGACGAATCGTCCCCTCCGAACGGAACGGTACGATCGACATTAACACAACCAGGGTACGCGGCGCGACACCACGCTCTTAACGAATTCGAAGTCGACGACGATCGTCGTTCGGGTAAAGATTCGTTGGGACTCGCCGTCGTACACAGCCTCGAGGCGGTCTGTTTCACCCGACAACGCGAAGCGAGCATAATATTGTTCGATCTCGCAACGGCACGGGTTTTCACAGACTCTCGACAACGAGGCTTGGCGGCGACGAATCGTCCCCTCCGAACGGAACGGTACGATCGACTAAAACAGGATACGCGCGACACACGCTCTTAAAGGAATTCGAAGTCGACGACGGCGCGTCCGTTCGGGTGAAGATTCGTTGGGACTCGCCGCACGCGCAGCCTCTGAGCGGTCCAATTTAACCTGCGACACGAAGCGAGCATAAAATGGTTCGATCTCGCAACGGCAACGGGTTTTCATAGACTCTATGAGAGCGAGGCTTGGCGGCGACGAATCGTCCCCTCCGAACGGAACGGTACGATCGACTAAAACAGGATACGCGCGACACACGCTCTTAAAAGAAATCGAAGTCGACGACGGCGCGTCCGTTCGGGTGAATGATTCGTTGGGACTCGCCGCACGCGCAGCCTCTGAGCGGTCCAATTTAACCTGCGACACGAAGCGAGCATAAAATTGTTCGATCTCGCAACGGCAACGGGTTTTCAGACACTCAACAACGAGGCTTGGCGGCGACGAATCGTCCCCTCCGAACGAAACGGTACGGTACGATCGACTGGTATAAAAGAGCGGGCGACACACGATCCTGCGAATTCGAGATCGACGACGGTACACGTTCATCGTTCGGGTGAAGATTCGTTGGGACTCGCCGCGCGCGCAGCCTCGAAGCGGTCCAATTTAACCTGCGACACGAAGCGAGCATAAAATTGTTCGATCTCGCAACGGCACGGGTTTTCACAGACTCTCGACAACGAGGCTTGGCGGCGACGAATCGTCCCCTCCGAACGAAACGGTACGGTACGATCGACTGGTATAAAAGAGCGGGCGACACACGATCCTGCGAATTCGAGGTCGACGACGGTACAACACGTTCATCGTTCGGGTGAAGATTCGTTGGGACTCGCCGCGCGCGCAGCCTCGAAGCGGTCCAATTTAACCTGCGACACGAAGCGAGCATAAAATTGTTCGATCTCGCAACGGCACGGGTTTTCACAGACTCTCGACAACGAGGCTTGGCGGCGAC
>CAXAJV010000682.1:15000-22500 GCA_963969225.1 Xylocopa violacea
TAGGGACAGAACATTGTGAACTCGGCCCCGGGAGGGGGCACGAGTATGCTACCTCGCCTTAAGGGCATACGCAGAGTTTTCCCATCGACTTGCCAACGTGAACCAGTCCTCTGGAACGGGAGAGGAAAAACCCAGCAGCGCCGCGGCGATCGTTTTCCCGCGGTGTGGGCCCTTCAGTTACCCCGACGCTCGACCGAGACTAAGTCTCGTTCGGCCGCAGGGGCATCCACGGGGAACCTCGGGGAGGCGGGCCCACCGCATGCTCGCGTGCATGCTCGCTCTGATCCTGTATGGAGAAAAGTTGATTAGTTACATTTTAAATTTGAACTTTGAAATTTCGACCTCGCGGAGGAGGAGGAGAGCTCGACGAAGGCAGTTAGCTGCGATGATGTGCAGTGCTGCTCCGCCCTGCCCTGACGCTCCGACTGCGTCAGGGTGAGCCGTCCCCAAGATCGAGGGAGGGAATTATTCGAACTTCGTCGATGGAGCAAGCCTACTCCAGAAAACCTTTCAGCCAGAGCGATTCTCTGCTGAAATCGGCGAGCGTGGAGAAGGCCTCTGGTGACGACACCAGATACGGTGCCGCCTCCGGCCATCTCCACTCACTCGCAGGAACGCAAGTCCGCAGAGCTTCCCTCTGCGGTTCGAAGATAGGACACTCCAAGAGGAAGTGGCCTACCGTGTCCACCGCACTACCGCAAACGCACGTCGCATCGTCGGCAACGGCATACGTCAAGAGACGAGCCATGAAGTTACCGTGACCCGACAGCACCTGCGTGGTGTAGTGATTCGGCTTCAGCCAGTCGGCAGCCAGCCTCTCCCGGACGTCCTTAAAGAAGGCGAATGTTGTGCGGCCCTTGCGGGATGATGTCCACAAGTCTTGCCACATGCTCGTCGCCTCGTCCTTCACGCGTTCTTTGCCGTCTTCCACATCGCTTGGGATGACGGCATTTCCTATCTTGGCGTCTTTTCCTCTACGAAGATTGTAGAGGGCCCTATATTGCTGGACGATAATGTCGATGGGAGCCGCGCCAGCCGCTACGCACGCACTTTCCCACGATATCCGACGATATGCACCGGTAACCGCGATCAAAGCACGACGCTGCGCGGACCTAAGCACCCTCGACTCCCTCTCCGAGCACAGGTCGGCCCATCCCGCTGAGGCGTATGCCACTTTCGGGACGAATGCTCCCCTGTATATCCCGACCAGGGAGTCGAAGCGAAGTCCCCAACTGCACCTCGCCAGCCTACTCAGTCTCGCGAACAGCGACCCGACCTTGTCGCTTATTTTTCGGCAATGCGTTCGGACGCGCATTCCTTTATCGAATGTGACGCCAAGGTACTTAACCGCGGGCCTAGATAGGGACAGGTATATTCTAAGCCCGGCCCCGGGAGGGGGCTCGGACATGCTTCATCGCCATATATGGCATACGCGTAAGAGATACGCCCATTACCCCACTCCCCCGGCGAGCCAATACCGAGGGAGCGGGCGCGGAGAAACCAGCACCGCCATGCAACACTCATATTTTTCGTCATTTAAGTCCTTTGACTTATCCGTACATTCTCCCTCTTGCGTAGGGAGAAGACCCAGTCCTGACTCATCGTCGGCTGTAAGGATATTTGATCTACTAACGCACCAATAGGTCAGGATTAACTTTGTTTTTAATTCCCAACCCGACAAATTACGTTCGATTATTTTTTTTTTTTTTGTTCGAATTCGCAGTGGCAGCCCTTTGCTTCACCCACACAGATCTAGCTGTGGGACTACTGACGGCGGGAACCACGAGGAGGTGGCTGCTTGCTAACTATGGCCCGTAGGAGTTCACAGGTATTTTTATCCTTCCCACCTGCTATCCTAGAGATTTGCACATGGAGGCAACGACTAGGGGGGGTGCTCCCCTACACCATCTTAAATCCCAATGGGGCCATAGCTTCTCCCGCCCTAGATAGGGACAGGTTTGGGAATCTCGTTAATCCATTCATGCGCGTCACTAATTAGATGACGAGGCATTTGGCTAATTTCTGTACTGACTCTCAGAAGGAGAGCCAGTAGACTTCCGAGGTTTAACCCCCTCGTAGGGTATATAACAATAACAAGATAAAATTTACTCGCGAGCCTACTTTCTAGCTCCGCTGCCACGGGATCTGCCCGCGAACTTGGAAAAATTAGGAACGGGGACCCTTTCGGGAGGCGAACTTACCCACACACCGAGGTGTGCGCACAGGGAAGACCACGCGTAGGTGTCGCCCCGGGTTCTCCATGCATAGAACCCGCCCCGCGCCCTACTATACAAAAGTATAGTAGAACTCGCTCCGCTCGGTGTAAAAGGCCGAGACGGGCTAATATTAAAACTTCAGCTGGCAGCTGCTTCGTCTTTGTACTTCTCTTTGCCTTGTGGCTGCGTTCAAGACATGCAGTTAGTATTTTAAAATGTTCTGGCCTTACGGCTTGGTCAATTATAAAACTTCTTTGTCAATCAGCCCGAAGGCAGTCAAATGTCGGTTAATAAAATTCCCGGCATGCATGTCCCATTTATTAAAACCATCCACCATTGGTTTCGTCAAGCATAAAATTAAATAAATAAATAAATAAATAAATAAATAACTTAAAACGACTATATTGTATAGTCGTAGTCAATAAACGTATTTGCCATTTCTATCGACGACCGGAGGGCGATTAATGAAGCCGTCAGCAGGTCTTTTGGCTTGAGCCCTAGGCGCCTAAGATTCTCTGCCGTTTTGGCGGGCATAGCCCCCCTACAACCAACAACAATGGGCATTACTTCTGCCGATTTTCCTTTTAGTTTATATCTTATCACTTCGGCAGTGTCTTTATATTTGTTTAGCTTTTCTCTGTACGCGTTTCTTAGGTTCTCTTTGTCTTCATACCGGACCGTCACGTCCACGACGAGGATCCTTTCATGGTCTTTGATGACCATATCCGGTTTCCTCAATTCGCCGTGGACGTTGACGGCCGGTTCCTCGAATACTGCCCATTGCCTCGGCAGAGAGTTTATTATTAGATTGCAAATTTCATTATGTCTTTTGATCCTTTTAGGCTTAGTGTGGGTACAATTGCCCAACACATGGCCCAGGGTCTCAGCCTGGACGCCGCATCTTCTGCACAGATAGTTTATATTATTATTTGCTCTTCGCAGAGCTACCCTTGTTCCAAAAGTGTTTGTTCTCAACTTGAGGGCGTCCAAGTACCTGGACGGCTTCAATAGCTCGGGCCTATAGAGCCATTGGTTTCCAATCTTATCTCCAAAAAACTCTCGTATACCCTGGCCCTGGGAGACGAGCTGTCTCCACTTTTCCGTATCTTTTCTCTTGAGAGACCTCCTCGCTTCCTCAATGTCCTGCAGCTCAATCGGCCATTGCAGGCCTATGGACGCGGCGTACTTCTTTATTAATAACTCCTGCCCGAGATATGCGTTCTTCACAGCTTCGTCATTGGAATCGCGCATTTTCAGCGCGTTCCTCAGCTTGGCCAACTTAACTATGTTTGCCACCCTCTGGACACCTAGACCACCATGGCTTTTATCCGTGTATATTATTCCGTCTGTTGTTGACGGATGTAGATGTAAAATCTCCTTTATAACTTGTTTTATGCCATGGTCTATTTGATCTAGGATGCCCAAGGGTGGCGGATTGGCCACCAGTCTATGTATATATCTGGGCAGGAGGTGCGTCCGTATTAAATTAATCTTCTGATGCGGCTTTAATTTCATTTTCTTAACAGTATTAGCCGCGTCCGTTATATTTTTCACCGAGGTGCGCTGGAGGCCCCTCCACGGATCTACTGTGACTCCAAGGTATTTCATTACCGTCTCCAGGTCGGCATAAGGAATAGCCTGCCGACCCAGAGACAATTCGGGATTAGCCACAAACCACGTTTTATTTTTGCCGACGATCTGGAACGTCGAGCATTTCTCCGTAGCCACTTTCATATCTAGTTTACCTAGATAATCCTCTACCATTTTCAGTTGTTTTTTGGCTTCGCCCTCATCTTTAGCCAAGAGCACCAGATCGTCGGCAAAGGCCAGAATGGAGACATTCTCGCCTCCCATTCTAATGCCCTCCGACGTCTCGTCAATTTTCCCGATTAACGGGTCTATAACTAGGTTAAATAATAGCGGAGACAGTGGATCTCCTTGCTTTACGCCTCTCAAGAGGTCCACTTCTAAGGTATCTTTATTTCTGCAATGGATAACCGTTTTACAGTTTCTATACATTTGTTTAATGTAATCGGCAATGGCCGTTGGAATCCCTTTAATTTCCAGTCCGTCACTTAGCACACTATGGGGAACTGTGTCGAATGCCTTAGAAATATCTATTAGTGTTATTATTCCACCTCTGCTATCTTTCATTTTTTTTATTGCATTATCCAAGATGGATATATTGTATTTACACCCATCTTCCTTCGTGAAACCTTTTTGACGCAGGTGTTGTTTTATGTTACACCTGAGTCTCTTATCTATCATCGCCGAGTATAGTCTACCCAGGAGAGACCCGATCGTAATTGGTCTCCAGTTGCTGACATCGTCCACGCTCTTCCCCGGTTTAGGTATTAGCGTGGTTCGATTCAGTTTCCACTGCGCTGGGTAGCTTCGGCTCATCATCAAAAGGTTACACAATTTTGTGAATATTGGCAGTGCCCCATTCTGCCTGAGGTGTACCTTTTTAATTCCATCGACACCGGCTGCCGTGTCGTTCTTAATTCTCTTAAATTTTTCGACAAGTTCGCCCATAGTGACTGGTGACCATATTTTCTCCATTGCTAGATACCTTTCTATTTTCGTTTTATTTACTAGTCTTACTTGGGGTCCTGTCCTACCCCATAGCTCATTATATAATGGACCGACTTGATCTTTGCAAGGAGGCTCCACTCCCTCCTTGTCATCAATGGACTTACCCATTATTGCCAGATCCAGTAGCTTCTTGGGGCATTTGTTATATAGCTCCTGGTATCTGGCATACACATACCTCTTATATTGTGTCCCAGCATTTCTATTTTGAGTATTTCGTGCTCTTTTCTGTCTATGTCCCTGCCTCTGACTGCTGGGACCACCTCCTTCTCCTTCGGTGAGTTTCTCACTGAATCTTTGTATTAATATGTTTATTTCATCCTCACCGACTTCATTTTGGTTGGCTGTTCTTATTATTTCTTGCTCAATATCCCAAAATTTGTTATTATTCTCCACACAGCCAACCATAATTGCGTCCCGGATAATGTCTTTCCATTTGATTCGTTCTTGTATTATCCGGAGCTCTTCATCATCTTCGGCGGCCGACTCGTAATGTGAGCTCATTGAGGATTCACTACTTTGTGAATCCTCCAGACCGGCCGCCGCTTCCTCCCTTTCGACGGGTAAGAGCCTCCTTTTATCACTGATTTGCTTAAGCGTTTTGCCAGGTAGGAACTGTTTGATAGCCACATTGGGCTGCTTAAGGTTTTTGAATCGTTCATTTAGCGTTTTGAGGAGGTCTACCTCCTCCCTAGACCAGGCCGAGGCTCTATTGCCTGGTCTGTTCCTACTCTGGCTGGAGCCGGCCATTATCCTTTTTAAATTTCTAGCTTGCGGGTGTTTAAATCTTTCATGTGTCGACAGGCCGGCTCGTGTTTGGAACGTTCTCCCGCAAGAGTCGCACTTTACCCCCGAGCTGCTCTGGTGGTCGGAGCCTTTGCATTTTGGGAGGTGACACCGACACCCGTGGAGCCTTTCGAACTCCTTTAGGCATACGGCGCACCTCCACACGATGTTTGCTCGGGGGTGCTGTTGTTCCACATGTTCTTTAAATTTAGACTCTTGCAGGAACTTTTTGTTCGCTCCCTGTGCTCCGCACATCCCGCACGTAATTTCCCCGTCCAAAGGGAGGTCCACACATTGTCCCAAATCATAAGCCGTGTTCACGCCAAGTCCATCATCATTGGCCCTCCTATCCACAGCGGACACGTCCGCCACAGAGGCCCCAGGGCCGGGGGCCTCTGTGTCCGAGGCTTCATTTTCTTCTCCTGCCATTTCTGAAACAGTGAAGCTCTTGTCGTCAATTCCAATCTCATCCAAAACCTTAGCCTAATTCGAGCCAGGTCGTCATCGTGCAACTACCTAGAGGAGTGATCAGCAAGCCGCCGACAGACAGGTCTTTCGCCCCTATTTCTCTGACATCTGGACTCGCATGGCAAGATCTTAAGTGCCAGAAGCGTGTTAAGGGCCCCGCATGGCAAGGTGATAGTGCCAGTAGCGTCAAGAGTATCGAAAATTTTCTGGGACTGGCTCCCTAAAATGCCTGCTTCTGGAGCCAGGTCATAAAAAAAGCCGCCAGCACCTGGGTTACCCCAGGTGCCAGCGGCCTCCAGAAAAAAAGTCATAAAAAAAGCCGCCAGCACTTGGTTTACACCAAGCACCAGCGGCTTATATTTTCGATTCATGAATCGCTCGAGGTCCCATTTAACGCTCGAGACTCAGATGCCAGCGGCGCACTGCCTGCAAAAGCAGGCAAGATGTTTAAACCGGGCACTGCGTGCCCTCTCCTACAGAAAAATCACCATCACTCACCAGTTATGTAATTTTATGTCTTGTCGGCAGACTAGGCCGACCACTCCTCAGCTCGGAAGGTGGGGTCGCCACTCCCCAACGGTGTGCACCATCACCGCTCCGTGCCTTAAGAGAGTCATAGTTACTCCCGCCGTTTACCCGCGCTTTTTTGAATTTCTTCACGTTGACATTCAGAGCACTGGGCAGAAATCACATTGCGTCAACACCCTTGGGGGGCCATCGCAATGCTTTGTTTTTAATTAGACAGTCGGATTCCCCTAGTCCGTGCCAGTTCTGAGCCGAGCGTTGAATGGCGGCCGAAGAGGACGACAAGATACGGCGAACCGCCTCTGAAGCCTCGCAGCAAGGAAGATCCGTGGGAGGCCAAGGCACGGGACCGAGCTCGGATTCCGGGTTACGCATGCACGAAGCAGCGGCCCGTTCAGCTCGCCCAGGCCCGGCACGTCAGCCAAACCCACTTCCCGACCAAGCCCGACACGCCCCGCTCCTCAGAGCCAATCCTTATTCCGAAGTTACGGATCCAATTTGCCGACTTCCCTTACCTACATTAATCTATCGACTAGAGGCTCTTCACCTTGGAGACCTGCTGCGGATATGGGTACGAACCGGCGCGACACCTCCACGTGGCCCTCTCCTGGATTTTCAAGGTCCGAGGGGAAGATGCGGACACCGCCGCAACTGCGGTGCTCTTCGCGTTCCAAACCCTATCTCCCTGCTAGAGGTTTCCAGGGAACTCGAACGCTTATACAGAAAAGAAAACTCTCCCCGCATCTCCCGACGGCGTCTCCAGGTCATTTTGGGTTACCCCGACGAACACTCTTATGAGGGCCCGGATTGGTATACGGTTCCGCTGCCGGGTTCCGGAATAGGAACCGGATTCCCTTTCGCCCAATGGGTGTGTGTCTTTCGCTCACTTTTTCAATTCAATTCAAATTCGATA
>CAXAJV010000682.1:25000-27500 GCA_963969225.1 Xylocopa violacea
ACGGGAAATAAAAAAAAAAAGGAACGCACGCGTGGAATTACATAACCAAGCTGCGCTTTCCGGGGACTGGATGACCGGCTTTTTGATCGCGCGGTCCCGTCTCGACAACGAAGACATGGGGTGACCAACAACTTGTGGCACCGAGCAGCACCTCGTCGAAGTATAACTTCGAGCCTCGCCAATGGGGTGGGCACAATCTCTTCCCGTATCTACTTCTCTAAACGACTCTCCTCGTTGCGCGTGGCGTTACCGATTCGAGTTCTGTGCTTCGGAATCTGCGGACGCGCGTCACAGGCCAGAAACGTTACAATCGACCATATATATATATATACCAAATGTTCCGATCGACACCGGGCTGACAGACAGAGGCAGCACACCGAGGACGCACGGTAAATTCGAGTCTCGACGAACGTGGCTGGGGTCAGATTCGAACATCCCAAGATCATCAGCGTTCGAAGAGGAAATGCGTCCCCGTGCGCGCGTTTGTCTGTGGTCCCCGACAATCGACGGCATATGGAAATAAAATTCGAGATCGACTTCGGCAACGACGGCCTATATACATTGTATGTATTCGAGTGACGGTCCGCTCAATTTCTTCCTTACACAAAACATGGTATACGCGCACAACGCGCGGAGAGAGCAGAGAGAGAACGGGTTATTCTGATGATTGAACGCAACAACACCCTGGGGCTGTGCGAACTTCGAACGATCGGATGCGCATCATCGTCCCTCACGTTACGACGATGTCGCTCGCTCTCTCTTTCTTGTATATTCTCTTCTCCCTCTCGACCGAGTTCCCAACAATTCGATTCTCTCAGTCTTGCGGCAAAAGAAAAATTCATTTTAAACGACGTCGAGCGCGCGGCATATCAATCGTGCGTTAAAGAGACGCGCGAAGAGTGGTCATGGTGTGTGGCGGGTGTGCGAATTTGGAATACGGAACAAAATCGGCAGTCGAAACACGAAGCGGTTCCCCGTGGGCGGTCGTCCGGTTAAACGAACGACTCACGACGCCACGAAGAACTCGCGCGAGTCCGTGATCGACACCGTCGATTTCCGTGAACCCGTTTACGCACGCCGCACGCGCACACACGTTACACCAGTCGCATATAGTCTCGGGGCACGGCCACAGACGACTCGGTCGAACGTCCAACGATCGCTCGTACGTCGCGTATCGCTCCTCTTTTTCCCTTTCGGTGCGCCCGAACTCAGAAACGTTCGTAAATGGAATTCGAATGAACGACGGCGGGCAGATTCGAGCACCGGAGAGAAAAGATTCGACGAAACGCAACGCAAGCAGTATTCTGGTTACGTGAACGACCCTCAGCTAGGCGTGGTCCAGGAATTGTATCCGTGGACCGCAATGTGCGTTCGAAATGTCGATGTTCATGTGTCCTGCAGTTCACACGTTGACGCGCAATTAGCTGCGTTCTTCATCGACCCACGAGCCAAGTGATCCACCGTTCAGGGTAATCGTATATGTATATTTTTTATTAATTGTTAAGTCTCTTCGTACTAAGTTTCGAACAAGTCGAGACCCAAACGTCTCCGGCGAAGGAGACGCGGGCGTCGCCGAATTCTCGGCGACACGATACCGTCCTACGGATGAAACGGTCACGCCTGTTTCAGGGTGTTTAGGATACATCCTTTCGGATTCACGCCAGTGTGCCACGCGTCCAGGTAGATAAAATTTTTCGAAAATTCGTTAGGACTCTTCTTCGCGCGTATCGCGCAGACCCTCGAGGCGGTCCCCCCTTCCTCCCGACAACACGAAGCGAGCTTGTAAAATTCGATCTCGCAACGGCGGGTTTATTAAGGGACTCTCGACAACGAGGAAGAATACGCAAACGCGAATATATCGTCGTCCCCTCTGAACGAATGGCACGTGGAAGTGAAAACAAAAAAAAAAAAAGAAAGATATCCAACACCCAGCGGCGTATTGCTTTCGAGAAGTTGACGACGTTCGTACAGGTAAGTCGTAAAATATCGATGGGACTCGCCGTGAAACCTCGAAGCGGTCTATAATTTTACCCACCCGACAACACGAAGCGAGCATAAAAAATTATTCGATCTCGCAACGGCGGGTGTGTTTCCAGACTCGCGACAACGAGGCTTCGCTCGGCGAAGCGGTCCCCTCTGAACGAACGACACGATCAAAACCCGAACACAGGTGCGTGGTACAAGTTCCTCAAATTCCACGATCCACTGCACGAATCTGTGCTTCAGAGCTCAGGTGATAAAAAAAAAAAAAAATTCGTTGGGACTCGGCCGCCAAAGCCTCGAGCGGTCTACCGTTTTTCCCCGGCAACACGAAGCGAGTATAAATTATTCGATCTCGCAACGGCCGGTTTCTCAGACTTTCGACAACGAGGCTATGGCAAAAAGCAAGTCTCCTCTGAGCTTGCAGCACAATTGTGAAACGGGAAAACGAACAAGTACCAGCGGCGTATTGCTTTCACGCAGAGACGCAAAATAATGGTACACACTCGACCTGTCGAAT
>CAXAJV010000682.1:1232500-1614715 GCA_963969225.1 Xylocopa violacea
CCTATCCTAAGGTAACCTAACATCCCGGATGTAATATTCTACAGCATTCCTTGCGCTTCGGCACCTACTTTTCGGTGGTAACATTATATACGTCTATAACGTTATATGTCCTATCCTAGGGCCACCTAACATCTCGGATGTAATATTTTACAACATTCCTTGCGTGTCGGCCCCTACTTCTCGGTGGGAACATTATGTACGTCTATAACGTTATATATCCTAACGTAAGGCAACGTAACATCTCGGATGTAATATTTTCCAACATTCCTTGCGTGTCGGCACCTACTTCTCGGTGGGAACATTATGTACGGCTGTAATGTTATATGTCCTAACCTAAGGTAACCTAACATCTCGGACACAATATTTAACAACATTCGTTACGTGTCGACCCTTACTCCTGGGTAGGAACATTATGTACGTCTATAACGTTATATATCCTAACCTAAGGCAACCTAACACCTCGTATGTAATATTTTACAACATTCGTGGCGTGTAGGCCTCTACTTCTCGGTGGGAACATTATGCACGTCTATAACGTTATATGTCCTAACCTAAGGCAACCTAACACATCGTATGTAATATTTTACAACATTCGTGGCGTGTCGGCACCTACTTTTCGGTGGTAACATTATATACGTCTATAACGTTATATGTCCTATCCTAGGGCAACCTAACACCTCGGATGTAATATTTTACAACATTCCTTGCGTGTCGGCACCTACTTCTCGGTGGGAACATTATGTGCAGCTATAACGTAATATGTCCTAACCTAAGGCAGCCTAACATCTCGGGTGTAATATTTTACAACATTCCTTGCGTGTCGGCGCATACTGCTCCGTGGGAATATTATATACGTCTATAACCTTATATATCCTAACCTAAAGCAACCTAACATCTCGGATGTAATATTTTACAACATTCCTTGCGTGTAGGCGCCTACTTATCCGTGGGAACATTATATACTTCTATAACGTTATATATCCTAACCGAAGGCAACATAACATCTCGGACGTGATATTTTACAACATTCGTGGCGTGCCGGCCTCTACTTCTCGGTGGGAACATTATGTGTAGCTATAACGTTATATATCCTAACCTAAGGCAACCTAACATCTCGGATGTAATATTTTACAACATTCCTTGCGTGTCGGCCCCTACTTCTTTGTGGGAACATTATGTACGTATGTAACGTTATATGTCCTAACCTAAGCAAACCTAACATCTCGGATGTAATATTTCTCAACATTCGTGGCGTGTCGGCCTCTACTTCTCGGAGTGAACATTATGTACGTCTATAACGTTATGTGCCCTAACCTAAGGCAACCTAACTCATCGGACGTAATATTTCACAACATTCGTGGCGTGTAGGCCTCTACTTCTCGGTGGGAACATTATGTACGGCTATAACGTTATATGTCCTAACGTAAGGCAACCTAACACCGCGGATGTAATATTTTACAACATTCCTTGCGTGTCGGCGCATACTGCTCCGTGGGAATATTATATACGTCTATAACCTTATATATCCTAACCTAAGGCAACCTAACATCTCGGATGTAATATTTTACAACATTCCTTGCGTGTCGGCGCCTACTTATACGTGGGAACATTATATACCTCTATAACGATATATATCCTAACCGAAGGCAACATAACATCTCGGACGTGATATTTTACAACATTCGTGGCGTGTCGGCCTCTACTTCTCGGTGGGAACATTATGTGCAGCTATAACGTTATATATCCTAACCTAAGGCAACCTAACATCTCGGATGTAATATTTTACAACATTCCTTGCGTGTCGGCACCTACTTCTCGGTGGGAACATTATGTACGGCTATAACGTTACATGTCCTATCCTAGGGCAACCTAACATCTCGGATGTAATATTTTACAACATTCCTTGCGTGTCGGCCCCTACTTCTCGGTGGGAACATTATGTACGTATATAACGTTATATGTCCTATCCTAAGGTAACCTAACATCCCGGATGTAATATTTTACAGCATTCCTTGCGCTTCGGCACCTACTTTTCGGTGGTAACATTATATACGTCTATAACGTTATATGTCCTATCCTAGGGCCACCTAACATCTCGGATGTAATATTTTACAACATTCCTTGCGTGTCGGCCCCTACTTCTCGGTGGGAACATTATGTACGGCTATAACGTTACATGTCCTATCCTAGGGCAACCTAACATCTCGGATGTAATATTTTACAACATTCCTTGCGTGTCGGCCCCTACTTCTCGGTGGGAACATTATGTGCAGCTATATCGTTATATATCCTAACCTAAGGCAACCTAACATCTCGGATGTAATATTTTACAACATTCCTTGCGTGTCGGGGCCTACTTATCCGTGGGAACATTATATACTTCTATAACGTTATATATACTAACCTAAGGCAACCTAACATCTCGGATGTAATATTTTACAACATTACTTGCGTCTCGGCGCCTACTTATCCGTGGGAACATTATACACTTCTGAAGCGCTCGTCGACACCGTGTTGGTGGGGGGCTGAACGCCTGGCTTCAATTATACTGTTGTAAAGAGAACGTGAGAGGGTAGGAAGGAAAAAGAGAGGGAAGAACGTTTCGTCCTGGGCCTGCTAGTGGACTCATCAGTAAGGCTACCTAGCAGACCCTGCCTTAGACGCTGGGATGGTAGGGATAGGTCCGAATTTCTATTATATAGAAACGGTGTAGGACATGGAGTGCTCGCGGGAAACTGACGAGTGTGCTGTCCCCCTAGTGGCGAAGACCGCCACATCACCCCCTTGCCAGTGATGAACGATATCTGGCTGTGCGTCTTGTTGTTCTCCCTGATGAACGATGTATCGTTGGTCCTCGGTTGACGGTAGCGGCGGGTCTTGTAGCCGTGGTGCCGTAGAACTGCCTTCTTGTCGAATACGGCGAAACGCTATGCTCAAGCCAATGGCGAAGTGAGTCTCGAGCCTGACGGCGAGCGCGCAAGTAAACCGTGAAGCAGTCGTATACTCTGCTGTCCTAGGATGGTCCCGTGCTTAAACGACGATATGCGTCGCGTGATGCCGTGAGTTCCAGCGATCGACGAATGCAGGTCCGGACTTCTGCGCGATCGGTGTGGGCTCTACGAAGCTGTGTGGCCACCCTAGGAGAGGGGTTACGATGTTGGCGTGTGGCGGCTGTACCCAAGTGTCATCGCTGATGTTCCGTCTTCCTCAGTTGTCCTGGTCGAGGTGTTGTGTTTTGCTGCTTCCTTTGTCCTCTGCGGTTGCGTGTCCATATCACGTCGGGGTCACCACTTGAAGCGCTCGTCGACACCGTGTTGGTGGGGGGCTGAACGCCTGGCTTCAATTATACTGTTGTAAAGAGAACGTGAGAGGGTAGGAAGGAAAAAGAGAGGGAAGAACGTTTCGTCCTGGGCCTGCTAGTGGACTCATCAGTAAGGCTACCTAGCAGACCCTGCCTTAGACGCTGGGATGGTAGGGATAGGTCCGAATTTCTATTATATAGAAACGGTGTAGGACATGGAGTGCTCGCGGGAAACTGACGAGTGTGCTGTCCCCCTAGTGGCGAAGACCGCCACACTTCTATAACGTTATATATCCTAACCGAAGGCAACATAACATCTCGGACGTGATATTTCACAACATTCGTGGCGTGTCGGCCTCTACTTCTCGGTGGGAACATTATGTGCAGCTATAACGTTATATATCCTAACCTAAGGCAACCTAACATCTCGGATGTAATATTTTACAACATTCCTTGCGTGTCGGCCTCTACTTCTCGGTGGGAACATTATGTGCAGCTAGAACGTTATATATCCTAACCTAAGGCAACCTAACATCTCGGATGTAATATTTTACAACATTCCTTGCGTGTCGGCCCCTACTTCTCGGTGGGAACATTATGTGCAGCTATAACGTTATATATCCTAACCTAAGGCAACCTAACATCTCGGATGTAATATTTTCCAACATTCCTTGCGTGTCGGCCCCTACTTCTTTGTGGGAACATTATGTACGTCTATAAAGTTATGTGCCCTAACCTAAGGCAACCTAACACCTCGTATGTAATATTTTACAACATTCGTGGCGTGTAGGCCTCTACTTCTCGGTGGGAACATTATGTACGGCTATAACGTTATATGTCCTAACCTAAGGCACCCTAACATCTCGGATGTAATATTTTACAACATTCCTTGCGTGTCGGCCCCTACTTCTTTGTGGGAACATTATGTACGTATGTAACGTTATATGTCCTAACCTAAGCAAACCTAACATCTCGGATGTAATATTTCTCAACATTCGTGGCGTGTCGGCCTCTACTTCTCGGTGGGAACATTATGTACGTATATAACGTTATATGTCCTAACCTAAGCAAACCTCTCATCTCGGATGTAATATTTCACAACGTTCGTGGCGTGCCGGCATCTACTTCACGGTGGGAACATTATGTACGTCTATAAGGTTATGTGCCCTAACCTAAGGCACCTAACACCTCGTATGTAATATTTTACAACATTCGTGGCGTGTAGGCCTCTACTTCTCGGTGGGAACATTATGTACGTCTATAACGTTATATATCCTAACGTAAGGCAACCTAACATCTCGGATGTAATATTTTCCAACATTCCTTGCGTGTCGGCACCTACTTCTCGGTGGGAACATTATGTACGGCTGTAACGTTATATGTCCTAACCTAAGGCAACCTAACATCTCGGACACAATATTTAACAACATTCGTTACGTGTCGACCCTTACTCCTGGGTAGGAACATTATGTACGTCTATAACGTTATATATCCTAACCTAAGGCAACCTAACATCTCGGATGTAATATTTTACAACATTCCTTGCGTGTCGGCCCCTTCTTCTTGGTGGGAAAATTATGTACGTATATAACGTTCTATGTCCTAACCTAAGCAAACCTATCATCTCGGATGTAATATTTCACAACATTCGTGGCGTGTCGGCCTCTACTTCTCGGAGTGAACATTCTGTACGTCTATAACGTTATGTGCCCTAACCTAAGGCAACCTAACACCTCGTATGTAATATTTTACAACATTCGTGGCGTGTAGGCCTCTACTTCTCGGTGGGAACATTATGTACGGCTATAACGTTATATGTCATAACCTAAGGCAACCTAACACTTCGGATGTAATATTTTACAACATTCCTTGCGTGTCGGCGCATACTGCTCCGTGGGAATATTATATACGTCTATAACCTTATATATCGTAACCTAAGGCAACCTAACATCTCGGATGTAATATTTTACAACATTCCTTGCGTGTCGGCGCCTACTTATACGTGGGAACATTATATACCTCTATAACGTTATATATCCTAACCGAAGGCAACATAACATCTCGGACGTGATATTTTACAACATTCGTGGCGTGTCGGCCTCTACTTCTCGGTGGGAACATTATGTGCAGCTATAACGTTATATATCCTAACCTAAGGCAACCTAACATCTAGGATGTAATATTTTACAACATTCCTTGCGTGTCGGCCTCTACTTCTCGGTGAGAACATTATGTGCAGCTATAACGTTATATATCCTAACCTAAGGCAACCTAACATCTCGGATGTAATATTTTCCAACATTCCTTGCGTGTCGGCACCTACTTCTCGGTGGGAACATTACATACGTCTATAACGTTATATATCCTATCCTAGAGCAACCTAACATCTCGGACGTTATATGCTACACCATTCGTGGCGTGTCGGCCCCTACTTCTTGGTGGGAACATTATGTACGTATATAACGTTATATGTCCTATCCTAAGGTAACCTAACATCCCGGATGTAATATTTTACAGCATTCCTTGCGCTTCGGCACCTACTTTTCGGTGGTAACATTATATACGTCTATAACGTTATATGTCCTATCCTAGGGCCACCTAACATCTCGGATGTAATATTTTACAACATTCCTTGCGTGTCGGCCCCTACTTCTCGGTGGGAACATTATGTACGGCTATAACGTTACATGTCCTATCCTAGGGCAACCTAACATCTCGGATGTAATATTTTACAACATTCCTTGCGTGTCGGCCCCTACTTCTCGGTGGGAACATTATGTGCAGCTATATCGTTATATATCCTAACCTAAGGCAACCTAACATCTCGGATGTAATATTTTACAACATTCCTTGCGTGTCGGGGCCTACTTATCCGTGGGAACATTATATACTTCTATAACGTTATATATAGTAACCTAAGGCAACCTAACATCTCGGATGTAATATTTTACAACATTACTTGCGTCTCGGCGCCTACTTATCCGTGGGAACATTATACACTTCTATAACGTTATATATCCTAACCGAAGGCAACATAACATCTCGGACGTGATATTTCACAACATTCGTGGCGTGTCGGCCTCTACTTCTCGGTGGGAACATTATGTGCAGCTATAACGTTATATATCCTAACCTAAGGCAACCTAACATCTCGGATGTAATATTTTACAACATTCCTTGCGTGTCGGCCTCTACTTCTCGGTGGGAACATTATGTGCAGCTATAACGTTATATATCCTAACCTAAGGCAACCTAACATCTCGGATGTAATATTTTACAACATTCCTTGCGTGTCGGCCTCTACTTCTCGGTGAGAACATTATGTGCAGCTATAACGTTATATATCCTAACCTAAGGCAACCTAACATCTCGGATGTAATATTTTCCAACATTCCTTGCGTGTCGGCACCTACTTCTCGGTGGGAACATTACATACGTCTATAACGTTATATATCCTATCCTAGAGCAACCTAACATCTCGGACGTTATATGCTACACCATTCGTGGCGTGTCGGCCCCTACTTCTTGGTGGGAACATTATGTACGTATATAACGTTATATGTCCTATCCTAAGGTAACCTAACATCCCGGATGTAATATTTTACAGCATTCCTTGCGCTTCGGCACCTACTTTTCGGTGGTAACATTATATACGTCTATAACGTTATATGTCCTATCCTAGGGCCACCTAACATCTCGGATGTAATATTTTACAACATTCCTTGCGTGTCGGCCCCTACTTCTCGGTGGGAACATTATGTACGGCTATAACGTTACATGTCCTATCCTAGGGCAACCTAACATCTCGGATGTAATATTTTACAACATTCCTTGCGTGTCGGCCCCTACTTCTCGGTGGGAACATTATGTGCAGCTATATCGTTATATATCCTAACCTAAGGCAACCTAACATCTCGGATGTAATATTTTACAACATTCCTTGCGTGTCGGGGCCTACTTATCCGTGGGAACATTATATACTTCTATAACGTTATATATACTAACCTAAGGCAACCTAACATCTCGGATGTAATATTTTACAACATTACTTGCGTATCGGCGCCTACTTATCCGTGGGAACATTATACACTTCTATAACGTTATATATCCTAACCGAAGGCAACATAACATCTCGGACGTGATATTTCACAACATTCGTGGCGTGTCGGCCTCTACTTCTCGGTGGGAACATTATGTGCAGCTATAACGTTATATATCCTAACCTAAGGCAACCTAACATCTCGGATGTAATATTTTACAACATTCCTTGCGTGTCGGCCTCTACTTCTCGGTGGGAACATTATGTGCAGCTATAACGTTATATATCCTAACCTAAGGCAACCTAACATCTCGGATGTAATATTTTACAACATTCCTTGCGTGTCGGCCTCTACTTCTCGGTGAGAACATTATGTGCAGCTATAACGTTATATATCCTAACCTAAGGCAACCTAACATCTCGGATGTAATATTTTCCAACATTCCTTGCGTGTCGGCACCTACTTCTCGGTGGGAACATTACATACGTCTATAACGTTATATATCCTATCCTAGAGCAACCCAACATCTCGGACGTTATATGCTACACCATTCGTGGCGTGTCGACCCTTACTCCTGGGTAGGAACATTATGTACGTCTATAACGTTATATATCCTAACCTAAGGCAACCTAACACCTCGTATGTAATATTTTACAACATTCGTGGCGTGTCGGCCTCTACTTCTCGGTGGGAACATTATGTGCAGCTATAACGTTATATATCCTAACCTAAGGCAACCTAACATCTCGGATGTAATATTTTACAACATTCCTTGCGTGTCGGCCCCTACTTCTTTGTGGGAACATTATGTACGTATGTAACGTTATATGTCCTAACCTAAGCAAACCTAACATCTCGGATGTAATATTTCTCAACATTCCTTGCGTGTCGGCCCCTACTTCTCGGTGGGAACATTATGTGCAGCTATATCGTTATATATCCTAACCTAAGGCAACCTAACATCTCGGATGTAATATTTTACAACATTCCTTGCGTGTCGGGGCCTACTTATCCGTGGGAACATTATATACTTCTATAACGTTATATATACTAACCTAAGGCAACCTAACATCTCGGATGTAATATTTTACAACATTACTTGCGTCTCGGCGCCTACTTATCCGTGGGAACATTATACACTTCTATAACGTTATATATCCTAACCGAAGGCAACATAACATCTCGGACGTGATATTTCACAACATTCGTGGCGTGTCGGCCTCTACTTCTCGGTGGGAACATTATGTGCAGCTATAACGTTATATATCCTAACCTAAGGCAACCTAACATCTCGGATGTAATATTTTACAACATTCCTTGCGTGTCGGCCTCTACTTCTCGGTGGGAACATTATGTGCAGCTATAACGTTATATATCCTAACCTAAGGCAACCTAACATCTCGGATGTAATATTTTACAACATTCCTTGCGTGTCGGCCCCTACATCTCGGTGGGAACATTATGTACGGCTGTAACGATATATGTCCTAACCTAAGGTAACCTAACATCTCGGACACAATATTTAACAACATTCGTTACGTGTCGACCCTTACTCCTGGGTAGGAACATTATGTACGTCTATAACGTTATATATCCTAACCTAAGGCAACCTAACACCTCGTATGTAATATTTTACAACATTCGTGGCGTGTCGGCCTCTACTTCTCGGTGGGAACATTATGTGCAGCTATAACGTTATATATCCTAACCTAAGGCAACCTAACATCTCGGATGTAATATTTTACAACATTCCTTGCGTGTCGGCCCCTACTTCTTTGTGGGAACATTATGTACGTATGTAACGTTATATGTCCTAACCTAAGCAAACCTAACATCTCGGATGTAATATTTCTCAACATTCCTTGCGTGTCGGCCCCTACTTCTCGGTGGGAACATTATGTGCAGCTATATCGTTATATATCCTAACCTAAGGCAACCTAACATCTCGGATGTAATATTTTACAACATTCCTTGCGTGTCGGGGCCTACTTATCCGTGGGAACATTATATACTTCTATAACGTTATATATACTAACCTAAGGCAACCTAACATCTCGGATGTAATATTTTACAACATTACTTGCGTCTCGGCGCCTACTTATCCGTGGGAACATTATACACTTCTATAACGTTATATATCCTAACCGAAGGCAACATAACATCTCGGACGTGATATTTCACAACATTCGTGGCGTGTCGGCCTCTACTTCTCGGTGGGAACATTATGTGCAGCTATAACGTTATATATCCTAACCTAAGGCAACCTAACATCTCGGATGTAATATTTTACAACATTCCTTGCGTGTCGGCCTCTACTTCTCGGTGGGAACATTATGTGCAGCTATAACGTTATATATCCTAACCTAAGGCAACCTAACATCTCGGATGTAATATTTTACAACATTCCTTGCGTGTCGGCCCCTACTTCTCGGTGGGAACATTATGTGCAGCTATAACGTTATATATCCTAACCTGAGGCAACCTAACATCTCGGATGTAATATTTTCCAACATTCCTTGCGTGTCGGCCCCTACTTCTTTGTGGGAACATTATGTACGTATGTAACGTTATATGTCCTAACCTAAGCAAACCTAACATCTCGTATGTAATATTTCTCAACATTCGTGACGTGTCGGCCTCTACTTCTCGGTGGGAACATTATGTACGTCTATAACGTTATATATCCTAACGTAAGGCAACCTAACATCTCGGATGTAATATTTTCCAACATTCCTTGCGTGTCGGCACCTACTTCTCGGTGGGAACATTACGTACGGCTGTAACGTTATATGTCCTAACCTAAGGTAACCTAACATCTCGGACACAATATTTAACAACATTCGTTACGTGTCGACCCTTACTCCTGGGTAGGAACATTATGTACGTCTATAACGTTATATATCCTAACCTAAGGCAACCTAACACCTCGTATGTAATATTTTACAACATTCGTGGCGTGTCGGCCTCTACTTCTCGGTGGGAACATTATGTGCAGCTATAACGTTATATATCCTAACCTAAGGCAACCTAACATCTCGGATGTAATATTTCACAACGTTCGTGGCGTGCCGGCATCTACTTCACGGTGGGAACATTATGTACGTCTATAAGGTTATGTGCCCTAACCTAAGGCACCTAACACCTCGTATGTAATATTTTACAACATTCGTGGCGTGTAGGCCTCTACTTCTCGGTGGGAATATTATGTACGTCTATAACGTTATATATCCTAACGTAAGGCAACCTAACATCTCGGATGTAATATTTTCCAACATTCCTTGCGTGTCGGCACCTACTTCTCGGTGGGAACATTATGTACGGCTGTAACGTTATATGTCCTAACCTAAGGCAACCTAACATCTCGGACACAATATTTAACAACATTCGTTACGTGTCAACCCTTACTCCTGGGTAGGAACATTATGTACGTCTATAACGTTATATATCCTAACCTAAGGCAACCTAACACCTCGTATGTAATATTTTACAACATTCGTGGCGTGTAGGCCTCTACTTCTCGGTGGGAACATTATGCACGTCTATAACGTTATATGTCCTAACCTAAGGCAACCTAACACCTCGTATGTAATATTTTACAACATTCGTGGCGTGTCGGCACCTACTTTTCGGTGGTAACATTATATACGTCTATAACGTTATATGTCCTATCCTAGGGCAACCTAACACCTCGGATGTAATATTTTACAACATTCCTTGCGTGTCGGCACCTACTTCTCGGTGGGAACATTATGTGCAGCTATAACGTAATATGTCCTAACCTAAGGCAGCCTAACATCTCGGATGTAATATTTTACAACATTCCTTGCGTTTCGGCGCATACTGCTCCGTGGGAATATTATATACGTCTATAACCTTATATATCCTAACCTAAGGCAACCTAACATCTCGGATGTAATATTTTACAACATTCCTTGCGTGTCGGCGCCTACTTATACGTGGGAACATTATATACCTCTATAACGATATATATCCTAACCGAAGGCAACATAACATCTCGGACGTGATATTTTACAACATTCGTGGCGTGTCGGCCTCTACTTCTCGGTGGGAACATTATGTGCAGCTATAACGTTATATATCCTAACCTAAGGCAACCTAACATCTCGGATGTAATATTTTACAACATTCCTTGCGTGTCGGCCTCTACTTCTCGGTGAGAACATTATGTGCAGCTACAACGTTATATGTCCTATCCTAGGGCCACCTAACATCTCGGATGTAATATTTTCCAACATTCCTTGCGTGTCGGCCCCTACTTCTTTGTGGGAACATTATGTACGTATGTAACGTTATATGTCCTAACCTAAGCAAACCTAACATCTCGGATGTAATATTTCTCAACATTCGTGACGTGTCGGCCTCTACTTCTCGGTGGGAACATTATGTACGTCTATAACGTTATATATCCTAACGTAAGGCAACCTAACATCTCGGATGTAATATTTTCCAACATTCCTTGCGTGTCGGCACCTACTTCTCGGTGGGAACATTATGTACGGCTGTAACGTTATATGTCCTAACCTAAGGTAACCTAACATCTCGGACACAATATTTAACAACATTCGTTACGTGTCGACCCTTACTCCTGGGTAGGAACATTATGTACGTCTATAACGTTATATATCCTAACCTAAGGCAACCTAACACCTCGTATGTAATATTTTACAACATTCCTTGCGTGTCGGCCCCTTCTTCTTGGTGGGAAAATTATGTACGTATATAACGTTCTATGTCCTAACCTAAGCAAACCTATCATCTCGGATGTAATATTTCACAACATTCGTGGCGTGTCGGCCTCTACTTCTCGGTGTGAACATTATGTACGTCTATAACGTTATGTGCCCTAACCTAAGGCAACCTAACACCTCGTATGTAATATTTTACAACATTCGTGGCGTGTAGGCCTCTACTTCTCGGTGGTAACATTATATACGTCTATAACGTTATATGTCCTATCCTAGGGCCACCTAACATCTCGGATGTAATATTTTACAACATTCCTTGCGTGTCGGCCCCTACTTCTCGGTGGGAACATTATGTACGGCTATAACGTTATATGTCCTATCCTAGGGCAACCTAACATCTCGGATGTAATATTTTACAACATTCCTTGCGTGTCGGCCCCTACTTCTAGGTGGGAACATTATGTGCAGCTATATCGTTATATATCCTAACCTAAGGCAACCTAACATCTCGGATGTAATATTTTACAACATTCCTTGCGTGTCGGGGCCTACTTATCCGTGGGAACATTATATACTTCTGTAACGTTATATATACTAACCTAAGGCAACCTAACATCTCGGATGTAATATTTTACAACATTACTTGCGTGTCGGCGCCTACTTATCCGTGGGAACATTATACACTTCTATAACGTTATATATCTTAACCGAAGGCAACATAACATCTCGGACGTGATATTTTACAACATTCGTGGCGTGTCGGCACCTACTTCTCGGTGGGAACATTATGTACGGCTGTAACGTTATATGTCCTAACCTAAGGCAACCTAACATCTCGGACACTATACTTAACAACATTCGTTACGTGTCGACCCTTACTCCTTGGTAGGAACATTATGTACGTCTATAACGTTATATATCCTAACCTAAGGCAACCTAACATCTCGGATGTAATATTTTACAACATTCCTTGCGTGTCGGCCCCTTCTTCTTGGTGGGAAAATTATGTACGTATATAACGTTCTATGTCCTAACCTAAGCAAACCTATCATCTCGGATGTAATATTTCACAACATTCGTGGCGTGTCGGCCTCTACTTCTCGGTGTAAACATTATGTACGTCTATAACGTTATGTGCCCTAACCCAAGGCAACCTAACACCTCGTATGTAATATTTTACAACATTCGTGGCGTGTAGGCCTCTACTTCTCGGTGGGAACATTATGTACGGCTATATCGTTATATGTCCTAACCTAAGGCAACCTAACACCTCGGATATAATATTTTACAACATTCCTTGCGTGTCGGCGCATACTGCTCCGTGGGAATATTATATACGTCTATAACCTTATATGTCCTAACCTAAGGCAACCTAACATCTCGGATGTAATATTTTACAACATTCCTTGCGTGTCGGGGCCTACTTATCCGTGGGAACATTATATACTTCTATAACGTTATATATACTAACCTAAGGCAACCTAACATCTCGGATGTAATATTTTACAACATTACTTGCGTGTCGGCGCCTACTTATCCGTGGGAACATTATACACTTCTATAACGTTATATATCCTAACCGAAGGCAACATAACATCTCGGACGTGATATTTCACAACATTCGTGGCGTGTCGGCCTCTACTTCTCGGTGGGAACATTATGTGCAGCTATAACGTTATATATCCTAACCTAAGGCAACCTAACATCTCGGATGTAATATTTTCCAACATTCCTTGCGTGTCGGCCCCTACTTCTTTGTGGGAACATTATGTACGTATGTAACGTTATATGTCCTAACCTAAGCAAACCTAACATCTCGGATGTAATATTTCTCAACATTCGTGACGTGTCGGCCTCTACTTCTCGGTGGGAACATTATGTACGTCTATAACGTTATATATCCTAACGTAAGGCAACCTAACATCTCGGATGTAATATTTTCCAACATTCCTTGCGTGTCGGCACCTACTTCTCGGTGGGAACATTATGTACGGCTGTAACGTTATATGTCCTAACCTAAGGTAACCTAACATCTCGGACACAATATTTAACAACATTCGTTACGTGTCGACCCTTACTCCTGGGTAGGAACATTATGTACGTCTATAACGTTATATATCCTAACCTAAGGCAACCTAACACCTCGTATGTAATATTTTACAACATTCCTTGCGTGTCGGCCCCTTCTTCTTGGTGGGAAAATTATGTACGTATATAACGTTCTATGTCCTAACCTAAGCAAACCTATCATCTCGGATGTAATATTTCACAACATTCGTGGCGTGTCGGCCTCTACTTCTCGGTGTGAACATTATGTACGTCTATAACGTTATGTGCCCTAACCTAAGGCAACCTAACACCTCGTATGTAATATTTTACAACATTCGTGGCGTGTAGGCCTCTACTTCTCGGTGGTAACATTATATACGTCTATAACGTTATATGTCCTATCCTAGGGCCACCTAACATCTCGGATGTAATATTTTACAACATTCCTTGCGTGTCGGCCCCTACTTCTCGGTGGGAACATTATGTACGGCTATAACGTTATATGTCCTATCCTAGGGCAACCTAACATCTCGGATGTAATATTTTACAACATTCCTTGCGTGTCGGCCCCTACTTCTAGGTGGGAACATTATGTGCAGCTATATCGTTATATATCCTAACCTAAGGCAACCTAACATCTCGGATGTAATATTTTACAACATTCCTTGCGTGTCGGGGCCTACTTATCCGTGGGAACATTATATACTTCTATAACGTTATATATACTAACCTAAGGAAACCTAACATCTCGGATGTAATATTTTACAACATTACTTGCGTGTCGGCGCCTACTTATCCGTGGGAACATTATACACTTCTATAACGTTATATATCCTAACCGAAGGCAACATAACATCTCGGACGTGATATTTTACAACATTCGTGGCGTGTCGGCACCTACTTCTCGGTGGGAACATTATGTACGGCTGTAACGTTATATGTCCTAACCTAAGGCAACCTAACATCTCGGACACTATACTTAACAACATTCGTTACGTGTCGACCCTTACTCCTTGGTAGGAACATTATGTACGTCTATAACGTTATATATCCTAACCTAAGGCAACCTAACATCTCGGATGTAATATTTTACAACATTCCTTGCGTGTCGGCCCCTTCTTCTTGGTGGGAAAATTATGTACGTATATAACGTTCTATGTCCTAACCTATGCAAACCTATCATCTCGGATGTAATATTTCACAACATTCGTGGCGTGTCGGCCTCTACTTCTCGGTGTGAACATTATGTACGTCTGTAACGTTATGTGCCCTAACCTAAGGCAACCTAACACCTCGTATGTAATATTTTACAACATTCGTGGCGTGTAGGCCTCTACTTCTCGGTGGGAACATTATGTACGGCTATAACGTTATATGTCCTAACCTAAGGCAACCTAACACCTCGGATGTAATATTTTACAACATTCCTTGCGTGTCGGCGCATACTGCTCCGTGGGAATATTATATACGTCTATAACCTTATATGTCCTAACCTAAGGCAACCTAACATCTCGGATGTAATATTTTACAACATTCCTTGCGTGTCGGGGCCTACTTATCCGTGGGAACATTATATACTTCTATAACGTTATATATACTAACCTAAGGCAACCTAACATCTCGGATGTAATATTTTACAACATTACTTGCGTCTCGGCGCCTACTTATCCGTGGGCACATTATACACTTCTATAACGTTATATATCCTAACGTAAGGCAACCTAACATCTCGGATGTAATATTTTCCAACATTCCTTGCGTGTCGGCACCTACTTCTCGGTGGGAACATTATGTACGGCTGTAACGTTATATGTCCTAACCTAAGGTAACCTAACATCTCGGACACAATATTTAACAACATTCGTTACGTGTCGACCCTTACTCCTGGGTAGGAACATTATGTACGTCTATAACGTTATATATCCTAACCTAAGGCAACCTAACACCTCGTATGTAATATTTTACAACATTCCTTGCGTGTCGGCCCCTTCTTCTTGGTGGGAAAATTATGTACGTATATAACGTTCTATGTCCTAACCTAAGCAAACCTATCATCTCGGATGTAATATTTCACAACATTCGTGGCGTGTCGGCCTCTACTTCTCGGTGTGAACATTATGTACGTCTATAACGTTATGTGCCCTAACCTAAGGCAACCTAACACCTCGTATGTAATATTTTACAACATTCGTGGCGTGTAGGCCTCTACTTCTCGGTGGTAACATTATATACGTCTATAACGTTATATGTCCTATCCTAGGGCCACCTAACATCTCGGATGTAATATTTTACAACATTCCTTGCGTGTCGGCCCCTACTTCTCGGTGGGAACATTATGTACGGCTATAACGTTATATGTCCTATCCTAGGGCAACCTGACATCTCGGATGTAATATTTTACAACATTCCTTGCGTGTCGGCCCCTACTTCTAGGTGGGAACATTATGTGCAGCTATATCGTTATATATCCTAACCTAAGGCAACCTAACATCTCGGACACTATACTTAACAACATTCGTTACGTGTCGACCCTTACTCCTTGGTAGGAACATTATGTACGTCTATAACGTTATATATCCTAACCTAAGGCAACCTAACATCTCGGATGTAATATTTTACAACATTCCTTGCGTGTCGGCCCCTTCTTCTTGGTGGGAAAATTATGTACGTATATAACGTTCTATGTCCTAACCTAAGCAAACCTATCATCTCGGATGTAATATTTCACAACATTCGTGGCGTGTCGGCCTCTACTTCTCGGTGTGAACATTATGTACGTCTATAACGTTATGTGCCCTAACCTAAGGCAACCTAACACCTCGTATGTAATATTTTACAACATTCGTGGCGTGTAGGCCTCTACTTCTCGGTGGGAACATTATGTACGGCTATAACGTTATATGTCCTAACCTAAGGCATCCTAACACCTCGGATGTAATATTTTACAACATTCCTTGCGTGTCGGCGCATACTGCTCCGTGGGAATATTATATACGTCTATAACCTTATATGTCCTAACCTAAGGCAACCTAACATCTCGGATGTAATATTTTCCAACATTCCTTGCGTGTCGGCACCTACTTCTCGGTGGGAACATTACATACGTCTATAACGTTATATATCCTATCCTAGAGCAACCTAACATCTCGGACGTTATATGCTACACCATTCGTGGCGTGTCGGCCCCTACTTCTTGGTGGGAACATTATGTACGTATATAACGTTATATGTCCTATCCTAAGGTAACCTAACATCCCGGATGTAATATTTTACAGCATTCCTTGCGCGTCGGCACCTACTTTTCGGTGGTAACATTATGTGCAGCTATATCGTTATATATCCTAACCTAAGGCAACCTAACATCTCGGATGTAATATTTTACAACATTCCTTGCGTGTCGGGGCCTACTTATCCGTGGGAACATTATATACTTCTATAACGTTATATATACTAACCTAAGGCAACCTAACATCTCGGATGTAATATTTTACAACATTACTTGCGTGTCGGCGCCTACTTATCCGTGGGAACATTATACACTTCTATAACGTTATATATCCTAACCGAAGGCAACATAACATCTCGGACGTGATATTTTACAACATTCGTGGCGTGTCGGCCTCTACTTCTCGGTGGGAACATTATGTGCAACTATAACGTTATATATCCTAACCTAAGGCAACCTAACATCTCGGATGTAATATTTTACAACATTCCTTGCGTGTCGGCCTATACTTCTCGGTGGGAACATTATGTGCAGCTATAACGTTATATATCCTAACCTAAGGCAACCTAACACCTCGTATGTAATATTTTACAACATTCGTGGCGTGTAGGCCTCTACTTCTCGGTGGGAACATTATGCACGTCTATGACGTTATATGTCCTATCCTAGGGCAACCTAACACCTCGGATGTAATATTTTACAACATTCCTTGCGTGTCGGCCCCTACTTCTCGGTGGGAACATTATGTGCAGCTATAACGTAATATGTCCTAACCTAAGGCAGCCTAACATCTCGGATGTAATATTTTACAACATTCCTTGCGTGTCGGCGCATACTGCTCCGTGTGAATATTATATACGTCTATAACCTTATATATCCTAACCTAAAGCAACCTAACATCTCGGATGTAATATTTTACAACATTCCTTGCGTGTAGGCCTCTACTTCTCGGTGAGAACATTATGTGCAGCTATAACGTTATATATCCTAACCTAAGGCAACCTAACATCTCGGATGTAATATTTTCCAACATTCCTTGCGTGTCGGCACCTACTTCTCGGTGGGAACATTACATACGTCTATAACGTTATATATCCTATCCTAGAGCAACCTAACATCTCGGACGTTATATGCTACACCATTCGTGGCGTGTCGGCCCCTACTTCTTGGTGGGAACATTATGTACGTATATAACGTTATATGTCCTATCCTAAGGTAACCTAACATCCCGGATGTAATATTTTACAGCATTCCTTGCGCGTCGGCACCTACTTTTCGGTGGTAACATTATATACGTCTATAACGTTATATGTCCTATCCTAGGGCCACCTAACATCTCGGATGTAATATTTTACAACATTCCTTGCGTGTCGGCCCCTACTTCTCGGTGGGAACATTATGTACGGCTATAACGTTATATGTCCTATCCTAGGGCAACCTAACATCTCGGATGTAATATTTTACAACATTCCTTGCGTGTCGGCCCCTACTTCTCGGTGGGAACATTATGTGCAGCTATATCGTTATATATCCTAACCTAAGGCAACCTAACATCTCGGATGTAATATTTTACAACATTCCTTGCGTGTCGGGGCCTACTTATCCGTGGGAACATTATATACTTCTATAACGTTATATATACTAACCTAAGGCAACCTAACATCTCGGATGTAATATTTTACAACATTACTTGCGTGTCGGCGCCTACTTATCCGTGGGAACATTATACACTTCTATAACGTTATATATCCTAACCGAAGGCAACATAACATCTCGGACGTGATATTTTACAACATTCGTGGCGTGTCGGCCTCTACTTCTCGGTGGGAACATTATGTGCAGCTATAACGTTATATATCCTAACCTAAGGCAACCTAACATCTCGGATGTAATATTTTACAACATTCCTTGCGTGTCGGCCTATACTTCTCGGTGGGAACATTATGTGCAGCTATAACGTTATATATCCTAACCTAAGGCAACCTAACACCTCGTATGTAATATTTTACAACATTCGTGGCGTGTAGGCCTCTACTTCTCGGTGGGAACATTATGCACGTCTATGACGTTATATGTCCTATCCTAGGGCAACCTAACACCTCGGATGTAATATTTTACAACATTCCTTGCGTGTCGGCCCCTACTTCTCGGTGGGAACATTATGTGCAGCTATAACGTAATATGTCCTAACCTAAGGCAGCCTAACATCTCGGATGTAATATTTTACAACATTCCTTGCGTGTCGGCGCATACTGCTCCGTGTGAATATTATATACGTCTATAACCTTATATATCCTAACCTAAAGCAACCTAACATCTCGGATGTAATATTTTACAACATTCCTTGCGTGTAGGCCTCTACTTCTCGGTGAGAACATTATGTGCAGCTATAACGTTATATATCCTAACCTAAGGCAACCTAACATCTCGGATGTAATATTTTCCATCATTCCTTGCGTGTCGGCACCTACTTCTCGGTGGGAACATTACATACGTCTATAACGTTATATATCCTATCCTAGAGCAACCTAACATCTCGGACGTTATATGCTACACCATTCGTGGCGTGTCGGCCCCTACTTCTTGGTGGGAACATTATGTACGTATATAACGTTATATGTCCTATCCTAAGGTAACCTAACATCCCGGATGTAATATTTTACAGCATTCCTTGCGCGTCGGCACCTACTTTTCGGTGGTAACATTATATACGTCTATAACGTTATATGTCCTATCCTAGGGCCACCTAACATCTCGGATGTAATATTTTACAACATTCCTTGCGTGTCGGCCCCTACTTCTCGGTGGGAACATTATGTACGGCTATAACGTTATATGTCCTATCCTAGGGCAACCTAACATCTCGGATGTAATATTTTACAACATTCCTTGCGTGTCGGCCCCTACTTCTCGGTGGGAACATTATGTGCAGCTATATCGTTATATATCCTAACCTAAGGCAACCTAACATCTCGGATGTAATATTTTACAACATTCCTTGCGTGTCGGGGCCTACTTATCCGTGGGAACATTATATACTTCTATAACGTTATATATACTAACCTAAGGCAACCTAACATCTCGGATGTAATATTTTACAACATTACTTGCGTGTCGGCGCCTACTTATCCGTGGGAACATTATACACTTCTATAACGTTATATATCCTAACCGAAGGCAACATAACATCTCGGACGTGATATTTTACAACATTCGTGGCGTGTCGGCCTCTACTTCTCGGTGGGAACATTATGTGCAGCTATAACGTTATATATCCTAACCTAAGGCAACCTAACATCTCGGATGTAATATTTTACAACATTCCTTGCGTGTCGGCCTATACTTCTCGGTGGGAACATTATGTGCAGCTATAACGTTATATATCCTAACCTAAGGCAACCTAACACCTCGTATGTAATATTTTACAACATTCGTGGCGTGTAGGCCTCTACTTCTCGGTGGGAACATTATGCACGTCTATGACGTTATATGTCCTATCCTAGGGCAACCTAACACCTCGGATGTAATATTTTACAACATTCCTTGCGTGTCGGCCCCTACTTCTCGGTGGGAACATTATGTGCAGCTATAACGTAATATGTCCTAACCTAAGGCAGCCTAACATCTCGGATGTAATATTTTACAACATTCCTTGCGTGTCGGCGCATACTGCTCCGTGTGAATATTATATACGTCTATAACCTTATATATCCTAACCTAAAGCAACCTAACATCTCGGATGTAATATTTTACAACATTCCTTGCGTGTAGGCGCCTACTTATCCGTGGGAACATTATATACTTCTATAACGTTATATATCCTAACCGAAGGCAACATAACATCTCGGACGTGATATTTTACAACATTCGTGGCGTGCCGGCCTCTACTTCTCGGTGGGAACATTATGTGCAGCTATAACGTTATATATCCTAACCTAAGGCAACCTAACATCTCGGATGTAATATTTTACAACATTCCTTGCGTGTCGGCCCCTACTTCTTTGTGGGAACATTATGTACGTATGTAACGTTATATGTCCTAACCTAAGCAAACCTAACATCTCGGATGTAATATTTCTCAACATTCGTGGCGTGTCGGCCTCTACTTCTCGGTGGCAACATTATGTACGTATATAACGTTATATGTCCTAACCTAAGCAAACCTAACATCTCGGATGTAATATTTCACAACGTTCGTGGCGTGCCGGCATCTACTTCACGGTGGGAACATTATGTACGTCTATAAGGTTATGTGCCCTAACCTAAGGCACCTAACACCTCGTATGTAATATTTTACAACATTCGTGGCGTGTAGGCCTCTACTTCTCGGTGGGAACATTATGTACGTCTATAACGTTATATATCCTAACGTAAGGCAACCTAACATCTCGGATGTAATATTTTCCAACATTCCTTGCGTGTCGGCACCTACTTCTCGGTGGGAACATTATGTACGGCTGTAACGTTATATGTCCTAACCTAAGGCAACCTAACATCTCGGACACAATATTTAACAACATTCGTTACGTGTCGACCCTTACTCCTGGGTAGGAACATTATGTACGTCTATAACGTTATATATCCTAACCTAAGGCAACCTAACATCTCGGATGTAATATTTTACAACATTCCTTGCGTGTCGGCCCCTTCTTCTTGGTGGGAAAATTATGTACGTATATAACGTTATATGTCCTAACCTAAGCAAACCTATCATCTCGGATGTAATATTTCACAACATTCGTGGCGTGTCGGCCTCTACTTCTCGGTGTGAACATTATGTACGTCTATAACGTTATGTGCCCTAACCTAAGGCAACCTAACACCTCGTATGTAATATTTTACAACATTCGTTTCGTGTAGGCCTCTACTTCTCGGTGGGAACATTATGCACGTCTATAACGTTATATGTCCTAACCTAAGGCAATCTAACACCTCGTATGTAATATTTTACAACATTCGTGGCGTGTCGGCACCTACTTTTCGGTGGTAACATTATATACGTCTATAACGTTATATGTCCTATCCTAGGGCAACCTAACACCTCGTATGTAATATTTTACAACATTCGTGGCGTGTAGGCCTCTACTTCTCGGTGGGAACATTATGTACGGCTATAACGTTATATGTCCTAACCTAAGGCAACCTAACACCTCGGATGTAATATTTTACAACATTCCTTGTGTGTCGGCGCATACTGCTCCGTGGGAATATTATATACGTCTATAACCTTATATATCCTAACCTAAGGCAACCTAACATCTCGGATGTAATATTTTACAACATTCCTTGCGTGTCGGCCCCTTCTTCTTGGTGGGAAAATTATGTACGTATATAACGTTCTATGTCCTAACCTAAGCAAACCTATCATCTCGGATGTAATATTTCACAACATTCGTGGCGTGTCGGCCTCTACTTCTCGGAGTGAACATTATGTACGTCTATAACGTTATGTGCCCTAACCTAAGGCAACCTAACACCTCGTATGTAATATTTTACAACATTCGTGGCGTGTAGGCCTCTACTTCTCGGTGGGAACATTATGTACGGCTATAACGTTATATGTCCTAACCTAAGGCAACCTAACACCTCGGATGTAATATTTTACAACATTCCTTGCGTGTCGGCGCATACTGCTCCGTGGGAATATTATATACGTCTATAACCTTATATATCCTAACCTAAGGCAACCTAACATCTCGGATGTAATATTTTACAACATTCCTTGCGTGTCGGCGCCTACTTATACGTGGGAACATTATATACCTCTATAACGTTATATATCCTAACCGAAGGCAACATAACATCTCGGACGTGATATTTTACAACATTCCTGGCGTGTCGGCCTCTACTTCTCGGTGGGAAGATTATGTGCAGCTATAACGTTATATATCCTAACCTAAGGCAACCTAACATCTCGGATGTAATATTTTACAACATTCCTTGCGTGTCGGCCTCTACTTCTTGGTGAGAACATTATGTGCAGCTATAACGTTATATATCCTAACCTAAGGCAACCTAACATCTCGGATGTAATATTTTCCAACATTCCTTGCGTGTCGGCACCTACTTCTCGGTGGGAACATTACATACGTCTATAACGTTATATATCCTATCCTAGAGCAACCTAACATCTCGGACGTTATATGCTACACCATTCGTGGCGTGTCGGCCCCTACTTCTTGGTGGGAACATTATGTACGTATATAACGTTATATGTCCTATCCTAAGGTAACCTAACATCCCGGATGTAATATTTTACAGCATTCCTTGCGCGTCGGCACCTACTTTTCGGTGGTAACATTATATACGTCTATAACGTTATATGTCCTATCCTAGGGCCACCTAACATCTCGGATGTAATATTTTACAACATTCCTTGCGTGTCGGCCCCTACTTCTCGGTGGGAACATTATGTACGGCTATAACGTTATATGTCCTATCCTAGGGCAACCTAACATCTCGGATGTAATACTTTACAACATTCCTTGCGTGTCGGCACCTACTTCTCGGTGGGAACATTATGTGCAGCTATAACGTTATATATCCTAACCTAAGGCAACCTAACATCTCGGATGTAATATTTTCCAACATTCCTTGCGTGTCGGCCCCTACTTCTTTGTGGGAACATTATGTACGTATGTAACGTTATATGTCCTAACCTAAGCAAACCTAACATCTCGGATGTTATATTTCTCAACATTCGTGGCGTGTCGGCCTCTACTTCTCGGTGGGAACATTATGTACGTCTATAACGTTATATATCCTAACGTAAGGCAACCTAACATCTCGGATGTAATATTTCACAACGTTCGTGGCGTGCCGGCATCTACTTCACGGTGGGAACATTATGTACGTCTATAAGGTTATGTGCCCTAACCTAAGGCACCTAACACCTCGTATGTAATATTTTACAACATTCGTGGCGTGTAGGCCTCTACTTCTCGGTGGGAACATTATGTACGTCTATAACGTTATATATCCTAACGTAAGGCAACCTAACATCTCGGATGTAATATTTTCCAACATTCCTTGCGTGTCGGCACCTACTTCTCGGTGGGAACATTATGTACGGCTGTAACGTTATATGTCCTAACCTAAGGCAACCTAACATCTCGGACACAATATTTAACAACATTCGTTACGTGTCGACCCTTACTCCTGGGTAGGAACATTATGTACGTCTATAACGTTATATATCCTAACCTAAGGCAACCTAACATCTCGGATGTAATATTTTACAACATTCCTTGCGTGTCGGCCCCTTCTTCTTGGTGGGAAAATTATGTACGTATATAACGTTATATGTCCTAACCTAAGCAAACCTATCATCTCGGATGTAATATTTCACAACATTCGTGGCGTGTCGGCCTCTACTTCTCGGAGTGAACATTATGTACGTCTATAACGTTATGTGCCCTAACCTAAGGCAACCTAACACCTCGTATGTAATATTTTACAACATTCGTGGCGTGTAGGCCTCTACTTCTCGGTGGGAACATTATGTACGGCTATAACGTTATATGTCCTAACCTAAGGCAACCTAACACCTCGGATGTAATATTTTACAACATTCCTTGCGTGTCGGCGCATACTTTTCGGTGGTAACATTATATACGTCTATAACGTTATATGTCCTATCCTAGGGCAACCTAACACCTCGTATGTAATATTTTACAACATTCGTGGCGTGTAGGCCTCTACTTCTCGGTGGGAACATTATGTACGGCTATAACGTTATATGTCCTAACCTAAGGCAACCTAACACCTCGGATGTAATATTTTACAACATTCCTTGCGTGTCGGCGCATACTGCTCCGTGGGAATATTATATACGTCTATAACCTTATATATCCTAACCTAAGGCAACCTAACATCTCGGATGTAATATTTTACAACATTCCTTGCGTGTCGGCCCCTTCTTCTTGGTGGGAAAATTATGTACGTATATAACGTTCTATGTCCTAACCTAAGCAAACCTATCATCTCGGATGTAATATTTCACAACATTCGTGGCGTGTCGGCCTCTACTTCTCGGAGTGAACATTATGTACGTCTATAACGTTATGTGCCCTAACCTAAGGCAACCTAACACCTCGTATGTAATATTTTACAACATTCGTGGCGTGTAGGCCTCTACTTCTCGGTGGGAATATTATGTACGGCTATAACGTTATATGTCCTAACCTAAGGCAACCTAACACCTCGGATGTAATATTTTACAACATTCCTTGCGTGTCGGCGCATACTGCTCCGTGGGAATATTATATACGTCTATAACCTTATATATCCTAACCTAAGGCAACCTAACATCTCGGATGTAATATTTTACAACATTCCTTGCGTGTCGGCGCCTACTTATACGTGGGAACATTATATACCTCTATAACGTTATATATCCTAACCGAAGGCAACATAACATCTCGGACGTGATATTTTACAACATTCGTGGCGTGTCGGCCTCTACTTCTCGGTGGGAAGATTATGTGCAGCTATAACGTTATATATCCTAACCTAAGGCAACCTAACATCTCGGATGTAATATTTTACAACATTCCTTGCGTGTCGGCCTCTACTTCTTGGTGAGAACATTATGTGCAGCTATAACGTTATATATCCTAACCTAAGGCAACCTAACATCTCGGATGTAATATTTTCCAACATTCCTTGCGTGTCGGCACCTACTTCTCGGTGGGAACATTACATACGTCTATAACGTTATATATCCTATCCTAGAGCAACCTAACATCTCGGACGTTATATGCTACACCATTCGTGGCGTGTCGGCCCCTACTTCTTGGTGGGAACATTATGTACGTATATAACGTTATATGTCCTATCCTAAGGTAACCTAACATCCCGGATGTAATATTTTACAGCATTCCTTGCGCGTCGGCACCTACTTTTCGGTGGTAACATTATATACGTCTATAACGTTATATGTCCTATCCTAGGGCCACCTAACATCTCGGATGTAATATTTTACAACATTCCTTGCGTGTCGGCCCCTACTTCTCGGTGGGAACATTATGTACGGCTATAACGTTATATGTCCTATCCTAGGGCAACCTAACATCTCGGATGTAATATTTTACAACATTCCTTGCGTGTCGGCACCTACTTCTCGGTGGGAACATTATGTGCAGCTATATCGTTATATATCCTAACCTAAGGCAACCTAACATCTCGGATGTAATATTTTACAACATTCCTTGCGTGTCGGGGCCTACTTATCCGTGGGAACATTATATACTTCTATAACGTTATATATACTAACCTAAGGCAACCTAACATCTCGGATGTAATATTTTACAACATTACTTGCGTGTCGGCGCCTACTTATCCGTGGGAACATTATACACTTCTATAACGTTATATATCCTAACCGAAGGCAACATAACATCTCGGACGTGATATTTTACAACATTCGTGGCGTGTCGGCCTCTACTTCTCGGTGGGAACATTATGTGCAGCTATAACGTTATATATCCTAACCTAAGGCAACCTAACATCTCGGATGTAATATTTTACAACGTTCCTTGCGTGTCGGGGCCTACTTATCCGTGGGAACATTATATACTTCTATAACGTTATATATACTAACCTAAGGCAACCTAACATCTCGGATGTAATATTTTACAACATTCCTTGCGTGTCGGCCCCTACTTCTCGGTGGGAACATTATGTGCAGCTATAACGTTATATATCCTAACCTAAGGCAACCTAACATCTCGGATGTAATATTTTCCAACATTCCTTGCGTGTCGGCCCCTACTTCTTTGTGGGAACATTATGTACGTATGTAACGTTATATGTCCTAACCTAAGCAAACCTAACATCTCGGATGTAATATTTCTCAACATTCGTGGCGTGTCGGCCTCTACTTCTCGGTGGGAACATTATGTACGTCTATAACGTTATATATCCTAACGTAAGGCAACCTAACATCTCGGATGTAATATTTTCCAACATTCCTTGCGTGTCGGCACCTACTTCTCGGTGGGAACATTATGTACGGCTGTAACGTTATATGTCCTAACCTAAGGCAACCTAACATCTCGGACACAATATTTAACAACATTCGTTACGTGTCGACCCTTACTCCTGGGTAGGAACATTATGTACGTCTATAACGTTATATATCCTAACCTAAGGCAACCTAACACCTCGTATGTAATATTTTACAACATTCGTGGCGTGTAGGCCTCTACTTCTCGGTGGGAACATTATGCACGTCTATAACGTTATATGTCCTAACCTAAGGCAACCTAACACCTCGTATGTAATATTTTACAACATTCGTGGCGTGTCGGCACCTACTTTTCGGTGGTAACATTATATACGTCTATAACGTTATATGTCCTATCCTAGGGCAACCTAACATCTAGGATGTAATATTTTACAACATTCCTTGCGTGTCGGCCCCTACTTCTCGGTGGGAACATTATGTGCAGCTATAACGTAATATGTCCTAACCTAAGGCAGCCTAACATCTCGGATGTAATATTTTACAACATTCCTTGCGTGTCGGCGCATACTGCTCCGTGGGAATATTATATACGTCTATAACCTTATATATCCTAACCTAAAGCAACCTAACATCTCGGATGTAATATTTTACAACATTCCTTGCGTGTAGGCGCCTACTTATCCGCGGGAACATTATATACTTCTATAACGTTATATATCCTAACCGAAGGCAACATAACATCTCGGACGTGATATTTTACAACATTCGTGGCGTGCCGGCCTCTACTTCTCGGTGGGAACATTATGTGCAGGTATAACGTTATATATCCTAACCTAAGGCAACCTAACATCTCGGATGTAATATTTTACAACATTCCTTGCGTGTCGGCCCCTACTTCTTTGTGGGAACATTATGTACGTATGTAACGTTATATGTCCTAACCTAAGCAAACCTAACATCTCGGATGTAATATTTCTCAACATTCGTGGCGTGTCGGCCTCTACTTCTCGGTGGCAACATTATGTACGTATATAACGTTATATGTCCTAACCTAAGCAAACCTAAGATCTCGGATGTAATATTTCACAACGTTCGTGGCGTGCCGGCATCTACTTCACGGTGGGAACATTATGTACGTCTATAAGTTTATGTGCCCTAACCTAAGGCACCTAACACCTCGTATGTAATATTTTACAACATTCGTGGCGTGTAGGCCTCTACTTCTCGGTGGGAACATTATGTACGTCTATAACGTTATATATCCTTACGTAAGGCAACCTAACATCTCGGATGTAATATTTTCCAACATTCCTTGCGTGTCGGCACCTACTTCTCGGTGGGAACATTATGTACGGCTGTAACGTTATATGTCCTAACCTAAGGCAACCTAACATCTCGGACACAATATTTAACAACATTCGTTACGTGGCGACCCTTACTCCTGGGTAGGAACATTATGTACGTCTATAACGTTATATATCCTAACCTAAGGCAACCTAACATCTCGGATGTAATATTTTACAACATTCCTTGCGTGTCGGCCCCTTCTTCTTGGTGGGAAAATTATGTACGTATATAACGTTATATGTCCTAACCTAAGCAAACCTATCATCTCGGATGTAATATTTCACAACATTCGTGGCGTGTCGGCCTCTACTTCTCGGTGTGAACATTATGTACGTCTATAACGTTATGTGCCCTAACCTAAGCAAACCTATCATCTCGGATGTAATATTTCACAACATTCGTGGCGTGTCGGCCTCTACTTCTCGGAGTGAACATTATGTACGTCTATAACGTTATGTGCCCTAACCTAAGGCAACCTAACACCTCGTATGTAATATTTTACAACATTCGTGGCGTGTAGGCCTCTACTTCTCGGTGGGAACATTATGTACGGCTATAACGTTATATGTCCTAACCTAAGGCAACCTAACACCTCGGATGTAATATTTTACAACATTCCTTGCGTGTCGGCGCGTACTGCTCCGTGGGAATATTATATACGTCTATAACCTTATATATCCTAACCTAAGGCAACCTAACATCTCGGATGTAATATTTTACAACATTCCTTGCGTGTCGGCGCCTACTTATACGTGGGAACATTATATACCTCTATAACGTTATATATCCTAACCGAAGGCAACATAACATCTCGGACGTGATATTTTACAACATTCGTGGCGTGTCGGCCTCTACTTCTCGGTGGGAAGATTATGTGCAGCTATAACGTTATATATCCTAACCTAAGGCAACCTAACATCTCGGATGTAATATTTTACAACAATCCTTGCGTGTCGGCCTCTACTTCTCGGTGAGAACATTATGTGCAGCTATAACGTTATATATCCTAACCTAAGGCAACCTAACATCTCGGATGTAATATTTTCCAACATTCCTTGCGTGTCGGCACCTACTTCTCGGTGGGAACATTACATACGTCTATAACGTTATATATCCTATCCTAGAGCAACCTAACATCTCGGACGTTATATGCTACACCATTCGTGGCGTGTCGGCCCCTACTTCTTGGTGGGAACATTATGTACGTATATAACGTTATATGTCCTATCCTAAGGTAACCTAACATCCCGGATGTAATATTTTACAGCATTCCTTGCGTGTAGGGGCCTACTTATCCGTGGGAACATTATATACTTCTATAACGTTATATATACTAACCTAAGGCAACCTAACATCTCGGATGTAATATTTTACAACATTACTTGCGTGTCGGCGCCTACTTATCCGTGGGAACATTATACACTTCTATAACGTTATATATCCTAACCGAAGGCAACATAACATCTCGGACGTGATATTTTACAACATTCGTGGCGTGTCGGCCTCTACTTCTCGGTGGGAACATTATGTGCAGCTATAACGTTATATATCCTAACCTAAGGCAACCTAACATCTCGGATGTAATATTTTACAACATTCCTTGCGTGTCGGCCTATACTTCTCGGTGGGAACATTATGTGCAGCTATAACGTTATATATCCTAACCTAAGGCAACCTAACATCTCGGATGTAATATTTTACAACATTCCTTGCGTGTCGGCCCCTACTTCTCGGTGGGCACATTATGTGCAGCTATAACGTTATATATCCTAACCTAAGGCAACCTAACATCTCGGATGTAATATTTTCCAACATTCCTTGCGTGTCGGCCCCTACTTCTTTGTGGGAACATTATGTACGTATGTAACGTTATATGTCCTAACCTAAGCAAACCTAACATCTCGGATGTAATATTTCTCAACATTCGTGGCGTGTCGGCCTCTACTTCTCGGTGGGAACATTATGTACGTCTATCACGTTATATATCCTAACGTAAGGTAACCTAACATCTCGGATGTAATATTTTCCAACATTCCTTGCGTGTCGGCACCTACTTCTCGGTGGGAACATTATGTACGGCTGTAACGTTATATGTCCTAACCTAAGGCAACCTAACATCTCGGACACAATATTTAACAACATTCGTTACGTGTCGACCCTTACTCCTGGGTAGGAACATTATGTACGTCTATAACGTTATATATCCTAACCTAAGGCAACCTAACACCTCGTATGTAATATTTTACAACATTCGTGGCGTGTAGGCCTCTACTTCTCGGTGGGAACATTATGCACGTCTATAACGTTATATGTCCTAACCTAAGGCAACCTAACACCTCGTATGTAATATTTTACAACATTCGTGGCGTGTCGGCACCTACTTTTCGGTGGTAACATTATATACGTCCATAACGTTATATGTCCTATCCTAGGGCAACCTAACATCTCGGATGTAATATTTTACAACATTCCTTGCGTGTCGGCCCCTACTTCTCGGTGGGAACATTATGTGCAGCTATAACGTAATATGTCCTAACCTAAGGCAGCCTAACATCTCGGATGTAATATTTTACAACATTCCTTGCGTGTCGGCGCATACTGCTCCGTGGGAATATTATATACGTCTATAACCTTATATATCCTAACCTAAAGCAACCTAACATCTCGGATGTAATATTTTACAACATTCCTTGCGTGTAGGCGCCTACTTATCCGCGGGAACATTATATACTTCTATAACGTTATATATCCTAACCGAAGGCAACATAACATCTCGGACGTGATATTTTACAACATTCGTGGCGTGCCGGCCTCTACTTCTCGGTGGGAACATTATGTGCAGCTATAACGTTATATATCCTAACCTAAGGCAACCTAACATCTCGGATGTAATATTTTACAACATTCCTTGCGTGTCGGCCTATACTTCTCGGTGGGAACATTATGTGCAGCTATAACGTTATATATCCTAACCTAAGGCAACCTAACATCTCGGATGTAATATTTTACAACATTCCTTGCGTGTCGGCCCCTACTTCTCGGTGGGAACATTATGTGCAGCTATAACGTTATATATCCTAACCTAAGGCAACCTAACATCTCGGATGTAATATTTTCCAACATTCCTTGCGTGTCGGCCCCTACTTCTTTGTGGGAACATTATGTACGTATGTAACGTTATATGTCCTAACCTAAGCAAACCTAACATCTCGGATGTAATATTTCTCAACATTCGTGGCGTGTCGGCCTCTACTTCTCGGTGGGAACATTATGTACGTCTATCACGTTATATATCCTAACGTAAGGTAACCTAACATCTCGGATGTAATATTTTCCAACATTCCTTGCGTGTCGGCACCTACTTCTCGGTGGGAACATTATGTACGGCTGTAACGTTATATGTCCTAACCTAAGGCAACCTAACATCTCGGACACAATATTTAACAACATTCGTTACGTGTCGACCCTTACTCCTGGGTAGGAACATTATGTACGTCTATAACGTTATATATCCTAACCTAAGGCAACCTAACACCTCGTATGTAATATTTTACAACATTCGTGGCGTGTAGGCCTCTACTTCTCGGTGGGAACATTATGCACGTCTATAACGTTATATGTCCTAACCTAAGGCAACCTAACACCTCGTATGTAATATTTTACAACATTCGTGGCGTGTCGGCACCTACTTTTCGGTGGTAACATTATATACGTCCATAACGTTATATGTCCTATCCTAGGGCAACCTAACATCTCGGATGTAATATTTTACAACATTCCTTGCGTGTCGGCCCCTACTTCTCGGTGGGAACATTATGTGCAGCTATAACGTAATATGTCCTAACCTAAGGCAGCCTAACATCTCGGATGTAATATTTTACAACATTCCTTGCGTGTCGGCGCATACTGCTCCGTGGGAATATTATATACGTCTATAACCTTATATATCCTAACCTAAAGCAACCTAACATCTGGGATGTAATATTTTACAACATTCCTTGCGTGTAGGCGCCTACTTATCCGCGGGAACATTATATACTTCTATAACGTTATATATCCTAACCGAAGGCAACATAACATCTCGGACGTGATATTTTACAACATTCGTGGCGTGCCGGCCTCTACTTCTCGGTGGGAACATTATGTGCAGCTATAACGTTATATATCCTAACCTAAGGCAACCTAACATCTCGGATGTAATATTTTCCAACATTCCTTGCGTGTCGGCACCTACTTCTCGGTGGGAACATTATGTACGGCTGTAACGTTATATGTCCTAACCTAAGGCAACCTAACATCTCGGACACAATATTTAACAACATTCGTTACGTGTCGACCCTTACTCCTGGGTAGGAACATTATGTACGTCTATAACGTTATATATCCTAACCTAAGGCAACCTAACATCTCGGATGTAATATTTTACAACATTCCTTGCGTGTCGGCCCCTTCTTCTTGGTGGGAAAATTATGTACGTATATAACGTTATATGTCCTAACCTAAGCAAACCTATCATCTCGGATGTAATATTTCACAACATTCGTGGCGTGTCGGCCTCTACTTCTCGGAGTGAACATTATGTACGTCTATAACGTTATGTGCCCTAACCTAAGGCAACCTAACACCTCGTATGTAATATTTTACAACATTCGTGGCGTGTAGGTCTCTACTTCTCGGTGGGAACATTATGTACGGCTATAACGTTATATGTCCTAACCTAAGGGAACCTAACACCTCGGATGTAACATTTTACAACATTCCTTGCTTGTCGGCGCATACTGCTCCGTGGGAATATTATATACGTCTATAACCTTATATATCCTAACCTAAGGCAACCTAACATCTCGGATGTAATATTTTACAACATTCCTTGCGTGTCGGCGCCTACTTATCCGTGGGAACATTATATACTTCTATAACGTTATATATCCTAACCGAAGGCAACATAACATCTCGTACGTGATATTTTACAACATTCCTTGCGTGTCTACCCCTACTCCTCGGTGGGAACATTATGTACGTCTATAACGTTATATATCATATCCTAGGGCCACCTAACACCTCGTATGTAATATTTTACAATATTCGTGGCGTGTCGGCACCTACTTTTCGGTGGTAACATTATATACGGCTATAACGTTATATGTCCTATCCTAGGGCAACCTAACATCTCGGATGTAATATTTTACAACATTCCTTGCGTGTCGGCCCCTACTTCTCGGTGGGAACATTATGTACGGCTCATAACGTTATATGTCCTAACCTAAGGCAACCTAACACCTCGGATGTAATATTTAACAACATTCCTTGCGTGTCGGCGCATACTGCTCCGTGGGAATATTATATACGTCTATAACCTTATATATCCTAACCTAAGGCAACCTAACATCTCGGATGTAATATTTTACAACATTCCTTGCGTGTCGGCGCCTACTTATCCGTGGGAACATTATATACTTCTCTAACGTTATATATCCTAACCGAAGGCAACATAACATCTCGGACGTGATATTTTACAACATTCGTGGCGTGTCGGCCTCTACTTCTCGGTGGGAACATTATGTGCAGCTATAACGTTATATATCCTAACCTAAGGCAACCTAACATCTCGGATGTAATATTTTACAACATTCCTTGCGTGTCGGCCCCTACTTCTTTGTGGGAACATTATGTACGTATGTAACGTTATATGTCCTAACCTAAGCAAACCTAACATCTCGGATGTAATATTTCTCAACATTCGTGGCGTGTCGGCCTCTACTTCTCGGTGGGAACATTATGTACGTATATAACGTTATATGTCCTAACCTAAGCAAACCTAACATCTCGGATGTAATATTTTCCAACATTCCTTGCGTGTCGGCACCTACTTCTCGGTGGGAACATTATGTACGGCTGTAACGTTATATGTCCTAACCTAAGGCAACCTAACATCTCGGACACAATATTTAACAACATTCGTTACGTGTCGACCCTTACTCCTGGGTAGGAACATTATGTACGTCTATAACGTTATATATCCTAACCTAAGGCAACCTAACATCTCGGATGTAATATTTTACAACATTCCTTGCGTGTCGGCCCCTTCTTCTTGGTGGGAAAATTATGTACGTATATAACGTTATATGTCCTAACCTAAGCAAACCTATCATCTCGGATGTAATATTTCACAACATTCGTGGCGTGTCGGCCTCTACTTCTCGGTGTGAACATTATGTACGTCTATAACGTTATGTGCCCTAACCTAAGGCAACCTAACACCTCGTATGTAATATTTTACAACATTCGTGGCGTGTAGGCCTCTACTTCTCGGTGGGAACATTATGTACGGCTATAACGTTATATGTCCTAACCTAAGGCAACCTAACACCTCGGATGTAATATTTTACAGCATTCCTTGCGTGTCGGCGCATACTGCTCCGTGGGAATATTATATACGTCTATAACCTTATATATCCTAACCTAAGGCAACCTAACATCTCGGATGTAATATTTTACAACATTCCTTTCGTGTCGGCGCCTACTTATACGTGGGAACATTATATACTTCTATAACGTTATATATCCTAACCGAAGGCAACATAACATCTCGGACGTGATATTTTACAACATTCGTGGCGTGTGGGCCTCTACTTCTCGGTGGGCACATTATGTGCAGCTATAACGTTATATATCCTAACCTAAGGCAACCTAACATCTCGGATGTAATATTTTACAACATTCCTTGCGTGTCGGCCTCTACTTCTCGGTGAGAACATTATGTGCAGCTATAACGTTATATATCCTAACCTAAGGCAACCTAACATCTCGGATGTAATATTTTCCAACATTCCTTGCGTGTCGGCACCTACTTCTCGGTGGGAACATTACATACGTCTATAACGTTATATATCCTATCCTAGAGCAACCTAACATCTCGGACGTTATATGCTACAACATTCGTGGCGTGTCGGCCCCTACTTCTTGGTGGGAACATTATGTACGTATATAACGTTATATGTCCTATCCTAAGGTAACCTAACATCCCGGATGTAATATTTTACAGCATTCCTTGCGCGTCGGCACCTACTTTTCGGTGGTAACATTATATACGTCTATAACGTTATATGTCCTATCCTAGGGCCACCTAACATCTCGGATGTAATATTTTACAACATTCCTTGCGTGTCGGCCCCTACTTCTCGGTGGGAACATTATGTACGGCTATAACGTTATATGTCCTATCCTAGGGCAACCTAATATCTCGGATGTAATATTTTACAACATTCCTTGCGTGTCGGCCCCTTCTTCTTGGTGGGAAAATTATGTACGTATATAACGTTATATGTCCTAACCTAAGCAAACCTATCATCTCGGATGTAATATTTCACAACATTCGTGGCGTGTCGGGCTCTACTTCTCGGTGTGAACATTATGTACGTCTATAACGTTATGTGCCCTAACCTAAGGCAACCTAACACCTCGTATGTAATATTTTACAACATTCGTGGCGTGTAGGCCTCTACTTCTCGGTGGGAACATTATGCACGTCTATAACGTTATATGTCCTAACCTAAGGCAACCTAACGCATCGTATGTAATATTTTACAACATTCGTGGCGTGTCGGCACCTGCTTTTCGGTGGTAACATTATATACGTCTATAACGTTATATGTCCTATCCTAGGGCAACCTAACATCTCGGATGTAATATTTTACAACATTCCTTGCGTGTCGGCCCCTACTTCTCGGTGGGAACATTATGTACGGCTATAACGTTATATGTCCTAACCTATGGCAACCTAACACCTCGGATGTAATATTTTACAACATTCCTTGCGTGTCGGCACCTACTTCTCGGTGGGAACATTATGTACGGCTGTAACGTTATATGTCCTAACCTAAGGCAACCTAACATCTCGGACACAATATTTAACAACATTCGTTACGTGTCGACCCTTACTCCAGGGTAGGAACATTATGTACGTCTATAACGTTATATATCCTAACCTAAGGCAACCTAACATCTCGGATATAATATTTTACAACATTCCTTGCGTGTCGGCCCCGTCTTCTTGGTGGGAAAATTATGTACGTATATAACGTTATATGTCCTAACCTAAGCAAACCTATCATCTCGGATGTAATATTTCACAACATTCGTGGCGTGTCGGCCTCTACTTCTCGGTGTGAACATTATGTACGTCTATAACGTTATGTGCCCTAACCTAAGGCAACCTAACACCTCGTATGTAATATTTTACAACATTCGTGGCGTGTAGGCCTCTATTTCTCGGTGGGAACATTATGCACGTCTATAACGTTATATGTCCTAACCTAAGGCAACCTAACACCTCGTATGTAATATTTTACAACATTCGTGGCGTGTCGGCACCTACTTTTCGGTGGTAACATTATATACGTCTATAACGTTATATGTCCTATCCTAGGGCAACCTAACATCTCGGATGTAATATTTTACAACATTCCTTGCGTGTCGGCCCCTACTTCTCGGTGGGAACATTATGTGCAGCTATAACGTAATATGTCCAAACCTAAGGCAGCCTAACATCTCGGATGTAATATTTTACAACATTCCTTGCGTGTCGGCGCATACTGCTCCGTGGGAATATTATATACGTCTATAACCTTATATATCCTAATCTAAGGCAACCTAACATCTCGGATGTAATATTTTACAACATTCCTTGCGTGTAGGCGCCTACTTATCCGTGGGAACATTATATACTTCTATAACGTTATATATCCTAACCGAAGGCAACATAACATCTCGGACGTGATATTTTACAACATTCGTGGCGTGTCGGCCTCTACTTCTCGGTGGGAACATTATGTGCAGCTATAACGTTATATATCCTAACCTAAGGCAACCTAACATCTCGGATGTAATATTTTACAACATTCCTTGCGTGTCGGCCCCTACTTCTCGGTGGCAACATTATGTACGTATATAACGTTATATGTCCTAACCTAAGCAAACCTAACATCTCGGATGTAATATTTCACAACGTTCGTGGCGTGTCGGCCTCTACTTCTCGGTGTGAACATTATGTACGTCTATAACGTTATGTGCCCTAACCTAAGGCAACCTAACACCTCGTATGTAATATTTTACAACATTCGTGGCGTGTAGGCCTCTATTTCTCGGTGGGAACATTATGCACGTCTATAACGTTATATGTCCTAACCTAAGGCAACCTAACACCTCGTATGTAATATTTTACAACATTCGTGGCGTGTCGGCACCTACTTTTCGGTGGTAACATTATATACGTCTATAACGTTATATGTCCTATCCTAGGGCAACCTAACATCTCGGATGTAATATTTTACAACATTCCTTGCGTGTCGGCCCCTACTTCTCGGTGGGAACATTATGTGCAGCTATAACGTAATATGTCCTAACCTAAGGCAGCCTAACATCTCGGATGTAATATTTTACAACATTCCTTGCGTGTCGGCGCATACTGCTCCGTGGGAATATTATATACGTCTATAACCTTATATATCCTAATCTAAGGCAACCTAACATCTCGGATGTAATATTTTACAACATTCCTTGCGTGTAGGCGCCTACTTATCCGTGGGAACATTATATACTTCTATAACGTTATATATCCTAACCGAAGGCAACATAACATCTCGGACGTGATATTTTACAACATTCGTGGCGTGTCGGCCTCTACTTCTCGGTGGGAACATTATGTGCAGCTATAACGTTATATATCCTAACCTAAGGCAACCTAACATCTCGGATTTAATATTTTACAACATTCCTTGCGTGTCGGCCCCTACTTCTCGGTGGCAACTTTATGTACGTATATAACGTTATATGTCCTAACCTAAGCAAACCTAACATCTCGGATGTAATATTTCACAACGTTCGTGGCGTGCCGGCATCTACTTCACGGTGGGAACATTATGTACGTCTATAAGGTTATGTGCCCTAACCTAAGGCACCTAACACCTCGTATGTAATATTTTACAACATTCCTTGCGTGTCGGGGCCTACTTATCCGTGGGAACATTATATACTTCTATAACGTTATATATACTAACCTAAGGCAACCTAACATATCGGATGTAATATTTTACAACATTACTTGCGTGTCGGCGCCTACTAATCCGTGGGAACATTATACACTTCTATAACGTTATATATCCTAACCGAAGGCAACATAACATCTCGGACGTGATATTTTACAACATTCGTGGCGTGTCGGCCTCTACTTCTCGGTGGGAACATTATGTGCAGCTATAACGTTATATATCCTAACCTAAGACAACCTAACATCTCGGATGTAATATTTTACAACATTCCTTGCGTGTCGGCCTATACTTCTCGGTAGGAACATTATGTGCAGCTATAACGTTATATATCCTAACCTAAGGCAACCTAACATCTCGGATATAATATTTTACAACATTCCTTGCGTGTCGGCCCCTACTTCTCGGTGGGAACATTATGTGCAGCTATAACGTTATATATCCTAACCTAAGGCAACCTAACATCTCGGATGTAATATTTTCCAACATTCCTTGCGTGTCGGCCCCTACTTCTTTGTGGGAACATTATGTACGTATGTAACGTTATATGTCCTAACCTAAGCAAACCTAACATCTCGGATGTAATATTTCTCAACATTCGTGGCGTGTCGGCCTCTACTTCTCGGTGGGAACATTATGTACGTCTATAACGTTATATATCCTAACGTAAGGCAACCTAACATCTCGGATGTAATATTTTCCAACATTCCTTGCGTGTCGGCACCTACTTCTCGGTGGGAACATTATGTACGGCTGTAACGTTATATGTCCTAACCTAAGGCAATCTAACATCTCGGACACAATATTTAACAACATTCGTTACGTGTCGACCCTTACTCCTGGGTAGGAACATTATGTACGTCTATAACGTTATATATCCTAACCTAAGGCAACCTAACACCTCGTATGTAATATTTTACAACATTCGTGGCGTGTAGGCCTCTACTTCTCGGTGGGAACATTATGCACGTCTATGACGTTATATGTCCTAACCTAAGGCAACCTAACACCTCGTATGTAATATTTTACAACATTCGTGGCGTGTCGGCACCTACTTTTCGGTGGTAACATTATATACGTCTATAACGTTATATGTCCTATCCTAGGGCAACCTAACGCCTCGGATGTAATATTTTACAACATTCCTTGCGTGTCGGCCCCTACTTCTCGGTGGGAACATTATGTGCAGCTATAACGTAATATGTCCTAACCTAAGGCAACCTAACATCTCGGATGTAATATTTTACAACATTCCTTGCGTGTCGGCGCCTACTTATACGTGGGAACATTATATACCTCTATAACGTTATATATCCTAACCGAAGGCAACATAACATCTCGGACGTGATATTTTACAACATTCGTGGCGTGTCGGCCTCTACTTCTCGGTGGGAACATTATGTGCAGCTATAACGTTATATATCCTAACCTAAGGCAACCTAACATCTCGGATGTAATATTTTACAACATTCCTTGCGTGTCGGCCTCTACTTCTCGGTGAGAACATTATGTGCAGCTATAACGTTATATATCCTAACCTAAGGCAACCTAACATCTCGGATGTAATATTTTCCAACATTCCTTGCGTGTCGGCACCTACTTCTCGGTGGGAACATTACATACGTCTATAACGTTATATATCCTATCCTAGAGCAACCTAACATCTCGGACGTTATATGCTACACCATTCGTGGCGTGTCGGCCCCTACTTCTTGGTGGGAACATTATGTACGTATATAACGTTATATGTCCTATCCTAAGGTAACCTAACATCCCGGGCGTAATATTTTACAGCATTCCTTGCGCTTCGGCACCTACTTTTCGGTGGTAACATTATATACGTCTATAACGTTATATGTCCTATCCTAGGGCCACCTAACATCTCGGATGTAATATTTTACAACATTCCTTGCGTGTCGGCCCCTACTTCTCGGTGGGAACATTATGTACGTCTATAACGTTATATGTCCTATCCTAGGGCAACCTAACATCTCGGATGTAATATTTTACAACATTCCTTGCGTGTCGGCCCCTACTTCTCGGTGGGAACATTATGTGCAGCTATATCGTTATATATCCTAACCTAAGGCAACCTAACATCTCGGATGTAATATTTTCCAACATTCCTTGCGTGTCGGCCCCTACTTCTTTGTGGGAACATTATGTACGTATGTAACGTTATATGTCCTAACCTAAGCAAACCTAACATCTCGGATGTAATATTTCTCAACATTCGTGTCGTGTCGGCCTCTACTTCTCGGTGGGAACATTATGTACGTCTATAACGTTATATATCCTAACGTAAGGCAACCTAACATCTCGGATGTAATATTTTCCAACATTCCTTGCGTGTCGGCACCTACTTCTCGGTGGGAACATTATGTACGGCTGTAACGTTATATGTCCTAACCTAAGGCAATCTAACATCTCGGACACAATATTTAACAACATTCGTTACGTGTCGACCCTTACTCCTGGGTAGGAACATTATGTACGTCTATAACGTTATATATCCTAACCTAAGGCAACCTAACACCTCGTATGTAATATTTTACAACATTCGTGGCGTGTAGGCCTCTACATCTCGGTGGGAACATTATGCACGTCTATGACGTTATATGTCCTAACCTAAGGCAACCTAACATCTCGGATGTAATATTTTACAACATTCCTTGCGTGTCGGGGCCTACTAATCCGTGGGAACATTATATACTTCTATAACGTCATATATACTAACCTAAGGCAACCTAACATCTCGGATGTAATATTTTACAACATTACTTGCGTGTCGGCGCCTACTTATCCGTGGGAACATTATACACTTCTATAACGTTATATATCCTAACCGAAGGCAACATAACATCTCGGTCGTGATATTTTACAACATTCGTGGCGTGTCGGCCTCTACTTCTCGGTGGGAACATTATGTACAGCTATAACGTTATATATCCTAACCTAAGGCAACCTAACATCTCGGATGTAATATTTTACAACATTCCTTGCGTGTCGCACTATACTTCTCGGTGGGAACATTATGTGCAGCTATAACGTTATATATCCTAACCTAAGGCAACCTAACATCTCGGATGTAATATTTTACAACATTCCTTGCGTGTCGGCCCCTACTTCTCGGTGGGAACATTATGTGCAGCTATAACGTTATATATCCTAACCTAAGGCAACCTAACATCTCGGATGTAATATTTTCCAACGTTCCTTGCGGGTCGGCCCCTACTTCTTTGTGGGAACATTATGTACGTATGTAACGTTATATGTCCTAACCTAAGCAAACCTAACATCTCGGATGTAATATTTCTCAACATTCGTGGCGTGTCGGCCTCTACTTCTCGGTGGGAACATTATGTACGTCTATAACGTTATATATCCTAACGTAAGGCAACCTAACATCTTGGATGTAATATTTTCCAACATTCCTTGCGTGTCGGCACCTACTTCTCGGTGGGAACATTATGTACGGCTGTAACGTTATATGTCCTAACCTAAGGCAACCTAACATCTCGGACACAATATTTAACAACATTCGTTACGTGTCGACCCTTACTCCTGGGTAGGAACATTATGTACGTCTATAACGTTATATATCCTAACCTAAGGCAACCGAACACCTCGTATGTAATATTTTACAACATTCGTGGCGTGTAGGCCTCTACTTCTCGGTGGGAACATTATGCACGTCTATGACGTTATATGTCCTAACCTAAGGCAACCTAACACCTCGTATGTAATATTTTACAACATTCGTGGCGTGTCGGCACCTACTTTTCGGTGGTAACATTATATACGTCTATAACGTTATATGTCCTATCCTAGGGCAACCTAACACCTCGGATGTAATATTTTACAACATTCCTTGCGTGTCGGCCCCTACTTCTCGGTGGGAACATTATGTGCAGCTATAACGTAATATGTCCTAACCTAAGGCAACCTAACATCTCGGATGTAATATTTTACAACATTCCTTGCGTGTCGGCGCCTACTTATACGTGGGAACATTATATGCCTCTATAACGTTATATATCCTAACCGAAGGCAACATAACATCTCGGACGTGATATTTTACAACATTCGTGGCGTGTCGGCCTCTACTTCTCGGTGGGAACATTATGTGCAGCTATAACGTTATATATCCTAACCTAAGGCAACCTAACATCTCGGATGTAATATTTTACAACATTCCTTGCGTGTCGGCCTATACTTCTCGGTAGGAACATTATGTGCAGCTATAACGTTATATATCCTAACCTAAGGCAACCTAACATCTCGGATATAATATTTTACAACATTCCTTGCGTGTCGGCCCCTACTTCTCGGTGGGAACATTATGTGCAGCTATAACGTTATATATCCTAACCTAAGGCAACCTAACATCTCGGATGTAATATTTTCCAACATTCCTTGCGTGTGGGCCCCTACTTCTTTGTGGGAACATTATGTACGTATGTAACGTTATATGTCCTAACCTAAGCAAACCTAACATCTCGGATGTAATATTTCTCATCATTCGTGGCGTGTCGGCCTCTACTTCTCGGTGGGAACATTATGTACGTCTATAACGTTATATATCCTAACGTAAGGCAACCTAACATCTCGGATGTAATATTTTCCAACATTCCTTGCGTGTCGGCACCTACTTCTCGGTGGGAACATTATGTACGGCTGTAACGTTATATGTCCTAACCTAAGGCAATCTAACATCTCGGACACAATATTTAACAACATTCGTTACGTGTCGACCCTTACTCCTGGGTAGGAACATTATGTACGTCTATAACGTTATATATCCTAACCTAAGGCAACCTAACACCTCGTATGTAATATTTTACAACATTCGTGGCGTGTAGGCCTCTACTTCTCGGTGGGAACATTATGCACGTCTATGACGTTATATGTCCTAACCTAAGGCAACCTAACACCTCGTATGTAATATTTTACAACATTCGTGGCGTGTCGGCACCTACTTTTCGGTGGTAACATTATATACGTCTATAACGTTATATGTCCTATCCTAGGGCAACCTAACACCTCGGATGTAATATTTTACAACATTCCTTGCGTGTCGGCCCCTACTTCTCGGTGGGAACATTATGTGCAGCTATAACGTAATATGTCCTAACCTAAGGCAACCTAACATCTCGGATGTAATATTTTACAACATTCCTTGCGTGTCGGCGCCTACTTATACGTGGGAACATTATATACCTCTATAACGTTATATATCCTAACCGAAGGCAACATAACATCTCGGACGTGATATTTTACAACATTCGTGGCGTGTCGGCCTCTACTTCTCGGTGGGAACATTATGTGCAGCTATAACGTTATATATCCTAACCTAAGGCAACCTAACATCTCGGATGTAATATTTTACAACATTCCTTGCGTGTCGGCCTCTACTTCTCGGTGAGAACATTATGTGCAGCTATAACGTTATATATCCTAACCTAAGGCAACCTAACATCTCGGATGTAATATTTTCCAACATTCCTTGCGTGTCGGCACCTACTTCTCGGTGGGAACATTACATACGTCTATAACGTTATATATCCTATCCTAGAGCAACCTAACATCTCGGACGTTATATGCTACACCATTCGTGGCGTGTCGGCCCCTACTTCTTGGTGGGAACATTATGTACGTATATAACGTTATATGTCCTATCCTAAGGTAACCTAACATCCCGGGTGTAATATTTTACAGCATTCCTTGCGCTTCGGCACCTACTTTTCGGTGGTAACATTATATACGTCTATAACGTTATATGTCCTATCCTAGGGCCACCTAACATCTCGGATGTAATATTTTACAACATTCCTTGCGTGTCGGCCCCTACTTCTCGGTGGGAACATTATGTACGTCTATAACGTTATATGTCCTATCCTAGGGCAACCTAACATCTCGGATGTAATATTTTACAACATTCCTTGCGTGTCGGCCCCTACTTCTCGGTGGGAACATTATGTGCAGCTATATCGTTATATATCCTAACCTAAGGCAACCTAACATCTCGGATGTAATATTTTCCAACATTCCTTGCGTGTCGGCCCCTACTTCTTTGTGGGAACATTATGTACGTATGTAACGTTATATGTCCTAACCTAAGCAAACCTAACATCTCGGATGTAATATTTCTCAACATTCGTGTCGTGTCGGCCTCTACTTCTCGGTGGGAACATTATGTACGTCTATAACGTTATATATCCTAACGTAAGGCAACCTAACATCTCGGATGTAATATTTTCCAACATTCCTTGCGTGTCGGCACCTACTTCTCGGTGGGAACATTATGTACGGCTGTAACGTTATATGTCCTAACCTAAGGCAATCTAACATCTCGGACACAATATTTAACAACATTCGTTACGTGTCGACCCTTACTCCTGGGTAGGAACATTATGTACGTCTATAACGTTATATATCCTAACCTAAGGCAACCTAACACCTCGTATGTAATATTTTACAACATTCGTGGCGTGTAGGCCTCTACATCTCGGTGGGAACATTATGCACGTCTATGACGTTATATGTCCTAACCTAAGGCAACCTAACATCTCGGATGTAATATTTTACAACATTCCTTGCGTGTCGGGGCCTACTAATCCGTGGGAACATTATATACTTCTATAACGTCATATATACTAACCTAAGGCAACCTAACATCTCGGATGTAATATTTTACAACATTACTTGCGTGTCGGCGCCTACTTATCCGTGGGAACATTGTACACTTCTATAACGTTATATATCCTAACCGAAGGCAACATAACATCTCGGTCGTGATATTTTACAACATTCGTGGCGTGTCGGCCTCTACTTCTCGGTGGGAACATTATGTACAGCTATAACGTTATATATCCTAACCTAAGGCAACCTAACATCTCGGATGTAATATTTTACAACATTCCTTGCGTGTCGCCCTATACTTCTCGGTGGGAACATTATGTGCAGCTATAACGTTATATATCCTAACCTAAGGCAACCTAACATCTCGGATGTAATATTTTACAACATTCCTTGCGTGTCGGCCCCTACTTCTCGGTGGGAACATTATGTGCAGCTATAACGTTATATATCCTAACCTAAGGCAACCTAACATCTCGGATGTAATATTTTCCAACGTTCCTTGCGGGTCGGCCCCTACTTCTTTGTGGGAACATTATGTACGTATGTAACGTTATATGTCCTAACCTAAGCAAACCTAACATCTCGGATGTAATATTTCTCAACATTCGTGGCGTGTCGGCCTCTACTTCTCGGTGGGAACATTATGTACGTCTATAACGTTATATATCCTAACGTAAGGCAACCTAACATCTCGGATGTAATATTTTCCAACATTCCTTGCGTGTCGGCACCTACTTCTCGGTGGGAACATTATGTACGGCTGTAACGTTATATGTCCTAACCTAAGGCAACCTAACATCTCGGACACAATATTTAACAACATTCGTTACGTGTCGACCCTTACTCCTGGGTAGGAACATTATGTACGTCTATAACGTTATATATCCTAACCTAAGGCAACCGAACACCTCGTATGTAATATTTTACAACATTCGTGGCGTGTAGGCCTCTACTTCTCGGTGGGAACATTATGCACGTCTATGACGTTATATGTCCTAACCTAAGGCAACCTAACACCTCGTATGTAATATTTTACAACATTCGTGGCGTGTCGGCACCTACTTTTCGGTGGTAACATTATATACGTCTATAACGTTATATGTCCTATCCTAGGGCAACCTAACACCTCGGATTTAATATTTTACAACATTCCTTGCGTGTCGGCCCCTACTTCTCGGTGGGAACATTATGTGCAGCTATAACGTAATATGTCCTAACCTAAGGCAACCTAACATCTCGGATGTAATATTTTACAACATTCCTTGCGTGTCGGCGCCTACTTCTCGGTGGGAACATTACATACGTCTATAACGTTATATATCCTATCCTAGAGCAACCTAACATCTCGGACGTTATATGCTACACCATTCGTGGCGTGTCGGCCCCTACTTCTTGGTGGGAACATTATGTACGTATATAACGTTATATGTCCTATCCTAAGGTAACCTAACATCCCGGATGTAATATTTTACAGCATTCCTTGCGCGTCGGCACCTACTTTTCGGTGGTACCATTATATACGTCTATAACGTTATATGTCCTATCCTAGGGCCACCTAACATCTCGGATGTAATATTTTACAACATTCCTTGCGTGTCGGCCCCTACTTCTCGGTGGGAACATTATGTACGGCTATAACGTTATATGTCCTATCCTAGGGCAACCTAACATCTCGGATGTAATATTTTACAACATTCCTTGCGTGTCGGCCCCTACTTCTCGGTGGGAACGTTATGTGCAGCTATATCGTTATATATCCTAACCTAAGGCAACCTAACATCTCGGATGTAATATTTTACAACATTCCTTGCGTGTCGGGGCCTACTAATCCGTGGGAACATTATATACTTCTATAACGTTATATATACTAACCTAAGGCAACCTAACATCTCGGATGTAATATTTTACAACATTACTTGCGTGTCGGCGCCTACTTATCCGTGGGAACATTATACACTTCTATAACGTTATATATCCTAACCGAAGGCAACATAACATCTCGGTCGTGATATTTTACAACATTCGTGGCGTGTCGGCCTCTACTTCTCGGTGGGAACATTATGTGCAGCTATAACGTTATATATCCTAACCTAAGGCAACCTAACATCTCGGATGTAATATTTTACAACATTCCTTGCGTGTCGCCCTATACTTCTCGGTGGGAACATTATGTGCAGCTATAACGTTATATATCCTAACCTAAGGCAACCTAACATCTCGGATGTAATATTTTACAACATTCCTTGCGTGTCGGCCCCTACTTCTCGGTGGGAACATTATGTGCAGCTATAACGTTATATATCCTAACCTAAGGCAACCTAACATCTCGGATGTAATATTTTCCAACGTTCCTTGCGTGTCGGCCCCTACTTCTTTGTGGGAACATTATGTACGTATGTAACGTTATATGTCCTAACCTAAGCAAACCTAACATCTCGGATGTAATATTTCTCAACATTCGTGGCGTGTCGGCCTCTACTTCTCGGTGGGAACATCATGTACGTCTATAACGTTATATATCCTAACGTAAGGCAACCTAACATCTCGGATGTAATATTTTCCAACATTCCTTGCGTGTCGGCACCTACTTCTCGGTGGGAACATTATGTACGGCTGTAACGTTATATGTCCTAACCTAAGGCAACCTAACATCTCGGACACAATATTTAACAACATTCGTTACGTGTCGACCCTTACTCCTGGGTAGGAACATTATGTACGTCTATAACGTTATATATCCTAACCTAAGGCAACCAAACACCTCGTATGTAATATTTTACAACATTCGTGGCGTGTAGGCCTCTACTTCTCGGTGGGAACATTATGCACGTCTATGACGTTATATGTCCTAACCTAAGGCAACCTAACACCTCGTATGTAATATTTTACAACATTCGTGGCGTGTCGGCACCTACTTTTCGGTGGTAACATTATATACGTCTATAACGTTATATGTCCTATCCTAGGGCAACCTAACACGTCGGATGTAATATTTTACAACATTCCTTGCGTGTCGGCCCCTACTTCTCGGTGGGAACATTATGTGCAGCTATAACGTAATATGTCCTAACCTAAGGCAACCTAACATCTCGGATGTAATATTTTACAACATTCCTTGCGTGTCGGCGGCTACTTATACGTGGGAACATTATATACCTCTATAACGTTATATATCCTAACCGAAGGCAACATAACATCTCGGACGTGATATTTTACAACATTCGTGGCGTGTCGGCCTCTACTTCTCGGTGGGAACATTATGTGCAGCTATAACGTTATATATCCTAACCTAAGGCAACCTAACATCTCGGATGTAATATTTTACAACATTCCTTGCGTGTCGGCCCCTACTTCTCGGTGGGAACATTATGTGCAGCTATATCGTTATATATCCTAACCTAAGGCAACCTAACATCTGGGATGTAATATTTTACAACATTCCTTGCGTGTCGGGGCCTACTTATCCGTGGGAACATTATATACTTCTATAACGTTATATATACTAACCTAAGGCAACCTAACATCTCGGATGTAATATTTTACAACATTACTTGCGTGTCGGCGCCTACTTATCCGTGGGAACATTATACACTTCTATAACGTTATATATCCTAACCGAAGGCAACATAACATCTCGGACGTGATATTTTACAACATTCGTGGCGTGTCGGCCTCTACTTCTCGGTGGGAACATTATGTGCAGCTATAACGTTATATATCCTAACCTAAGGCAACCTAACATCTCGGATGTAATATTTTACAACATTCCTTGCGTGTCGGCCCCTACTTCTTTGTGGGAACATTATGTGCAGCTATAACGTTATATATCCTAACCTAAGGCAACCTAACATCTCGGATGTAATATTTTACAACATTCCTTGCGTGTCGGCCCCTTCTTCTTGGTGGGAAAATTATGTACGTATATAACGTTATATGTCCTAACCTAAGCAAACCTATCATCTCGGATGTAATATTTCACAACATTCGTGGCGTGTCGGCCTCTACTTCTCGGTGGGAACATTATGTACGTCTATAACGTTATGTGCCCTAACCTAAGGCAACCTAACACCTCGTATGTAATATTTTACAACATTCGTGGCGTGTAGGTCTCTACTTCTCGGTGGGAACATTATGTACGGCTATAACGTTATATGTCCTAACCTAAGGCAACCTAACACCTCGGATGTAACATTTTACAACATTCCTTGCTTGTCGGCGCATACTGCTCCGTGGGAATATTATATACGTCTATAACCTTATATATCCTAACCTAAGGCAACCTAACATCTCGGATGTAATATTTTACAACATTCCTTGCGTGTCGGCGCCTACTTATCCGTGGGAACATTATATACTTCTATAACGTTATATATCCTAACCGAAGGCAACATAACATCTCGGACGTGATATTTTACAACATTCCTTGCGTGTCGACCCCTACTCCTCGGTGGGAACATTATGTACGTCTATAACGTTATATATCATATCCTAGGGCCACCTAACACCTCGTATGTAATATTTTACAATATTCGTGGCGTGTCGGCACCTACTTTTCGGTGGTAACATTATATACGGCTATAACGTTATATGTCCTATCCTAGGGCAACCTAACATCTCGGATGTAATATTTTACAACATTCCTTGCGTGTCGGCCCCTACTTCTCGGTGGGAACATTATGTACGGCTCATAACGTTATATGTCCTAACCTAAGGCAACCTAACACCTCGGATGTAATATTTAACAACATTCCTTGCGTGTCGGCGCATACTGCTCCGTGGGAATATTATCTTACGTCTATAACCTTATATATCCTAACCTAAGGCAACCTAACATCTCGGATGTAATATTTTACAACATTCCTTGCGTGTCGGCGCCTACTTATCCGTGGGAACATTATATACTTTCTAACGTTATATATCCTAACCGAAGGCAACATAACATCTCGGACGTGCTATTTTACAACATTCGTGGCGTGTCGGCCTCTACTTCTCGGTGGGAACATTATGTGCAGCTATAACGTAATATGTCCTAACCTAAGGCAACCTAACATCTCGGATGTAATATTTTACAACATTCCTTGCGTGTCGGCGCCTACTTATACGTGGGAACATTATATACCTCTATAACGTTATATATCCTAACCGAAGGCAACATAACATCTCGGACGTGATATTTTACAACATTCGTGGCGTGTCGGCCTCTACTTCTCGGTGGGAACATTATGTGCAGCTATAACGTTATATATCCTAACCTAAGGCAACCTAACATCTCGGATGTAATATTTTACAACATTCCTTGCGTGTCGGCCCCTACTTCTCGGTGGGAACATTATGTGCAGCTATATCGTTATATATCCTAACCTAAGGCAACCTAACATCTCGGATGTAATATTTTACAACATTCCTTGCGTGTCGGGGCCTACTTATCCGTGGGAACATTATATACTTCTATAACGTTATATATACTAACCTAAGGCAACCTAACATCTCGGATGTAATATTTTACAACATTACTTGCGTGTCGGCGCCTACTTATCCGTGGGAACATTATACACTTCTATAACGTTATATATCCTAACCGAAGGCAACATAACATCTCGGACGTGATATTTTACAACATTCGTGGCGTGTCGGCCTCTACTTCTCGGTGGGAACATTATGTGCAGCTATAACGTTATATATCCTAACCTAAGGCAACCTAACATCTCGGATGTAATATTTTACAACATTCCTTGCGTGTCGGCCCCTACTTCTTTGTGGGAACATTATGTGCAGCTATAACGTTATATATCCTAACCTAAGGCAACCTAACATCTCGGATGTAATATTTTACAACATTCCTTGCGTGTCGGCCCCTTCTTCTTGGTGGGAAAATTATGTACGTATATAACGTTATATGTCCTAACCTAAGCAAACCTATCATCTCGGATGTAATATTTCACAACATTCGTGGCGTGTCGGCCTCTACTTCTCGGTGGGAACATTATGTACGTCTATAACGTTATGTGCCCTAACCTAAGGCAACCTAACACCTCGTATGTAATATTTTACAACATTCGTGGCGTGTAGGTCTCTACTTCTCGGTGGGAACATTATGTACGGCTATAACGTTATATGTCCTAACCTAAGGCAACCTAACACCTCGGATGTAACATTTTACAACATTCCTTGCTTGTCGGCGCATACTGCTCCGTGGGAATATTATATACGTCTATAACCTTATATATCCTAACCTAAGGCAACCTAACATCTCGGATGTAATATTTTACAACATTCCTTGCGTGTCGGCGCCTACTTATCCGTGGGAACATTATATACTTCTATAACGTTATATATCCTAACCGAAGGCAACATAACATCTCGGACGTGATATTTTACAACATTCCTTGCGTGTCGACCCCTACTCCTCGGTGGGAACATTATGTACGTCTATAACGTTATATATCATATCCTAGGGCCACCTAACACCTCGTATGTAATATTTTACAATATTCGTGGCGTGTCGGCACCTACTTTTCGGTGGTAACATTATATACGGCTATAACGTTATATGTCCTATCCTAGGGCAACCTAACATCTCGGATGTAATATTTTACAACATTCCTTGCGTGTCGGCCCCTACTTCTCGGTGGGAACATTATGTACGGCTCATAACGTTATATGTCCTAACCTAAGGCAACCTAACACCTCGGATGTAATATTTAACAACATTCCTTGCGTGTCGGCGCATACTGCTCCGTGGGAATATTATCTTACGTCTATAACCTTATATATCCTAACCTAAGGCAACCTAACATCTCGGATGTAATATTTTACAACATTCCTTGCGTGTCGGCGCCTACTTATCCGTGGGAACATTATATACTTTCTAACGTTATATATCCTAACCGAAGGCAACATAACATCTCGGACGTGCTATTTTACAACATTCGTGGCGTGTCGGCCTCTACTTCTCGGTGGGAACATTATGTGCAGCTATAACGTAATATGTCCTAACCTAAGGCAACCTAACATCTCGGATGTAATATTTTACAACATTCCTTGCGTGTCGGCGCCTACTTATACGTGGGAACATTATATACCTCTATAACGTTATATATCCTAACCGAAGGCAACATAACATCTCGGACGTGATATTTTACAACATTCGTGGCGTGTCGGCCTCTACTTCTCGGTGGGAACATTATGTGCAGCTATAACGTTATATATCCTAACCTAAGGCAACCTAACATCTCGGATGTAATATTTTACAACATTCCTTGCGTGTCGGCCCCTACTTCTCGGTGGGAACATTATGTGCAGCTATATCGTTATATATCCTAACCTAAGGCAACCTAACATCTCGGATGTAATATTTTACAACATTCCTTGCGTGTCGGGGCCTACTTATCCGTGGGAACATTATATACTTCTATAACGTTATATATACTAACCTAAGGCAACCTAACATCTCGGATGTAATATTTTACAACATTACTTGCGTGTCGGCGCCTACTTATCCGTGGGAACATTATACACTTCTATAACGTTATATATCCTAACCGAAGGCAACATAACATCTCGGACGTGATATTTTACAACATTCGTGGCGTGTCGGCCTCTACTTCTCGGTGGGAACATTATGTGCAGCTATAACGTTATATATCCTAACCTAAGGCAACCTAACATCTCGGATGTAATATTTTACAACATTCCTTGCGTGTCGGCCCCTACTTCTTTGTGGGAACATTATGTGCAGCTATAACGTTATATATCCTAACCTAAGGCAACCTAACATCTCGGATGTAATATTTTACAACATTCCTTGCGTGTCGGCCCCTTCTTCTTGGTGGGAAAATTATGTACGTATATAACGTTATATGTCCTAACCTAAGCAAACCTATCATCTCGGATGTAATATTTCACAACATTCGTGGCGTGTCGGCCTCTACTTCTCGGTGGGAACATTATGTACGTCTATAACGTTATGTGCCCTAACCTAAGGCAACCTAACACCTCGTATGTAATATTTTACAACATTCGTGGCGTGTAGGTCTCTACTTCTCGGTGGGAACATTATGTACGGCTATAACGTTATATGTCCTAACCTAAGGCAACCTAACACCTCGGATGTAACATTTTACAACATTCCTTGCTTGTCGGCGCATACTGCTCCGTGGGAATATTATATACGTCTATAACCTTATATATCCTAACCTAAGGCAACCTAACATCTCGGATGTAATATTTTACAACATTCCTTGCGTGTCGGCGCCTACTTATCCGTGGGAACATTATATACTTCTATAACGTTATATATCCTAACCGAAGGCAACATAACATCTCGGACGTGATATTTTACAACATTCCTTGCGTGTCGACCCCTACTCCTCGGTGGGAACATTATGTACGTCTATAACGTTATATATCATATCCTAGGGCCACCTAACACCTCGTATGTAATATTTTACAATATTCGTGGCGTGTCGGCACCTACTTTTCGGTGGTAACATTATATACGGCTATAACGTTATATGTCCTATCCTAGGGCAACCTAACATCTCGTATGTAATATTTTACAACATTCCTTGCGTGTCGGCCCCTACTTCTCGGTGGGAACATTATGTACGGCTCATAACGTTATATGTCCTAACCTAAGGCAACCTAACACCTCGGATGTAATATTTAACAACATTCCTTGCGTGTCGGCGCATACTGCTCCGTGGGAATATTATCTTACGTCTATAACCTTATATATCCTAACCTAAGGCAACCTAACATCTCGGATGTAATATTTTACAACATTCCTTGCGTGTCGGCGCCTACTTATCCGTGGGAACATTATATACTTCTCTAACGTTATATATCCTAACCGAAGGCAACATAACATCTCGGACGTGCTATTTTACAACATTCGTGGCGTGTCGGCCTCTACTTCTCGGTGGGAACATTATGTGCAGCTATAACGTTATATATCCTAACCTAAGGCAACCTAACATCTCGGATGTAATATTTTACAACATTCCTTGCGTGTCGGCCCCTACTTCTTTGTGGGAACATTATGTACGTATGTAACGTTATATGTCCTAACCTAAGCAAACCTAACATCTCGGATGTAATATTTCTCAACATTCGTGGCGTGTCGGCCTCTACTTCTCGGTGGGAACATTATGTACGTATATAACGTTATATGTCCTAACCTAAGCAAACCTAACATCTCGGATGTAATATTTTCCAACATTCCTTGCGTGTCGGCACCTACTTCTCGGTGGGAACATTATGTACGGCTGTAACGTTATATGTCCTAACCTAAGGCAACCTAACATCTCGGACACAATATTTAACAACATTCGTTACGTGTCGACCCTTACTCCTGGGTAGGAACATTATGTACGTCTATAACGTTATATATCCTAACCTAAGGCAACCTAACATCTCGAATGTAATATTTTACAACATTCCTTGCGTGTCGGCCCCTTCTTCTTGGTGGGAAAATTATGTACGTATATAACGTTATATGTCCTAACCTAAGGAAACCTATCATCTCGGATGTAATATTTCACAACATTCGTGGCGTGTCGGCCTCTACTTCTCGGTGTGAACATTATGTACGTCTATAACGTTATGTGCCCTAACCTAAGGCAACCTAACACGTCGTATGTAATATTTTACAACATTCGTGGCGTGTAGGCCTCTACTTCTCGGTGGGAACATTATGTACGGCTATAACGTTATATGTCCTAACCTAAGGCAACCTAACACCTCGGATGTAATATTTTACAACATTCCTTGCGTGTCGGCGCATACTGCTCCGTGGGAATATTATATACGTCTATAACCTTATATATCCTAACCTAAGGCAACCTAACATCTCGGATGTAATATTTTACAACATTCCTTTCGTGTCGGCGCCTAGTTATACGTGGGAACATTATATACTTCTATAACGTTATATATCCTAACCGAAGGCAACATAACATCTCGGACGTGATATTTTACAACATTCGTGGCGTGTGGGCCTCTACTTCTCGGTGGGAACATTATGTGCAGCTATAACGTTATATATCCTAACCTAAGGCAACCTAACATCTCGGATGTAATATTTTACAACATTCCTTGCGTGTCGGCCTCTACTTCTCGGTGAGAACATTATGTGCAGCTATAACGTTATATATCCTAACCTAAGGCAACCTAACATCTCGGATGTAATATTTTCCAACATTCCTTGCGTGTCGGCACCTACTTCTCGGTGGGAACATTACATACGTCTATAACGTTATATATCCTATCCTAGAGCAACCTAACATCTCGGACGTTATATGCTACAACATTCGTGGCGTGTCGGCCCCTACTTCTTGGTGGGAACATTATGTACGTATATAACGTTATATGTCCTATCCTAAGGTAACCTAACATCCCGGATGTAATATTTTACAGCATTCCTTGCGCGTCGGCACCTACTTTTCGGTGGTAACATTATATACGTCTATGACGTTATATGTCCTATCCTAGGGCCACCTAACATCTCGGATGTAATATTTTACAACATTCCTTGCGTGTCGGCCCCTACTTCTCGGTGGGAACATTATGTACGGCTATAACGTTATATGTCCTATCCTAGGGCCACCTAACATCTCGGATGTAATATTTTACAACATTCCTTGCGTGTCGGCCCCTACTTCTCGGTGGGAACATTATGTACGGCTATAACGTTATATGTCCTAACCTAAGGCAGCCTAACATCTCGGATGTAATATTTTACAACATTCCTTGCGTGTCGGCGCATACTGCTCCGTGGGAATATTATATACGTCTATAACCTTATATATCCTAATCTAAGGCAACCTAACATCTCGGATGTAATATTTTACAACATTCCTTGCGTGTAGGCGCCTACTTATCCGTGGGAACATTATATACTTCTATAACGTTATATATCCTAACCGAAGGCAACATAACATCTCGGACGTGATATTTTACAACATTCGTGGCGTGTCGGCCTCTACTTCTCGGTGGGAACATTATGTGCAGCTATAACGTTATATATCCTAACCTAAGGCAACCTAACATCTCGGATGTAATATTTTACAACATTCCTTGCGTGTCGGCCCCTACTTCTTTGTGGGAACATTATGTACGTATGTAACGTTATATGTCCTAACCTAAGCAAACCTAACATCTCGGATGTAATATTTCTCAACATTCGTGGCGTGTCGGCCTCTACTTCTCGGTGGCAACATTATGTACGTATATAACGTTATATGTCCTAACCTAAGCAAACCTAACATCTCGGATGTAATATTTCACAACGTTCGTGGCGTGCCGGCATCTACTTCACGGTGGGAACATTATGTACGTCTATAAGGTTATGTGCCCTAACCTAGGGCACCTAACACCTCGTATGTAATATTTTACAACATTCGTGGCGTGTAGGCCTCTACTTCTCGGTGGGAACATTATGTACGTCTATAACGTTATATATCCTAACGTAAGGCAACCTAACATCTCGGATGTAATATTTTCCAACATTCCTTGCGTGTCGGCACCTACTTCTCGGTGGGAACATTATGTACGGCTGTAACGTTATATGTCCAAACCTAAGGCAACCTAACATCTCGGACACAATATTTAACAACATTCGTTACGTGTCGACCCTTACTCCTGGGTAGGAACATTATGTACGTCTATAACGTTATATATCCTAACCTAAGGCAACCTAACATCTCGGATGTAATATTTTACAACATTCCTTGCGTGTCGGCCCCTTCTTCTTGGTGGGAAAATTATGTACGTATATAACGTTATATGTCCTAACCTAAGCAAACCTATCATTTCGGATGTAATATTTCACAACATTCGTGGCGTGTAGGCCTCTACTTCTCGGTGGGAACATTATGCACGTCTATAACGTTATATGTCCTAACCTAAGGCAACCTAACACCTCGTATGTAATATTTTACAACATTCGTGGCGTGTCGGCACCTACTTTTCGGTGGTAACATTATATACGTCCATAACGTTATATGTCCTATCCTAGGGCAACCTAACATCTCGGATGTAATATTTTACAACATTCCTTGCGTGTCGGCCCCTACTTCTCGGTGGGAACATTATGTACGGCTATAACGTTATATATCCTAACCTATGGCATCCTAACACCTCGGATGTAATATTTTACAACATTCCTTGCGTGTCGGCGCATACTGCTCCGTGGGAATATTATATACGTCTATAACCTTATATATCCTAACCTAAGGCAACCTAACATCTCGGATGTAATATTTTACAACATTCATGGCGTGTCGGCACCTACTTTTCGGTGGTAACATTATATACGTCTATAACGTTATATGTCCTATCCTAGGGCAACCTAACATCTCGGATGTAATATTTTACAACATTCCTTGCGTGTCGGCCCCTACTTCTCGGTGGGAACATTATGTGCAGCTATATCGTTATATATCCTAACCTAAGGCAACCTAACATCTCGGATGTAATATTTTACAACATTCCTTGCGTGTCGGCCCCTACTTCTTTGTGGGAACATTATGTACGTCTATAACGTTATATATCCTAACCTGAGGCAACCTAACATCTCGGATATAATATTTTACAACATTCCTTGCGTGTCGGCCCCTTCTTCTTGGTGGGAAAATTATGTACGTATATAACGTTATATGTCCTAACCTAAGCAAACCTATCATTTCGGATGTAATATTTCACAACATTCGTGGCGTGTCGGCCTCTACTTCTCGGTGTGAACATTATGTACGTCTATAACGTTATGTGCCCTAACCTAAGGCAACCTAACACCTCGTATGTAATATTTTACAACATTCGTGGCGTGTAGGCCTCTACTTCTCGGTGGGAACATTATGCACGTCTATAACGTTATATGTCCTAACCTAAGGCAACCTAACACCTCGTATGTAATATTTTACAACATTCCTGGCGTGTCGGCACCTACTTTTCGGTGGTAACATTATATACGTCTATAACGTTATATGTCCTATCCTAGGGCAACCTAACATCTCGGATGTAATATTTTACAACATTCCTTGCGTGTCGGCCCCTACTTCTCGGTGGGAACATTATGTACGGCTATAACGTTATATGTCCTAACCTAAGGCAACCTAACACCTCGGATGTAATAATTAACAACATTCGTGGCGTGTCGGCCACTACTTCTCGGTGGGAACATTATGCGCAGCTATAACGTAATATGTCCTAACCTAAGGCAGCCTAACATCTCGGATGTAATATTTTACAACATTCCTTGCGTGTCGGCGCATACTGCTCCGTGGGAATATTATATACGTCTATAACCTTATATATCCTAACCTAAGGCAACCTAACATCTCGGATGTAATATTTTCCAACATTCCTTGCGTGTCGGCACCTACTTCTCGGTAGGAATATTATGTACGTATATAACGTTATGTGCCCTAACCTAAGGCAACCGTACACCTCGTATGTAATATTTTACACCATTCGTGGCGTGTCGGCCTCTACTTCTCGGTGGGAACATTATGTACGTCTATAACGTTATGTGCCCTAACCTAAGGCAACCTAACACCTCGTATGTAATATTTTACAACATTCGTGGCGTGTAGGCCTCTACTTCTCGGTGGGAACATTGTGTACGTCTATAACGTTATATATCCTAACGTAAGGCAACCTAACATCTAGGATGTAATATTTTCCAACATTCCTTGCGTGTCGGCACCTATTTTTCGGTGGGAATATTATATACTTCTATAACGTTATATATCCTATCCTAGGGCAACCTAACATCTCGGACGTTATATTCTACAACATTCGTGGCGTGTCGGCCCCTACTTCTCGGTGGGAACATTATGTACGGCTATAACGTTATATGTCCTAACCTATGGCAACCTAACACCTCGGATGTAATATTTTACAACATTCCTTGCGTGTCGGCGCATACTGCTCCGTGGGAATATTATGTACGTCTATAACGTTATATATCCTAACGTAAGGCAACCTAACATCTCGGATGTAATATTTTCCAACATTCCTTACGTGTCGGCACCTACTTCTCGGTGGGAACATTATATACGTCTATAACGTTATATATCCTATCCTAGGGCAACCTAAAATCTCGGACGTTTCATTCTACAACATTCGTGGCGTGTCGGCCCCTACTTCTTGGTGGGAACATTATGTACGGCTATAACATTATATGTCCTAACCTAAGGCCACCTAACTTCTCGGACGTAATATTTTACAACATTCCTTGCGTGTCGGCGCATACTACTCCGTGGGAACACTATGTACGTCTATAACGTTATATATCCTCACCTAAGGCAACCTAACATCTCGGATGTAATATTTTACAGCATTCCTTGCGTGTCGGAACCTACTTTTCGGTGGTAACATTATATACGTCTATTACGTTATATGTACTAACCTAAGGCAACCTAACACCTCGTATTTAATATTTTGCAACATTCCTTGCGTGTCGGCCCCTACTTCTCGGTGGGAATATCATGTACGTATATAACGTTATATGTCCTAACCTAAGCAAACCTAACTTCTCGGACGTAATATTTTACAACATTCCTTGCGTGTCGGCGCATACTACTCCGTGGGAACACTATGTACGTCTATAATGTTATATATCCTAACGTAAGGCAACCTAACATCTCGGATGTAATATTTTCCAACATTCCTTGCGTGTCGGCCCCTACTTCTCGGTGGGAACATTATATACGTCTATAACATTATATATCCTATCCTAGGGCAACCTAACATCTCGGACGTTACATTCTACAACATTCGTGGCGTGTCGGCCCCTACTTCTTGGTGGGAACATTATGTACGTATATAACGTTATATGTCCTATCCTAAGGCAACCTAACACCTCGGATGTAATATTTAACAACATTCGTGGCGTGTCGGCCACTACTTCTCGGTGGGAACATTATGTGCAGCTATAACGTAATATGTCCTAACCTAAGGCAACCTAACATCTCGGATGTAATATTTTACAACATTCTTTGCGTGTCGGAGCATACTACTCCGTGGGAACATTATATACCTCTATAACGTTATATATCCTTACCAAAGGCAACATAACATCTCGGACGTGGTATTTTACAACATTCCTTGCGTGTCGGCACCTACTTCTCGGTGGGAACATTATGTACGTCTATAACGTTATATATCCTAACATAAGGCAACCTAACAACTCGGATGTAATATTTGACAACATTCCTGGCCCTTCAGCCCCTACTTCTCTGTGGGAACATTATGTACTTCTATAACGTTATATGCCCTGACCTAAGGCAACCTAACAACTCGGATGTACTATATAATAATCATGACGTTATATGTCCTAATCTAAGGCAACCTAACTTCTCGGACGTAATATTTTACAACATTCCTTGCGTGTCGGCGCCTACTTCTCCGTGGGAACATTATATACGTCTATAACGTTATATATCCTAACCTAAGGCAACCTAACACCTCGTATGTAATATTTTACAACATTCGTGGCGTGTCGGCCCCTACTTCTTGGTGGGAACATTATTTACGACTATAATGTTATACGTCATAACCTAAGGCAAGCTAACATCTCGGATGTAATATTTTACAACATTCCTTGCGTGTCGGCGCCTACTTATCCGTGGGAACATTATATACTTCTATAACGTTGTATATCCTAACCGAAGGCAACATAACATCTCGCACGTGATATTTTACAACACTCGTGGCGTGTCGGCCTCTACTTCTCGGTGGGAACATTATATACGTCTATAACGTTATATATCCTATCCTAGGGCAACCTAACTTCTCGGACGCTATATTCTACAACATTCTTGGCGTGTCTGCCCCTCCTTCTTGGTGGGAACATTATGTACGTATATAACATTATATGTCCTATCCTAAGGCAACCTAACACCTCGGACGCAATATTTTACAACATTCCTTGCGTGTCGGCACCTACATCTCGGTGGGAACATTATATACGTCTATAACGTTATATATCCTATCCTAGGGCAACCTAACTTATCGGCTGTAATATTTTACAACATTCCTTTCGTGTCGGCCCCTCCTTCGCGGTGGGAACATTATGTACGGCTATAACATTATATGTCCTAACGTAAGGCCACCTAACTTCTCGAACGTAATATTTTACAACATTCGTGGCGTGTCGGCCCCTACTTCTTGTTGGGAACATTATGTACGTAAATAACGTTATATGTCCTATCCTAAGGCAACATAACATCTCGGACGTGGTATTTTACAACATTCCTTGCGTGTCGGCGCAGACTTCTCGGTGCGTACATTATATACGTCTATAACGTTATATGTCCGAACCTAAGGAAACCTAACATCTCGGACGTTACATTCTATAACATTCGTGGCGTGTCGGCCCTTACTTCTTGGTGGGAACATTATGCACGTCTATAACGTTATATGTCGTATTCTAGGGAAACCTAACATCTCGGATGTAATATTTTACAACATTCTTTGCGTGTCGGCGCATACTACTCCGTGGGAACATTATATACCTCTATAACGTTATATATCCTTACCAAAGGCAACATAACATCTCGGACGTGGTATTTTACAACATTCCTTGCGTGTCGGCACCTACTTCTCGGTGGGAACATTATGTACGTCTATAACGTTATATATCCTAAGCTAAGGCAACCTAACATCTCGGATGTAATATTTTATAACATTCCTTGCGTGTCGGCCCCTACTTCTCGGTGGGAACATTATATACGTCTATAACGTTATATATCCTATCCTAGGGCAACCTATCTCCTCGGACGCTATATTCTACAGCATTCGTGGCGTGTCGGCCTCTACTTTTCGGTGGTAACATTATATACGTCTATAACGTTATATGTCCTATCCTAGGGTAACCTAACATCTCGGCTGTAATATTTTACAACATTCCTTTCGTGTCGGCCCCTCCTTCGCGGTGGGAACATTATGTACGGCTATAACATTATATGTCCTAACCTAAGGCCACCTAACTTCTCGGACGTAATATTTTACAACATTCGTGGCGTGTCTGACCCTACTCCTTGTTGGGAACATTATGTACGTAAATAACGTTATGTGTCCTATCCTAAGGAAACCTAACATCTCGGATGTAATATCTCACAACATTCGTGGCGTGTCGGCCCCTACTTCTCGGTGGGGACATTATGTACGTCTATATCGTTATGTGTCCTAACCTAAGGCAACCTAGCACCTCGTATGTAATATTTTACAACATTCGTGGCGTGTCGGCCCCTACTTCTCGGTGGGAACATTATGTACGACTATAACGTTATATGTCCTAACCTAAGGCAACCTGACATCTCGGATGTAATATTCTACAACATTTGTGGCGTGTCGGCCCCTACTTCTCGGTGGGAACATTATGTACGTCTATAACGTTATATGTTCTATCCCAGGGCAACCTAACATCTCGGATGTAATATCTTACAACATTCTTTGCGTGTCGGCGCCTACTTCTCGGTGGGAACATTATGCACGTCTATAACGTTATATATCCTAACCTAAGGCAACCTAACACCTCGTATGTAATATTTTACAGCATTCGTGGCGTGTCGGCCCCTACTTCTTGGTGGGAACATTATGTACGACTCTAACGTTATACGTCCTAACCTAAGGCAACCTAACATCTCCGATGTAATATTTAACAACATTTGTGGCGTGTCTGCCCCTACTTCTCGGTGGGAACATTATGTACGGATATAACGTTCTATGTCCTAACCGAAGACAACCATATCATCTCGGATGTAATATTTTACAGCATTCCTTGCGTGTCGGAACCTACTTTTCGGTGGTAACATTATATACGTCTATTACGTTATATGTACTAACCTAAGGCACCCTAACACCTCGTATGTAATATTTTACAACATTCCTTGCGTGTCGGCCCCTACTTCTCGGTGGGAATATCATGTACGTATATAACGTTATATGTCCTAACCTAAGCAAACCTAACTTCTCGGACGTAATATTTTACAACATTCCTTGCGTGTCGGCGCATACTACTCCGTGGGAACACTATGTACGTCTATAATGTTATATATCCTAACGTAAGGCAACCTAACATCTCGGATGTAATATTTTCCAACATTCCTTGCGTGTCGGCCCCTACTTCTCGGTGGGAACATTATATACGTCTATAACATTATATATCCTATCCTAGGGCAACCTAACATCTCGGACGTTACATTCTACAACATTCGTGGCGTGTCGGCCCCTACTTCTTGGTGGGAACATTATGTACGTATATAACGTTATATGTCCTATCCTAAGGCAACCTAACACCTCGGATGTAATATTTAACAACATTCGTGGCGTGTCGGCCACTACTTCTCGGTGGGAACATTATGTGCAGCTATAACGTAATATGTCCTAACCTAAGGCAACCTAACGTCTTGGACGCAATATTTTACAACATTCCATGCGTGTCGGCACCTACTTCTCGGTGGGAACATTATGTACGTCTATAACGTTATATATCCTAACATAAGGCAACCTAACAACTCGGATGTAATATTTGACAACATTCCTTGCGAGTCGGCGCCTACTAATCGGTGGGAACATTATATACTTCTATAACGTTATACGTCCTAACCGAAGGCAACATAACATCTCGGACGTGATATTTTGTAACATTCGTGGCGTGTCGGCCTCTACTTCTCTGTGGGAACATTAAGTGCAGCTATAAAGTAATATGTCCTAACCTCAGGCAACCTAACGTCTTGGACGCAATATTTTACAACATTCCATGCGTGTCGGCACCTACTTCTCGGTGGGAACATTATGTACGTCTATAACGTTATATATCCTAACATAAGGCAACCTAACAACTCGGATGTAATATTTGACAACATTCCTGGCCCTTCAGCCCCTACTGCTCTGTGGGAACATTATGTACTTCTATAACGTTATATGCCCTGACCTAAGGCAACCTAACAACTCGGATGTACTATATAATAATCATGACGTTATATGTCCTAATCTAAGGCAACCTAACATCTCGGATGTAATATTTTACAACATTCCTTGCGTGTCGGCCCCTACTTCTTGGTGGGAACATTATGTACGTATATAACGTTATATGTCCTAACCTAAGCAAACCTAACATCTCGGATGTAATATTTAACAACATTCGTGGCGTGTCGGCTTCTACTTCTCGGTGGGAACATTATGTGCAGCTATAACGTAATAAATCCTAACCTAAGGAAACCTAACATCTCGGACGCAATATTTTACAACATTCCTTGCGTGTCGGCACCTACATCTCGGTGGGAATATTATATACTTCTATAACGTTATATATCCTATCCTAGGGCAACCTAACTTCTCGGACGCTATATTCTACAACATTCCTGGCGTGTCGGCCTCTTCTTTTCGGTGGTAACATTATATACGTCTATAACGTTATATGTCCTATCCTAGGGCAACCTAACATCTCGGCTGTAATATTTTACAACATTCCTTTCGCGTCGGCCCCTCCTTCGCGGTGGGAACATTATGTACGGCTATAACGTTATATGTCCTATCCTAGGGCAACCTAACATCTCGGCTGTAATATTTTACAACATTCCTTTCGCGTCGGCCCCTCCTTCGCGGTGGGAACATTATGTACGGCTATAATATTATATGTCCTAACCTAAGGCCACCTAACTTCTCGGACGTAATATTATACAACATTCGTGGCGTGTCGGCCCCTACTTCTTGTTGGGAACATTATGTACGTAAATAACGTTATATGTCCTATCCTAAGGCAACATTACATCTCGGACGTGGTATTTTACAACATTCCATGCGTGTCGGCGCCGACTTCTCGGTGGGTACATTATATACGTCTATAACGTTATATGTCCTAACCTAAATAAACCTAACATCTCGGATGTAATATCTCACAACATTCGTGGCGTGTCGGCCTCTACTTCTCGGTGGGGGCATTATGTACGTCTATATCGTTATGTGTCCTAACCTAAGGCAACCTAACATCTCGGATGTAATATTCTACAACATTTGTGGCGTGTCGGCCCCTACTTCTTGTTGGGAACATTATGTACGTATATAACGTTATATGTCCTATCCTGCGGCAAGCTAACATCTCGGATGTAATATTTTACAACATTCCTTGCGTGTCGACCCCTACTCCTCGGTGGGAACATTATGTACGTCTATAACGTTATATATCCTAACCTAAGGCAACCTAACATCTCGGATGTAATATTTTACAACATTCCTTGCGTGTCGGCGCCTACTTCTCCGTGGGAACATTATATACGTCTATAACGTTATATATCCTAACCTAAGGCAACCTAACACCTCGTATGTAATATTTTACAACATTCGTGGCGTGTCGGCCCTTACTTCTTGGTGGGATCATTATTTACAACTATAATGTTATACGTCCTAACCTAAGGCAACCTAACATCTCGGATGTAATATTTTACAACATTCCTTGCGTGTCGGCGCCTACTTATCCGTGGGAACATTATATACTTCTATAACGTTATATATCCTAACCGAAGGCAACATAACATCTCGGACGTGATATTTTACAACATTCCTTGCGTGTCGGCACCTACTTTTCGGTGGGAACATTATGTACGTCTATAACGTTATATGTCCTATCCTAAGGAAACCTAACATCTCGGATGTAATATTTTACAACATTCCTTTCGTGTCGGCCCCTCCTTCGCGGTATGAACATTATGTACGTCTATAACGTTATATGTCCTATCCCAGGGCAACCTAACATCTCGGATGTAATATCTTACAACATTCTTTGCGTGTAGGCGCCTACTTCTCCGTGGGAACATTATATACTTCTATAACGTTATATTTTCCAACCGAAGGCAACATAACATCTCGGTCGTGATATTTTACAATATTCCTTGCGTGTCGGCACCTACTTCTCGGTGAAAAATTATATACGTCTCTAACGTTATTTATATTATCCTAGGGCAACCTAACATCTCGGACGTTATATTTTACAACATTCGTGGCGTGTCGGCCCCTACTTCTTGTTGGGAACATTATGTACGTATATAACGTTATATGTCCTATCCTAAGGCAAGCTAACATCTCGGATGTAATATTTTACAACATTCCTTGCGAGTCGGCGCCTACTAATCGGTGGGAACGTTATATACTTCTATAACGTTATATGTCCTAACCGAAGGCAACATAACATCTCGGACGTGATATTTTGCAACATTCGTGGCGTGTCGGCCTCTACTTCTCTGTGGGAACATTAAGTGCAGCTATAAAGTAATATGTTCTAACCTCAGGCAACCTAACGTCTTGGACGCAATATTTTACAACATTCCATGCGTGTCGGCACCTACTTCTCGGTGGGAACATTATGTACGTCTATAACGTTATATATCCTAACATAAGGCAACCTAACAACTCGGATGTAATATTTGACAACATTCCTGGCCCTTCAGCCCCTACTTCTCTGTGGGAACATTATGTACTTCTATAACGTTATATGCCCTGACCTAAGGCAACCTAACAACTCGGATGTACTATATAATAATCATGACGTTATATGTCCTAATCTAAGGCAACCTAACTTCTCGGACGTAATATTTTACAACATTCCTTGCGTGTCGGCGCCTACTTCTCCGTGGGAACATTATATACGTCTATAACGTTATATATCCTAACCTAAGGCAACCTAACACCTCGTATGTAATATTTTACAACATTCGTGGCGTGTCGGCCCCTACTTCTTGGTGGGAACATTATTTACGACTATAATGTTATACGTCATAACCTAAGGCAACCTAACATCTCGGATGTAATATTTTACAACATTCCTTGCGTGTCGGCGCCTACTTATCCGTGGGAACATTATATACTTCTATAACGTTGTATATCCTAACCGAAGGCAACATAACATCTCGGACGTGATATTTTACAACACTCGTGGCGTGTCGGCCTCTACTTCTCGGTGGGAACATTATATACGTCTATAACGTTATATATCCTATCCTAGGGCAACCTAACTTCTCGGACGCTATATTCTACAACATTCTTGGCGTGTCTGCCCCTCCTTCTTGGAGGGAACATTATGTACGTATATAACATTATATGTCCTATCCTAAGGCAACCTAACACCTCGGACGCAATATTTTACAACATTCCTTGCGTGTCGGCACCTACATCTCGGTGCGTACATTATATACGTCTATAACGTTATATGTCCTAACCTAAGGAAACCTAACATCTCGGACGTTACATTCTATAACATTCGTGGCGTGTCGGCCCCTACTTCTTGGTGGGAACATTATGCACGTCTATAACGTTATATGTCGTATTCTAGGGAAACCTAACATCTCGGATGTAATATTTTACAACATTCTTTGCGTGTCGGCGCATACTACTCCGTGGGAACATTATATACCTCTATAACGTTATATATCCTTACCAAAGGCAACATAACATCTCGGACGTGGTATTTTACAACATTCCTTGCGTGTCGGCACCTACTTCTCGGTGGGAACATTATGTACGTCTATAACGTTATATATCCTAAGCTAAGGCAACCTAACATCTCGGATGTAATATTTTATAACATTCCTTGCGTGTCGGCCCCTACTTCTCGGTGGGAACATTATATGCGTCTATAACGTTATATATCCTATCCTAGGGCAACCTAACATCTCGGACGTTACATTCTATAACATTCGTGGCGTGTCGGCCCCTACTTCTTGGTGGGAACATTATGCACGTCTATAACGTTATATGTCGTATTCTAGGGAAACCTAACATCTCGGATGTAATATTTTACAACATTCCTTTCGCGTCGGCCCCTTCTTCGCGGTGGGAACATTATGTACGTCTATAACGTTATATGTCCTATCCTAGGGAAACCTAACATCTCGGATGTAATATTTTACAACATTACTTGCGAGTCGGCGCATACTAATCGGTGGGAACATTATATACTTCTATAACGTTATATGTCCTAACCGAAAGCAACATAACATCTCGGACGTGATATTTTACAATATTCCTTGCGTGTCGGCACCTACTTCTCGGTGAAAAATTATATACGTCTCTAACGTTATTTATATTATCCTAGGGCAACCTAACATCTCGGACGTTATATTTTACAACATTCGTGGCGTGTCGGCGCCTACTTATCCGTGGGAACGTTATGTACGTCTATAACGTTATATATCCCAACCTAAGGCAACCTAACATCTCGGATGTAATATTTTACAACATTCCTTGCGTGTCGGCCCCTACTTCTTGGTGGGAACATTACGTACGTATATAACGTTATATGTCCTAACCTAAGCAAACCTAACATCTCGGATGTAATATTTCACAACATTCGTGGCGTGTCGGCCTCTACTTCTCGGTGGGAACATTATGTACGTCTATGACGTTATGTGCCCTAACCTAAGGCAACCTAACACCTCGTATGTAATATTTTACAACATTCGTGGCGTGTAGGCCTCTACTTCTCGGTGGGAACATTATGCACGTCTATAACGTTATATGTCCTAACCTAAGGCAACCTAACACCTCGTTTGTAATATTTTACAACATTTGTGGCGTGTCGGCCCTTACTTCTCGGTGCGAACATTATGTACTTCTATGACGTTACATATCCTAACGTAAGGCAACCTAACATCTCGGATTTAATATTTTCCAACATTCCTTGCGTGTCGGCACCTACGTCTCGGTGGGAACATTATGTGCGTCTATAACGTTATATGTCCTAACGTAAGGCAACCTAACATCTCGGATGTAATATTTTCCAACATTCCTTGCGTGTCGGCACCTACTTCTCGGTGGGAACATTATGTACGGCTAACACATTATATGTCCTAACCTAAGGCCACCTAATATCTCGGACGCAATATTTTACAACATTCCATTCATGTCGGCACCTACTTCTCGGTTGGAACATTATGTACGCATATAACGTTATATGTCCTAACCTAATGCAACCTGATATCTCGGACACAATATTTAACAACATTCGTTACGTGTCGACCCCTACTCCTTGGTGGGAACATTATGTGCGTATATAACGTTATATGTCCTAACCTAATGCAACCTGATATCTCGGACACAATATTTAACAACATTCGTTACGTGTCGACCCCTACTCATCCGTGGGAACATTATGTACGTCTATAACATTATATATCCTAACCTAAGGCAACCTAACATCTCGGATGTAATATTTTACAACATTCCTTGCGTGTCTGTCCCTACTTCTCGGTGGGAACATTATGTACTTCTATAACGTTATATATCCTAACGTATGGCAACCTAACCTCTCGGATGTAATATTTTCCAACATTCCTTGCGTGTCGGCACCTACTTCTCGGTGGGAACATTATATACGCCTATAACGTTATATATCCTATACTAGGGCAACCTAACATCTCGGACGTTATATTCCACAACATTCATGGCATGTCGGCCCCTACTTCTAGGTGGGAACATTATGTACGTCTAGAACGTTATATGTCCTAACCTAAGGCAACCTAACACCTCGTATGTAATATTTTACAACATTCGTGGCGTGTCGGCACCTACTTTTCGGTGGGAACATTATGTGCAGCTATATCGTTATATATCCTAACCTAAGGCAACCTAACATCTCGGATGTAATATTTTACAACATTCCTTGCGTGTCGGCCCCTACTTCTTTGTGGGAACATTATGTACGTATGTAACGTTATATGTCCTAACCTAAGCAAACCTAACATCTCGGATGTAATATTTTATAACATGCCTTGCGTGTCGGCCCCTACTTCTTGGTGGGAACATTGTGTACGTATATAACGTTATATGTCCTACCCTAAGCAAACCTAACATCTCGGATGTAATATTTCACAACATTCGTGGCGTGTAGGCCTCTACTTCTCGGTGGCAACATTATGTACGTATATAACGTTATATGTCCTAACCTAAGGCAACCTAACATCTCGGATGTAATATTTAACAGCATTCGTGGCGTGTCGGCCTCTACTTCTCGGTTGGATAATTATGTGCAGCTATAACGTAATATGTCCTAACCTAAGGCCACCTAACTTCTCGGACGTAATATTTTACAACATTCCTTGCGTTTTGGTGCATACTACTCCGTGGGAACATTATATACCTCTATAACGTTATATATCCTTATAAAAGGCAACATAACATCTCGGACGTGGTATTTTACAACATTCCTTGCGTGGCGGCTCCTACTTCTCGGTGGGAACATTATATACGTCTATAACGTTATTTATATTATCCTAGGGTAACCTAACATCTCGGACGTTATATTTTACAACATTCGTGGCGTGTCGGCGCCTACTTATCCGTGGGAACGTTATGTACGTATATAACGTTATATGTCCTATCCTAAGGCAACCTAACATCTCGGATGTAATATTTTACAACATTCCTTGCGTGTCGGCGCATACTACTCCGTGGGAATATTATATACTTCTATAACGTTCTATATCCTAACCGAAGGCAACATAACGTCTCGGACGTGATATTTTACAACATTCCTTGCGTGTCGTCACCTACTTCTCGGTGGGAACATTATGTACGTCTATAACGTTATATGTCCTATCCTAGGGAAACCTAACATCTCGGACGTAATATTATACAACATTCCTTGCGTGTCGGCGCATACTACTCCGTGGGAATATTATGAACGTCTATAACGTTATATGTCCTATCCTAGGGAAACCTAACGTCTCGGATGTAATATTTTACAACATTCCTTGCGAGTCGGCGCCTACTAATCGGTGGGAACATTACATACTTCTATAACGTTATATGTCCTAACTGAAGGCAACATAACATCTCGGACGTGATGTTTTACAACATTCGTGGCGTGTCGGCCTCTACTTCTCGGTGGGAACATTATATACGTCTATAACGTTATGTGAACTAACCTAAGGCAACCTAACACCTCGTATGTAATATTTTACAACATTCGTGGCGTGTAGGCCTCTACTTCTCGGTGGGAACATTATGTACTTCTATAACGTTATATATCCTAACCTAAGGCCACCTAACTTCTCGGACGTAATATTTTACAACATTCCTTGCGTTTTGGTGCATACTACTCCGTGGGAACATTATATACCTCTATAACGTTATATATCCTTATAAAAGGCAACATAACATCTCGGACGTGGTATTTTACAACATTCCTTGCGTGGCGGCTCCTACTTCTCGGTGGGAACATTATATACGTCTATAACTTTATTTATATTATCCTAGGGTAACCTAACATCTCGGACGTTATATTTTACAACATTCGTGGCGTGTCGGCGCCTACTTATCCGTGGGAACGTTATGTACGTATATAACGTTATATGTCCTATCCTAAGGCAACCTAACATCTCGGATGTAATATTTTACAACATTCCTTGCGTGTCGGCGCATACTACTCCGTGGGAATATTATATACTTCTATAACGTTCTATATCCTAACCGAAGGCAACATAACGTCTCGGACGTGATATTTTACAACATTCCTTGCGTGTCGTCACCTACTTCTCGGTGGGAACATTATGTACGTCTATAACGTTATATGTCCTATCCTAGGGAAACCTAACATCTCGGATGTAATATTTCACAACATTCGTGGCGTGTCGGCCTCTACTTCTCGGTGGGAACATTATGTACGTCTATGACGTTATGTGCCCTAACCTAAGGCAACCTAACACCTCGTATGTAATATTTTACAACATTCGTGGAGTGTAGGCCTCTACTTCTCGGTGGGAACATTATGCACGTCTATAAGGTTATATGTCCTAACCTAAGGCAACCTAACACCTCGTATGTAATATTTTACAACATTTGTGGCGTGTCGGCCCCTACTTCTCGGTGCGAACATTATGTACTTCTATAACGTTACATATCCTAACGTAAGGCAACCTAACATCTCGGATTTAATATTTTCCAACATTCCTTGCGTGTCGGCACCTACTTCTCGGTGGGAACATTATGTGCGTCTATAACGTTATATGTTCTATCCTAGGGCAACCTAACATCTCGGATGTAATATTTTCCAACATTCCTTGCGTGTCGGCAACTACTTCTCGGTGGGAACATTATGTACGGCTAAAACATTATATGTCCTAACCTAAGGCCACCCAACATCTCGGACGCAATATTTTACAACATTCCATTCGTGTCGGCACCTACTTCTCAGTGGTAACATTATGTACGCATATAACGTTATATGTCCTAACCTAATGCAACCTGATATCTCGGACACAATATTTAACAACATTCGTTACGTGTCGACCCCTACTCCTCGGTGGGAACATTATGTACGTCTATAACGTTATATGTCCTAACCTAAGGCAATGTAACATCTCGGATGTAATATTTTACAACATTCGTAGCGTGTCGGCGCCCACTTCTCGGTGGGTGCATTATATACATCTATAATGCTATATATCCTAACCTAAGGAAACCTAACATCTCGGATATAATATTTCACAACATTCGTGGCGTGTCGGCCCCTGCTTCTCGGTTGGAACATTATGTACGGCTATAACGTTTTATGTCCTAACCGAAGGCAACCTAACATCTCGGACGCAATATTTTACAACATTCCATGCGTGTCGGCACCTAATTCTCGGTGGGAACATTATGTACGTCTATAACGTTATATGTCCTATCCTACCGCAACCTAATATCTCGGATGTAATATTTTACAACATTCCTTGCGTGTCGGCACCTACTTTTCGGTGGGAACATTATGTACGGCTATAACGTTATATGTCCTAACCTAAGGCAAACTAACACCTCGGATGTAATATTTAACAACATTCGTGACGTGTCGACCACTACTTCTCGGTGGGAACATTATGTGCAGCTATAACGTAATATGTCCTAACCTAAGGCAACCTAACATCTCGGATGTAATATTTTACAACATTCCTTGCGTGTCGGCGCATACTGCTCCGTGAGAATATTATATACGTCTAGAACTTTGTATATCCTAACATAAGGCAACCTAACGTCTCGGATGTAATATTTTACAACATTCCTTGCGTGTCGGCGCCTACTTCTCGGTGGGAACATTATGTACGGCTAAAACATTATATGTCCTAACCTAAGGCCACCTAACATCTCGGACGCAATATTTTACAACATTCCATTCGTGTCGGCATCTACTTCTCGGTGGGAACATTGTGTACGTATATAACGTTATATGTCCTACCCTAAGCAAACCTAACATCTCGGATGTAATATTTCACAACATTCGTGGCGTGTCGGCCTCTACTTCTTGGTGGGAACATTATGTACGTATATAACGTTATATGTCCTAACATAAGCAAACCTAACATCTCGGATGTAATGTTTCACAACATTCGTGGCGTGTCGGCCTCTACTTCTCGGTGGGAACATTATGTACGTCTATAACGTTATGTGCCCTAACCTAGGGCAACCTAACATCTCGGATGTAATATTTCACAACATTCGTGGCGTGTCGGCCTCTACTTCTCGGTGGCAACATTATGTACGTATATAACGTTATATGTCCTAACCTAAGCAAACCTAACATCTCGGACGTAATATTTCACAACATTCGTGGCGTGTCGGCCTCTACTTCTCGGTGGGAACATTATGTACGTCTATAACGTTATGTGCCCTAACCTAAGGCAACCTAACACCTCGTATGTAATATTTTACAACATTCGTGGCGTGTAGGCCTCTACTTCTCGGTGGCAACATTATGTACGTATATAACGTTATATGTCCTAACCTAAGCAAACCTAACATCTCGGATGTATTATTTCACAACATTCGTGGCGTGTCGGCCTCTACTTCTCGGTGGGAACATTATGTACGTCTATAACGATATGTGCCCTAACCTAAGGCAACAAAACACCTCGAATGTAATATTTTACAACATTCGTGGCGTGTAGGCCTCTACTTCTCGGTGGGAACATTATGCTCGTCTATAACGTTATATGTCCTAACCTAAGGCAACCTAACACCTCGTATGTAATATTTTACAACATTCGTGGCGTGTCGGCACCTACTTTTCGGTGGGAACATTATGTACTTCTATAACATTACATATCCTAACGTAAGGCAACCTAACATCTCGGATTTAATATTTTCCAACATTCCTTGCGTGTCGGCACCTACTTCTCGGGGGGAACATTATGTGCGTCTATAACGTTATATGTCCTAACGTAAGGCAACCTAACATCTCGGATGTAATATTTTCCAACATTCCTTGCGTGTCGGCACCTACTTCTCGGTGGGAACATTATGTACGGCTAACACATTATATGTCCTAACCTAAGGCCACCTAACATCTCGGACGCAATATTTTACAACATTCCATTCATGTCGGCACCTACTTCTCGGTTGGAACATTATGTACGCATATAACGTTATATGTCCTAACCTAATGCAACCTGATATCTCGGACACAATATTTAACAACATTCGTTACGTGTCGACCCCTACTCCTTGGTGGGAACACTATGTGCGTATATAACGTTATATGTCCTAACCTAATGCAACCTGATATCTCGGACACAATATTTAACAACATTCGTTACGTGTCGACCCCTACTCATCCGTGGGAACATTATGTACGTCTATAACGTTATATATCCTAACCTAAGGCAACCTAACATCTCGGATGTAATATTTTACAACATTCCTTGCGTGTCTGTCCCTACTTCTCGGTGGGAACATTATGTACTTCTATAACGTTATATATCCTAACGTATGGCAACCTAACATCTCGGATGTAATATTTTCGAACATTCCTTGCGTGTCGGCACCTACTTATCGGTGGGAACATTATATACGCCTATAACGTTATATATCCTATACTAGGGCAACCTAACATCTCGGACGTTATATTCCACAACATTCATGGCATGTCGGCCCCTACTTCTAGGTGGGAACATTATGTACGTATAGAACGTTATATGTCCTAACCTAAGGCAACCTAACACCTCGTATGTAATATTTTACAACATTCGTGGCGTGTCGGCACCTACTTTTCGGTGGGAACATTATGTGCAGCTATATCGTTATATATCCTAACCTAAGGCAACCTAACATCTCGGATGTAATATTTTACAACATTCCTTGCGTGTCGGCCCCTACTTCTTTGTGGGAACATTATGTACGTATGTAACGTTATATGTCCTAACCTAAGCAAACCTAACATCTCGGATGTAATATTTTACAACATGCCTTGCGTGTCGGCCCGTACTTCTTGGTGGGAACATTATGTGCGTCTATAATGTTATATGTTCTATCCTAGGGCAACCTAACATCTCGGATGTAATATTTTACAACATTCCTTGCCTGTCGGCCCCTACTTCTTGGTGGGAACATTATGTACGTATATAACGTTATATGTCCTAACATAAGCAAACCTAACATCTCGGATGTAATGTTTCACAACATTCGTGGCGTGTCGGCCTCTACTTCTCGGTGGGAACATTATGTACGTCTATAACGTTATGTGCCCTAACCTAGGGCAACCTAACGTCTCGGATGTAATATTTCACACCATTCGTGGCGTGTCGGCCTCTACTTCTCGGTGGCAACATTATGTACGTACATAGCGTTATATGTCCTAACCTAAGCAAACCTAACATCTCGGATGTAATATTTAACAGCATTCGTGGGGTGTCGGCCTCTACTTCTCGGTTGGAACATTATGTGCAGCTATAACGTAATATGTCCTAACCTAAGGCCACCTAACTTCTCGGACGTAATATTTTACAACATTCCTTGCGTTTTGGTGCATACTACCCCGTGGGAACATTATATACCTCTATAACGTTATATATCCTTACAAAAGGCAACATAACATCTCGGACGTGGTATTTTACAACATTCCTTGCGTGGCGGCTCCTACTTCTCGGTGGGAACATTATATACGTCTATAACGTTATTTATATTATCCTAGGGTAACCTAACATCTCGGACGTTATATTTTACAACATTCGTGGCGTGTCGGCGCCTACTTATCCGTGGGAACGTTATGTACGTATATAACGTTATATGTCCTATCCTAAGGCAACCTAACATCTCGGATGTAATATTTTACAACATTCCTTGCGTGTCGGCGCATACTACTCCGTGGGAATATTATATACTTCTATAACGTTCTATATCCTAACCGAAGGCAACATAACGTCTCGGACGTGATATTTTACAACATTCCTTGCGTGTCGTCACCTACTTCTCGGTGGGAACATTATGTACGTCTATAACGTTATATGTCCTATCCTAGGGAAACCTAACATCTCGGACGTAATATTATACAACATTCCTTGCGTGTCGGCGCATACTACTCCGTGGGAATATTATGTACGTCTATAACGTTATATGTCCTATCCTAGGGAAACCTAACGTCTCGGATGTAATATTTTACAACATTCCTTGCGAGTCGGCGCCTACTAATCGATGGGAACATTACATACTTCTATAACGTTATATGTCCTAACTGAAGGCAACATAACATCTCGGACGTGATATTTTACAACATTCGTCGCGTGTCGGCCTCTACGTCTCGGTGGGAACATTAAGTGCAGCTATAAAGTAATATGTCCTAACCTAAGGCAACCTAACATCTCGGACGCAATATTTTACAACATTCCTTGCGTGTCGGCGCATACTGCTCCGTGAGAATATTATATACGTCTAGAACTTTGTATATCCTAACATAAGGCAACCTAACGTCTCGGATGTAATATTTTACAACATTCCTTGCGTGTCGGCGCCTACTTTTCGGTGGGAACATTATGTACGGCTAAAACATTATATGTCCTAACCTAAGGCCACCTAACATCTCGGATGTAATATTTTACAACATTCGTAGCGTGTCGGCGCCCACTTCTCGGTGGGTGCATTATATACGTCTATAATGCTGTATATCCTAACCTAAGGAAACCTAACACCTCGTATGTAATATTTTACAACATTCGTGGCATGTCGGCCCCTACTTCTCGGTGGGAACATTATGTACGGCTATAACGTTATATGTCCTAACCTAAGGCAACCTAACACCTCGGATGTAATATTTGACAACATTTGTGGCGTGTCGGCCACTACTTCTCGGTGGGAACATTATGTGCAGCTATAACGTAATATGTCCTAACCTAAGGCAACCTAACATCTCGGATGTTATATTTTACAACATTCCTTGCGTGTCGGCGCATACTGCTCGGTGGGAGACATTATGTACGTCTATAATGTTATATATCCTAACCTAAGGCAACCTAACATCTCGGATGTAATATTTTACAACATTCCTTGCGTGTCGGCCCCTACTTCTTGGTGGGAACATTATGTACGGCTGTAACGTTATATGTCCTATCCTACCGCAACCTAACATCTCGAATGTAATATTTTACAACATTCCTTGCGTGTCGGCACCTACTTTTCGGTGGGAACATTATGTACGGCTATAACGTTATATATCCTAACCTAAGGCAAACTAACACCTCGGATGTAATATTTAACAACATTCGTGGCGTGTCGACCTCTACTTCTCGGTGGGAACATTATGTGCAGCTATAACGTAATATGTCCTAACCTAAGGCTACCTAACATCTCGGATGTAATATTTTACAACATTCCTTGCGTGTCGGCCCCTACTTCTTGGTGGGAACATTATGTACGTATATAACGTTATATGTCCTAACATAAGCAAACCTAACATCTCGGATGTAATGTTTCACAACATTCGTGGCGTGTCGGCCTCTACTTCTCGGTGGGAACATTATGTACGTCTATAACGTTATGTGCCCTAACCTAGGGCAACCTAACGTCTCGGATGTAATATTTCACAACATTCGTGGCGTGTCGGCCTCTACTTCTCGGTGGCAACATTATGTACGTATATAGCGTTATATGTCCTAACCTAAGCAAACCTAACATCTCGGATGTAATATTTAACAGCATTCGTGGCGTGTCGGCGTCTACTTCTCGGTGGGAACATTAAGTGCAGCTATAAAGTAATATGTCCTAACCTAAGGCAACCTAACATCTCGGACGCAATATTTTACAACATTTCATGCGTGTCGGCACCTACTTCTCGGTGGGAACATTATGCACGTCTATAACGTTATATATCCTAACATAAGGCAAACTAATAACTCGGATGTAATATTTAACAACATTCGTTACGTGTCGACCCCTACTCCTCGGTGGGAACGTTATGTACATCTATAACGTTATATATTCCAACCTAAGGCAACCTAACATCTCGGATGTAATATTTTACAACATTCCTTGTGTGTCGGCCCCTACTTCTTGGTGGGAACATTATGTACGTATATAACGTTATATGTCCTAACCTAAGCAAACCTAACATCTCGGATGTAATATTTCACAACATTCGTGGCGTGTCGGCCTCTACTTCTCGGTGGGAACATTATGTACGTCTACAACGTTATGTGCCCTAACCTAAGGCAACCTAACACCTCGTATGTAATATTTTACAACATTCGTGGCGTGTAGGCCTCTACTTCTCGGTGGGAACATTATGTGCAGCTATAACGTAATATGTCCTAACCTAAGGCAACCTAACATTTCGTATGTAATATTTTACAACATTCCTTGCGTGTCGGCGCATACTACTCCGTGGGAATATTATATACGTCTATAACTTTATATATTCTAACCTAAGGCAACTTAACATCTCGGATGTAATATTTAACAGCATTCGTGGCGTGTCGGCCTCTACTTCTCGGTTGGAACATTATGTGCAGCTATAACGTAATATGTCCTAACCTAAGGCAACCTAACATTTCGGATGTAATATTTTACAACATTCCTTGCGTGTCGGCGCATACTACTCCGTGGGAATATTATGTACGTCTATAACGTTTTATGTCCTATCCTAGGGAAACCTAACATCTCGGATCTAATATTTTACAACATTCCTTGCGAGTCGGCGCCTACTAATCGGTGGGAACAATACATACTTCTATAACGTTATATGTCCTAACCGAAGGCAACATAACATCTCGGACGTGATATTTTACAACATTCGTGGCGTGTCGGCCTCTACTTCTCGGTGGGAACATTAAGTGCAGCTATAAAGTAATATGTACTAACCTAAGGCAACCTAACATCTCGGACGCAATATTTTACAACATTTCATGCGTGTCGGCACCTACTTCTCGGTGGGAACATTATGCACGTCTATAACGTTATATATCCTAACCTAAGGCAACCTAACACCTCGTATGTAATATTTTACAGCATTCGTGGCGTGTCGGCCCCTACTTCTTGGTGGGAACATTATGTACGACTCTAACGTTATACGTCCTAACCTAAGGCAACCTAACATCTCCGATGTAATATTTAACAACATTTGTGGCGTGTCTGCCCCTACTTCTCGGTGGGAACATTATGTACGGATATAACGTTCTATGTCCTAACCGAAGACAACCATATCATCTCGGATGTAATATTTTACAGCATTCCTTGCGTGTCGGCCACTACTTCTCGGTGGGAACATTATGTGCAGCTATAACGTAATATGTCCTAACCTAAGGCAGCCTAACATCTCGCATGTAATATTTTACAACATTCCTTGCGTGTCGGCGCCTACTTATCCGTGGGAACATTATACACTTCTATAACGTTATATATCCTAACCGAAGGCAACATAACATCTCGGACGTGATATTTTACAATATTCGTGGCCTGTCGGCGCCTACTTATCCGTGGGAACATTATGTACGTATATAACGTTATATGTCCTATCCTAAGGCAACCTAACATCTCGGATGTAATATTTTACAGTATTCCTTGCGTGTCGGCACCTACTTGTCGGTAGTGACATTATATACGTCTATAACGTTGTATCTACTATCCTAGGGCAACCTAACATCTCGGATGTAATATTTTACAACATTCCTTGCGTGTCGGCACCTACTTCTCGGTGGGAACATTATGTACGGCTATAACGTTATATGTCCTAACCTAAGGCAACCTAACACCTCGGATGTATTATTTAACAGCATTCGTGGCGTGTCGGCCTCTACTTCTCGGTTGGAACTTTATTTGCAGCTATAACGTAATATGTCCTAACCTAAGGCAACCTAAAATCTTGGATGTAATATTTTACAACATTTGTGGCGTGTCGGGCCCTACTTCTCGGTGGGAACATTATGTACGGGTATAACGTTCTATGTCCTAATCGAAGACAACCTGACATCTCGGATGTAATATTTTACAGCATTCCTTGCGTGTCGGCGCATACTACTCCGTGGGAATATTATATACGTCTATAACTTTATATATCCTAACCTAAGGCAACCTAACATCTCGGATGTAATATTTAACAGCATTCGTGGCGTGTCGGCCTCTACTTCTCGGTTGGAACATTATGTGCAGCTATAACGTAATATGTCCTAACCTAAGGCCACCTAACTTCTCGGACGTAATATTTTACAACATTCCTTGCGTTTTGGTGCATACTACTCCGTGGGAACATTATATACCTCTATAACGTTATATATCCTTACAAAAGGCAACATAACATCTCGGACGTGGTATTTTACAACATTCCTTGCGTGGCGGCTCCTACTTCTCGGTGGGAACATTATATACGTCTATAACGTTATTTATATTATCCTAGGGTAACCTAACATCTCGGACGTTATATTTTACAACATTCGTGGCGTGTCGGCGCCTACTTATCCGTGGGAACGTTATGTACGTATATAACGTTATATGTCCTATCCTAAGGCAACCTAACATCTCGGATGTAATATTTTACAACATTCCTTGCGTGTCGGCGCATACTACTCCGTGGGAATATTATATACTTCTATAACGTTCTATATCCTAACCGAAGGCAACATAACGTCTCGGACGTGATATTTTACAACATTCCTTGCGTGTCGTCACCTACTTCTCGGTGGGAACATTATGTACGTCTATAACGTTATATGTCCTATCCTAGGGAAACCTAACATCTCGGACGTAATATTATACAACATTCCTTGCGTGTCGGCGCATACTACTCCGTGGGAATATTATGTACGTCTATAACGTTATATGTCCTATCCTAGGGAAACCTAACGTCTCGGATGTAATATTTTACAACATTCCTTGCGAGTCGGCGCCTACTAATCGGTGGGAACATTACATACTTCTATAACGTTATATGTCCTAACTGAAGGCAACATAACTTCTCGGACGTGATATTTTACAACATTCGTGGCGTGTCGGCCTCTACTTCTCGGTGGGAACATTAAGTGCAGCTATAAAGTAATATGTCCTAACCTAAGGCAACCTAACATCTCGGACGCAATATTTTACAACATTTCATGCGTGTCGGCACCTACTTCTCGGTGGGAACATTATGCACGTCTATAACGTTATATGTCCTATCCTAGGGAAACCTAACATCTCGGATGTAATATTTTACAACATTCCTTGCGAGTCGGCGCCAACTAATCGGTGGGAACATTACATACTTCTATAACGTTATATGTCCTAACCGAAGGCAACATAACATCTCGGACGTGATATTTTACAACATTCGTGGCGTGTCGGCCTCTACTTCTCGGTGGGAACATTAAGTGCAGCTATAAAGTAATATGTACTAACCTAAGGCAACCTAACATCTCGGACGCAATATTTCACAACATTTCATGCGTGTCGGCACCTACCTCTCGGTGGGAACATTATGCACGTCTATAACGTTATATATCCTAACATAAGGCAAACTAATAACTCGGATGTAATATTTAACAACATTCGTTACGTGTCGACCCCTACTCCTCGGTGGGAACGTTATGTACGTCTATAACGTTATATATCCCAACCTAAGGCAACCTAACATCTCGGATGTAATATTTTACAACATTCCTTGCGTGTCGGCCCCTACTTCTTGGTGGGAACATTATGTACGTATATAACGTTATATGTCCTAACCTAAGCAAACCTAACATCTCGGATGTAATATTTCACAACATTCGTGGCGAGTCGGCCTCTACTTCTCGGTGGGAACATTATGTACGTCTATGACGTTATGTGCCCTAACCTAAGGCAACCTAACACCTCGTATGTAATATTTTACAACATTCGTGGCGTGTAGGCCTCTACTTCTCGGTGGGAACATTATGCACGTCTATAACGTTATATGTCCTAACCTAAGGCAACCTAACACCTCGTATGTAATATTTTACAACATTTGTGGCGTGTCGGCACCTACTTTTCGGTGGTAACATTATATACGTCTATAACGTTATATGTCCTATCCTAGGGCAACCTAACATCTCGGATGTAATATTTTAGAACATTCCTTGCGTGTCGGCCCCTACTTCTCGGTGGGAACATTATGCACGTCTATAACGTTATATGTCCTATCCTAAGGCAACCTAACACCTCGTATGTAATATTTTACAATATTCGTGGCGTGTCGGCACCTACTTTTCGGTGGTAACATTATATACGGCTATAACGTTATATGTTCTATCCTAGGGCAACCTAACATCTCGGATGTAATATTTTACAACATTCCTTTCGTGTCGGCCCCTACTTCTCGGTGGGAACATTATATACGGCTCATAACGTTATATGTCCTAACCTAAGGCAACCTAACACCTCGGATGTAATATTTAACAACATTCGTGGCGTGTCGGCCACTACATCTCGGTGGGAACATTATGTGCAGCTACAACGTTATATGTCCTAACCTAAGCAAACCTAACATCTCGGACGTAATATTTCACAACATTCGTGGCGTGTCGGCCTCTACTTCTCGGTGGGAACATTATGTACGTCTATAACGTTATGTGCCCTAACCTAAGGCAATCTAACACCTCGTATGTAATATTTTACAACATTCGTGGCGTGTAGGCCTCTACTTCTCGGTGGGAACATTATGTACGTCTATAACGTTATATATCCTAACGTAAGGCAACCTAACATCTCGGATGTAATATTTTCCAACATTCCTTGCGTGTCGGCTCCTACTTCTCGGTGGGAACATTATGTACGTATGTAACGTTATATGTCCTAACCTAAGCAAACCTAACATCTCGGATGTAATATTTTACAATATTCGTGGCGTGTCGGCACCTACTTTTCGGTGGGAACATTATGTGCAGCTACAACGTAATATGTCCTAACCTAAGGCAGCCTAACACTTCGGATGTAATATTTTACAACATTCCTTGCGTGTCGGCCCCTACTTCTTGGTGGGAACATTATGTACGTATATAACGTTACATGTCCTAACCTAAGCAAACCTAACATCTCGGATGTAATATTTCACAACATTCGTGGCGAGTCGGCCTCTACTTCTCGGTGGGAACATTATGTACGTCTATAACGTTATGTGCCCTAACCTAAGGCAACCTAACACCTCGTATGTAATATTTTACAACATTCCTTGCGTGTCGGGGCCTACTTATCCGTGGGAACATTATATACTTCTATAACGTTATATATCCTAACCGAAGGCAACATAACATCTCGTACGTGATATTTTACAGCATTCCTTGCGTGTCGGCACCTACTTCTCGGTGGTAACATTATGTGCGTCTATAACGTTATATGTTCTATCCTATGGCAACCTAACATCTCGGATGTAATATTTTACAACATTCCTTGCGTGTCGGCCCCTACTTCTCGGTGGGAACATTATGCACGTCTATAACGTTATATGTCCTATCCTAAGGCAACCTAACACCTCGTATGTAATATTTTACAATATTCGTGGCGTGTCGGCACCTACTTCTCGGTGGGAACATTATATACGTCTATAACGTTATATATCCTATCCTAGGGCAACCTAACATCTCGGACGTTATATTCTACAACATTCGTGGCGTGTCGGCCCCTACTTCTTGGTGGGAACATTATGTACGTATATAACGTTATATGTCCTAACCTAAGCAAACCTAACATCTCGGATGTAATATTTCACAACATTCGTGGCGAGTCGGCCTCTACTTCTCGGTGGGAACATTATGTACGTCTATGACGTTATGTGCCCTAACCTAAGGCAACCTAACACCTCGTATGTAATATTTTACAACATTCGTGGCGTGTAGGCCTCTACTTCTCGGTGGGAACATTATGCACGTCTATAACGTTATATGTCCTAACCTAAGGCAACCTAACACCTCGTATGTAATATTTTACAACATTTGTGGCGTGTCGGCACCTACTTTTCGGTGGTAACATTATATACGTCTATAACGTTATATGTCCTATCCTAGGGCAACCTAACATCTCGGATGTAATATTTTAGAACATTCCTTGCGTGTCGGCCCCTACTTCTCGGTGGGAACATTATGCACGTCTATAACGTTATATGTCCTATCCTAAGGCAACCTAACACCTCGTATGTAATATTTTACAATATTCGTGGCGTGTCGGCACCTACTTTTCGGTGGTAACATTATATACGGCTATAACGTTATATGTTCTATCCTAGGGCAACCTAACATCTCGGATGTAATATTTTACAACATTCCTTTCGTGTCGGCCCCTACTTCTCGGTGGGAACATTATATACGGCTCATAACGTTATATGTCCTAACCTAAGGCAACCTAACACCTCGGATGTAATATTTAACAACATTCGTGGCGTGTCGGCCACTACATCTCGGTGGGAACATTATGTGCAGCTACAACGTTATATGTCCTAACCTAAGCAAACCTAACATCTCGGACGTAATATTTCACAACATTCGTGGCGTGTCGGCCTCTACTTCTCGGTGGGAACATTATGTACGTCTATAACGTTATGTGCCCTAACCTAAGGCAATCTAACACCTCGTATGTAATATTTTACAACATTCGTGGCGTGTAGGCCTCTACTTCTCGGTGGGAACATTATGTACGTCTATAACGTTATATATCCTAACGTAAGGCAACCTAACATCTCGGATGTAATATTTTCCAACATTCCTTGCGTGTCGGCTCCTACTTCTCGGTGGGAACATTATGTACGTATGTAACGTTATATGTCCTAACCTAAGCAAACCTAACATCTCGGATGTAATATTTTACAATATTCGTGGCGTGTCGGCACCTACTTTTCGGTGGGAACATTATGTGCAGCTACAACGTAATATGTCCTAACCTAAGGCAGCCTAACACTTCGGATGTAATATTTTACAACATTCCTTGCGTGTCGGCCCCTACTTCTTGGTGGGAACATTATGTACGTATATAACGTTACATGTCCTAACCTAAGCAAACCTAACATCTCGGATGTAATATTTCACAACATTCGTGGCGAGTCGGCCTCTACTTCTCGGTGGGAACATTATGTACGTCTATAACGTTATGTGCCCTAACCTAAGGCAACCTAACACCTCGTATGTAATATTTTACAACATTCCTTGCGTGTCGGGGCCTACTTATCCGTGGGAACATTATATACTTCTATAACGTTATATATCCTAACCGAAGGCAACATAACATCTCGTACGTGATATTTTACAGCATTCCTTGCGTGTCGGCACCTACTTCTCGGTGGTAACATTATGTGCGTCTATAACGTTATATGTTCTATCCTATGGCAACCTAACATCTCGGATGTAATATTTTACAACATTCCTTGCGTGTCGGCCCCTACTTCTCGGTGGGAACATTATGCACGTCTATAACGTTATATGTCCTATCCTAAGGCAACCTAACACCTCGTATGTAATATTTTACAATATTCGTGGCGTGTCGGCACCTACTTCTCGGTGGGAACATTATATACGTCTATAACGTTATATATCCTATCCTAGGGCAACCTAACATCTCGGACGTTATATTCTACAACATTCGTGGCGTGTCGGCCCCTACTTCTTGGTGGGAACATTATGTACGTATATAACGTTATATGTCCTATCCTAAGCAAACCTAACATCTCGGATGTAATATTTCACATCATTCGTGGCGTGTCGGCCTCTACTTCTCGGTGGGAACAATATGTACGTCTATAACGATATGTGCCCTAACCTAAGGCAACCTAACACCTCGTATGTAATATTTTACAACATTCGTGGCGTGTAGGCCTCTACTTCTCGGTGGGAACATTATGCACGTCTATAACGTTATATGTCCTAACCTAAGGCAACCTAACACATCGTATGTAATATTTTACAACATTCGTGGCGTGTCGGCACCTACTTTTCGGTGGGAAAATTATGTGCAGCTATATCGATATATATCCTAACCTAAGGCAACCTAACATCTCGGATGTAATATTTTACAACATTCCTTGCGTGTCGGCCCCTACTTCTTTGTGGGAACATTATGTACGTATGTAACGTTATATGTCCTAACCTAAGCAAACCTAACATCTCGGATGTAATATTTTACAACATTCCTTGCGTGTCGGCCCCTACTTCTTGGTGGGAACATTGTGTACGTATATAACGTTATATGTCCTACCCTAAGTAAACCTAACATCTCGGATGTAATATTTCACAACATTCGTGGCGTGTCGGCCTCTACTTCTCGGTGGAAACAATATATACGTCTATAACGTTATGTGCCCTAACCTAAGGCAACCTAACACCTCGTATGTAATATTTTACAACATTCGTGGCGTGTAGGCACCTACTTTTCGGTGGGAACATTATGTGGAGCTATATCGATATATATCCTAACCTAAGGCAACCTAACATCTCGGATGTAATATTTTACAACATTCCTTGCGTGTCGGCCCCTACTTCTTTGTGGGAACATTATATACGTATGTAACGTTATATGTCCTAACCTAAGCAAACCTAACATCTCGGATGTAATATTTTACAACATTCCTTGCGTGTCGGCCCCTACTTCTTGGTGGGAACATTGTGTACGTATATAACGTTATATGTCCTACCCTAAGCAAACCTAACATCTCGGATGTAATATTTCACAACATTCGTGGCGTGTCGGCCTCTACTTCTCGGTGGGAACATTATATACGTCTATAACGTTATGTGCCCTAACCTAAGGCAACCTAACACCTCGTATGTAATATTTTACAACATTCGTGGCGTGTAGGCCTCTACTTCTCAGTGGGAACATTATGCACGTCTATAACGTTATATGTCCTAACCTAAGGCAACCTAACACCTCGTATGTAATATTTTACAACATTCGTGGCTTGTCGGCACCTACTTTTCGGTGGTAACATTATATACGTCTATAACGTTATATGTCCTATCCTAGGGCGACCTAACATCTCGAATGTAATATTTTACAACATTCCTTGCGTGTCGGCCCCTACTTCTCGGTGGGAACATTATGCACGTCTATAACGTTATATGTCCTATCCTAAGGCAACCTAACACCTCGTATGTAATATTTTACAATATTCGTGGCGTGTCGGCACCTACTTTTCGGTGGTAACATTATATACGGCTATAACGTTATATGTTCTATCCTAGGGCAACCTAACATCTCGGATGTAATATTTTACAACATCCTTTTCGTGTCGGCCCCTACTTCTCGGTGGGAACATTATATACGGCTCATAACGTTATATGTCCTATCCTAGGGCAAGCTAACTTCTCGGATGTAATATTTCACAACATTCGTGGCGTGTCTGCCTCTACTTCTCGGTGGGAACATTATGTACGTCTATAACGATATGTGCCCTAACCTAAGGCAACCTAACACCTCGTATGTAATATTTTACAACATTCGTGGCGTGTAGGCCTCTACTTCTCGGTGGGAACATTATGTACGTCTATAACGTTATATATCCTAACGTAAGGCAACCTAACATCTCGGATGTAATATTTTCCAACATTCCTTGCGTGTCGGCACCTACTTCTCGTTGGGAACATTATATACGTCTATAACGTTATATATCCTATCCTAGGGCAACCTAACATCTCGTACGTTATATTCTACAACATTCGTGGCGTGTCGGCCCCTACTTCTTGGTGGGAACATTATGTACGTGTATAACGTTATATGTCCTAACATAAGCAAACCTAACATCTCGGTTGTAATGTTTCACAACATTCGTGGCGTGTCGGCACCTACTTTTCGGTGGGAACATTATGTGCAGCTACAACGTAATATGTCCTAACCTAAGGCAGCCTAACATCTCGGATGTAATATTTTACAACATTCCTTGCGTGTCGGCGCATACTGCTCTGTGGGAACATTATGTACGTCTATAACGTTATATATTCTAACCTAAGGCAACCTAACATCTCGGATGTAATATTTTACAACATTCCTTGCGTGTCGGCCCCTACTTCTTGGTGGGAACATTATGTACGTATATAACGTTATATGTCCTAACCTAAACAAACCTAACATCTCGGACGTAATATTTCACAACATTCGTGGCGTGTAGGCCTCTACTTCTCGGTGGGAACATTATGTACGTCTATAACGTTATATATCCTAACGTAAGGCAACCTAACATCTCGGATGTAATATTTTCCAACATTCCTTGCGTGTCGGCACCTACTTCTCGGTGGGAACATTATATACGTCTATAACGTTATATATCCTATCCTAGGGCAACCTAACTTCTCGGACGTTATATTCTACAACATTCCTTGCGTGTCGGCCCCTACTTCTCGGTGGGAACATTATGCGCAGCTATATCGTTATATATCCTAACCTAAGGCAACCTAACATCTCGGATGTAATATTTCACAACATTCCTTGCGTGTCGGCCCCTACTTCTTTGTGGGAACATTATGTACGTATGTAACGTTATATGTCCTAACCTAAGCAAACCTAACATCTCGGATGTAATATTTCACAACATTCGTGGCATGTCGGCCTCTACTTCTCGGTGGCAACACTATGTACGTATATAACGTTATATGTCCTATCCTAAGGGAACCTAACATCTCGGATGTAATATTTTACAACATTCGTGGCGTGTCGGGATCTACTTCTCGGTGGCAACACTATGTACGTATATCACGTTATATGTCCTATCCTAAGGGAACCTAACATCTCGGATGTAATATTTTACAGCATTCCTTGCGTGTCGGCACCTACTTCTCGGTGGGAACATTATATACGTCTATAACGTTATATATCCTATCCTAGGGCAACCTAACATCTCGGACGTTATATTCTACAACATTCGTGGCGTGTCGGCCCCTACTTCTTGGTGGGAACATTATGTACGTATATAACGTTATATGTCCTATCCTAAGCAAACCTAACATCTCGGATGTAATATTTCACATCATTCGTGGCGTGTCGGCCTCTACTTCTCGGTGGGAACAATATGTACGTCTATAACGATATGTGCCCTAACCTAAGGCAACCTAACACCTCGTATGTAATATTTTACAACATTCGTGGCGTGTAGGCCTCTACTTCTCGGTGGGAACATTATGCACGTCTATAACGTTATATGTCCTAACCTAAGGCAACCTAAGACATCGTATGTAATATTTTACAACATTCGTGGCGTGTCGGCACCTACTTTTCGGTGGGAACATTATGTGCATCTATATCGTTATATATCCTAACCTAAGGCAACCTAACACATCGTATGTAATATTTTACAACATTCGTGGCGTGTAGGCACCTACTTCTCGGTGAGAGCATTATGTACTTCTATAACGTTATATATCCTAACGTAAGGCAACCTAACATCTCGGACTTAATATTTTCCAACATTCCTTGCGTGTCGGCACCTACTTCTCGGTGGGAACATTATGTGCGTCTATAACGTTATATGTTCTATCCTAGGGCAACCTAACATCTCGGATGTAATATTTTACAACATTCCTTGCGTGTCGGCCCCATCTTCTTGGTGGGAACATTATGTACGTGTATAACGTTATATGTCCTAACATATGCAAACCTAACATCTCGGTTGTAATGTTTCACAACATTCGTGGCGTGTCGACCTCTACTTCTCGGTGGGAACATTATGTACGTCTATAACGTTATGTGCCCTAACCTAAGGCAACCTAACACCTCGTATGTAATATTTTACAACATTCCTTGCGTGTCGGCCCCTATTTCTTGGTGGGAACATTATGTACGTCTATAACGGTATATGTCCTAACCTAAGGCAACATAACATCTCGGATGTAATATTTTACAGCATTCCTTGCGCGTCGGCACCTACTTTGCGGTGGTAACATTATATACGTCTATAACGTTATATATCCTATCCTAGGGCAACCTAACATCTCGGACGTTATATTCTACAACATTCGTGGCGTGTCGGCCCCTACTGCTTGGTGGGAACATTATGTACGTATATAACGTTATATGTCCTATCCTAAGGGAACCTAACATCTCGGATGTAATATTTTACAGCATTCCTTGCGCGTCGGCACCTACTTTTCGGTGGTAACATTATATACGTCTATAACGTTATATGTCCTAACCTAAGGCAACCTAACATCTCGGATGTAATATTTTACAACATTCCTTGCGTGTTGGCCCCTACTACTTTGTGGGAACATTATGTACGTATGTAACGTTATATGTCCTAACCTAAGCAAACCTAACATCTCGGATGTAATATTTCACATCATTCGTGGCGTGTCGGCCTCTACTTCTCGGTGGGAACAATATGTACGTCTATAACGATATGTGCCCTAACCTAAGGCAACCTAACACCTCGTATGTAATATTTTACAACATTCGTGGCGTGTAGGCCTCTACTTCTCGCTGGGAACATTATGCACGTCTATAACGTTATATGTCCTAACCTAAGGCAACCTAACACATCGTATGTAATATTTTACAACATTCGTGGCGTGTCGGCACCTACTTTTCGGTGGGAACATTATGTGCAGCTATATCGATATATATCCTAACCTAAGGCAACCAAACATCTCGGATGTAATATTTTACAACATTCCTTGCGTGTCGGCCCCTACTTCTTTGTGGGAACATTATGTACGTATGTAACGTTATATATCCTAACCTAAGCAAACCTAACATCTCGGATGTAATATTTTACAACATTCCTTGCGTGTCGGCCCCTACTTCTTGGTGGGAATATTGTGTACGTATATAACGTTATATGTCCTATCCTAAGGGAACCTAACATCTCGGATGTAATATTTTACAGCATTCCTTGCGCGTCGGCACCTACTTTTCGGTGGTAACATTATATACGTCTATAACGTTATATGTCCTAACCTAAGGCAACCTAACATCTCGGATGTAATATTTTACAACATTCCTTGCGTGTTGGCCCCTACTTCTTTGTGGGAACATTATGTACGTATGTAACGTTATATGTCCTAACCTAAGCAAACCTAACATCCCGGATGTAATATTTCACAACATTCGTGGCGTGTCGGCCTCTACTTCTCGGTGGCAACATTATGTACGTATATAACGTTATATGTCCTAACCTAAGCAAACCTAACATCTCGGACGTAATATTTCACAACATTCGTGGCGTGTCGGCCTCTACTTCTCGGTGGGAACATTATGTACGTCTATAACGTTATGTGCCCTAACCTAAGGCAATCTAACACCTCGTATGTAATATTTTACAACATTCGTGGCGTGTAGGCCTCTACTTCTCGGTGGGAACATTATGTACGTCTATAACGTTATATATCCTAACGTAAGGCAACCTAACATCTCGGATGTAATATTTTCCAACATTCCTTGCGTGTCGGCACCTACTTCTCGGTGGGAACATTATATACGTCTATAACGTTATATATCCTATCCTAGGGCAACCTAACATCTCGGACGTTATATTCTACAACATTCGTGGCGTGTCGGCCCCTACTTCTTGGTGGGAACATTATGTACGTATATAACGTTATATGTCCTATCCTAAGCAAACCTAACATCTCGGATGTAATATTTCACAACATTCGTGGCGTGTCGGCCTCTACTTCTCGGTGGGAACAATATGTACGTCTATAACGATATGTGCCCTACCCTAAGGCAACCTAACACCTCGTATGTAATATTTTACAACATTCGTGGCGTGTAGGCCTCTACTTCTCGGTGGGAACATTATGCACGTCTATAACGTTATATGTCCTAACCTAAGGCAACCTAACACATCGTATGTAATATTTTACAACATTCGTGGCGTGTCGGCACCTACTTTTCGGTGGTAACATTATATACGTCTATAACGTTATATGTCCTAACCTAAGGCAACCTAACATCTCGGATGTAATATTTTACAACATTCCTTGCGTGTTGGCCCCTACTTCTTTGTGGGAACATTATGTACGTATGTAACGTTATATGTCCTAACCTAAGCAAACCTAACATCTCGGATGTAATATTTCACAACATTCGTGGCGTGTCGGCCTCTACTTCTCGGTGGCAACATTATGTACGTATATAACGTTATATGTCCTAACCTAAGCAAACCTAACATCTCGGATGTAATATTTCACAACATTCGTGGCGTGTCGGCCTCTACTTCTCGGTGGGAACATTATGTACGTCTATAACGATATGTGCCCTAACCTAAGGCAACCTAACACCTCGTATGTAATATTTTACAACATTCGTGGCGTGTAGGCCTCTACTTCTCGGTGGGAACATTATGCACGTCTATAACGTTATATGTCCTAACCTAAGGCAACCTAACACCTCGTATGTAATATTTTACAACATTCGTGGCGTGTCGGCACCTACTTTTCGGTGGTAACATTATATACGTCTATAACGTTATATGTCCTATCCTAGGGCAACCTAACATCTCGGATGTAATATTTTAGAACATTCCTTGCGTGTCGGCCCCTACTTCTCGGTGGGAACATTATGCACGTCTATAACGTTATATGTCCTATCCTAAGGCAACCTAACACCTCGTATGTAATATTTTACAATATTCGTGGCGTGTCGGCACCTACTTTTCGGTGGTAACATTATATACGGCTATAACGTTATATGTTCTATCCTAGGGCAACCTAACATCTCGGATGTAATATTTTACAACATTCCTTTCGTGTCGGCCCCTACTTCTCGGTGGGAACATTATATACGGCTCATAACGTTATATGTCCTAACCTAAGGCAACCTAACACCTCGGATGTAATATTTAACAACATTCGTGGCGTGTCGGCCACTACATCTCGGTGGGAACATTATGTGCAGCTACAACGTTATATGTCCTAACCTAAGCAAACCTAACATCTCGGACGTAATATTTCACAACATTCGTGGCGTGTCGGCCTCTACTTCTCGGTGGGAACATTATGTACGTCTATAACGTTATGTGCCCTAACCTAAGGCAATCTAACACCTCGTATGTAATATTTTACAACATTCGTGGCGTGTAGGCCTCTACTTCTCGGTGGGAACATTATGTACGTCTATAACGTTATATATCCTAACGTAAGGCAACCTAACATCTCGGATGTAATATTTTCCAACATTCCTTGCGTGTCGGCTCCTACTTCTCGGTGGGAACATTATGTACGTATGTAACGTTATATGTCCTAACCTAAGCAAACCTAACATCTCGGATGTAATATTTTACAATATTCGTGGCGTGTCGGCACCTACTTTTCGGTGGGAACATTATGTGCAGCTACAACGTAATATGTCCTAACCTAAGGCAGCCTAACACTTCGGATGTAATATTTTACAACATTCCTTGCGTGTCGGCCCCTACTTCTTGGTGGGAACATTATGTACGTATATAACGTTACATGTCCTAACCTAAGCAAACCTAACATCTCGGATGTAATATTTCACAACATTCGTGGCGAGTCGGCCTCTACTTCTCGGTGGGAACATTATGTACGTCTATAACGTTATGTGCCCTAACCTAAGGCAACCTAACACCTCGTATGTAATATTTTACAACATTCCTTGCGTGTCGGGGCCTACTTATCCGTGGGAACATTATATACTTCTATAACGTTATATATCCTAACCGAAGGCAACATAACATCTCGTACGTGATATTTTACAGCATTCCTTGCGTGTCGGCACCTACTTCTCGGTGGTAACATTATGTGCGTCTATAACGTTATATGTTCTATCCTATGGCAACCTAACATCTCGGATGTAATATTTTACAACATTCCTTGCGTGTCGGCCCCTACTTCTCGGTGGGAACATTATGCACGTCTATAACGTTATATGTCCTATCCTAAGGCAACCTAACACCTCGTATGTAATATTTTACAATATTCGTGGCGTGTCGGCACCTACTTTTCGGTGGTAACATTATATACGGCTATAACGTTATATGTTCTATCCTAGGGCAACCTAACATCTCGGATGTAATATTTTACAACATTCTTTTCGTGTCGGCCCCTACTTCTCGGTGGGAACATTATATACGGCTCATAACGTTATATGTCCTATCCTAGGGCAACCTAACATCTCGGATGTAATATTTCACAACATTCGTGGCGTGTCTGCCTCTACTTCTCGGTGGGAACATTATGTACGTCTATAACGATATGTGCCCTAACCTAAGGCAACCTAACACCTCGTATGTAATATTTTACAACATTCGTGGCGTGTAGGCCTCTACTTCTCGGTGGGAACATTATGTACGTCTATAACGTTATATATCCTAACGTAAGGCAACCTAACATCTCGGATGTAATATTTTCCAACATTCCTTGCGTGTCGGCACCTACTTCTCGGTGGGAACATTATATACGTCTATAACGTTATATATCCTATCCTAGGGCAACCTAACATCTCGGACGTTATATTCTACAACATTCGTGGCGTGTCGGCCCCTACTGCTTGGTGGGAACATTATGTACGTATATAACGTTATATGTCCTATCCTAAGGGAACCTAACATCTCGGATGTAATATTTTACAGCATTCCTTGCGCGTCGGCACCTACTTTTCGGTGGTAACATTATATACGTCTATAACGTTATATGTCCTAACCTAAGGCAACCTAACATCTCGGATGTAATATTTTACAACATTCCTTGCGTGTTGGCCCCTACTACTTTGTGGGAACATTATGTACGTATGTAACGTTATATGTCCTAACCTAAGCAAACCTAACATCTCGGATGTAATATTTTACAATATTCGTGGCGTGTCGGCACCTACTTTTCGGTGGGAACATTATGTGCAGCTACAACGTAATATGTCCTAACCTAAGGCAGCCTAACACTTCGGATGTAATATTTTACAACATTCCTTGCGTGTCGGCCCCTACTTCTTGGTGGAAACATTATGTACGTATATAACGTTACATGTCCTAACCTAAGCAAACCTAACATCTCGGATGTAATATTTCACAACATTCGTGGCGAGTCGGCCTCTACTTCTCGGTGGGAACATTATGTACGTCTATAACGTTATGTGCCCTAACCTAAGGCAACCTAACACCTCGTATGTAATATTTTACAACATTCCTTGCGTGTCGGGGCCTACTTATCCGTGGGAACATTATATACTTCTATAACGTTATATATCCTAACCGAAGGCAACATAACATCTCGTACGTGATATTTTACAGCATTCCTTGCGTGTCGGCACCTACTTCTCGGTGGTAACATTATGTGCGTCTATAACGTTATATGTTCTATCCTATGGCAACCTAACATCTCGGATGTAATATTTTACAACATTCCTTGCGTGTCGGCCCCTACTTCTCGGTGGGAACATTATGCACGTCTATAACGTTATATGTCCTATCCTAAGGCAACCTAACACCTCGTATGTAATATTTTACAATATTCGTGGCGTGTCGGCACCTACTTTTCGGTGGTAACATTATATACGGCTATAACGTTATATGTTCTATCCTAGGGCAACCTAACATCTCGGATGTAATATTTTACAACATTCTTTTCGTGTCGGCCCCTACTTCTCGGTGGGAACATTATATACGGCTCATAACGTTATATGTCCTATCCTAGGGCAACCTAACATCTCGGATGTAATATTTCACAACATTCGTGGCGTGTCTGCCTCTACTTCTCGGTGGGAACATTATGTACGTCTATAACGATATGTGCCCTAACCTAAGGCAACCTAACACCTCGTATGTAATATTTTACAACATTCGTGGCGTGTAGGCCTCTACTTCTCGGTGGGAACATTATGTACGTCTATAACGTTATATATCCTAACGTAAGGCAACCTAACATCTCGGATGTAATATTTTCCAACATTCCTTGCGTGTCGGCACCTACTTCTCGGTGGGAACATTATATACGTCTATAACGTTATATATCCTATCCTAGGGCAACCTAACATCTCGGACGTTATATTCTACAACATTCGTGGCGTGTCGGCCCCTACTTCTTGGTGGGAACATTATGTACGTATATAACGTTATATGTCCTATCCTAAGCAAACCTAACATCTCGGATGTAATATTTCACATCATTCGTGGCGTGTCGGCCTCTACTTCTCGGTGGGAACAATATGTACGTCTATAACGATATGTGCCCTAACCTAAGGCAACCTAACACCTCGTATGTAATATTTTACAACATTCGTGGCGTGTCGGCCCCTACTTCTTGGTGGGAACATTATGTACGTATATAACGTTATATGTCCTATCCTAAGCAAACCTAACATCTCGGATGTAATATTTCACATCATTCGTGGCGTGTCGGCCTCTACTTCTCGGTGGGAACAATATGTACGTCTATAACGATATGTGCCCTAACCTAAGGCAACCTAACACCTCGTATGTAATATTTTACAACATTCGTGGCGTGTAGGCCTCTACTTCTCGGTGGTAACATTATGTGCGTCTATAACGTTATATGTTCTATCCTATGGCAACCTAACATCTCGGATGTAATATTTTACAACATTCCTTGCGTGTCGGCCCCTACTTCTCGGTGGGAACATTATGCACGTCTATAACGTTATATGTCCTATCCTAAGGCAACCTAACACCTCGTATGTAATATTTTACAATATTCGTGGCGTGTCGGCACCTACTTTTCGGTGGTAACATTATATACGGCTATAACGTTATATGTTCTATCCTAGGGCAACCTAACATCTCGGATGTAATATTTTACAACATTCTTTTCGTGTCGGCCCCTACTTCTCGGTGGGAACATTATATACGGCTCATAACGTTATATGTCCTATCCTAGGGCAACCTAACATCTCGGATGTAATATTTCACAACATTCGTGGCGTGTCTGCCTCTACTTCTCGGTGGGAACATTATGTACGTCTATAACGATATGTGCCCTAACCTAAGGCAACCTAACACCTCGTATGTAATATTTTACAACATTCGTGGCGTGTAGGCCTCTACTTCTCGGTGGGAACATTATGTACGTCTATAACGTTATATATCCTAACGTAAGGCAACCTAACATCTCGGATGTAATATTTTCCAACATTCCTTGCGTGTCGGCACCTACTTCTCGGTGGGAACATTATATACGTCTATAACGTTATATATCCTATCCTAGGGCAACCTAACATCTCGGACGTTATATTCTACAACATTCGTGGCGTGTCGGCCCCTACTTCTTGGTGGGAACATTATGTACGTATATAACGTTATATGTCCTATCCTAAGCAAACCTAACATCTCGGATGTAATATTTCACATCATTCGTGGCGTGTCGGCCTCTACTTCTCGGTGGGAACAATATGTACGTCTATAACGATATGTGCCCTAACCTAAGGCAACCTAACACCTCGTATGTAATATTTTACAACATTCGTGGCGTGTAGGCCTCTACTTCCCGGTGGGAACATTATGCACGTCTATAACGTTATATGTCCTAACCTAAGGCAACCTAACACATCGTATGTAATATTTTACAACATTCGTGGCGTGTCGGCACCTACTTTTCGGTGGGAAAATTATGTGCAGCTATATCGATATATATCCTAACCTAAGGCAACCTAACATCTCGGATGTAATATTTTACAACATTCCTTGCGTGTCGGCCCCTACTTCTTTGTGGGAACATTATGTACGTATGTAACGTTATATGTCCTAACCTAAGCAAACCTAACATCTCGGATGTAATATTTTACAACATTCCTTGCGTGTCGGCCCCTACTTCTTGGTGGGAACATTGTGTACGTATATAACGTTATATGTCCTACCCTAAGCAAACCTAACATCTCGGATGTAATATTTCACAACATTCGTGGCGTGTCGGCCTCTACTTCTCGGTGGAAACAATATATACGTCTATAACGTTATGTGCCCTAACCTAAGGCAACCTAACACCTCGTATGTAATATTTTACAACATTCGTGGCGTGTAGGCACCTACTTTTCGGTGGGAACATTATGTGGAGCTATATCGATATATATCCTAACCTAAGGCAACCTAACATCTCGGATGTAATATTTTACAACATTCCTTGCGTGTCGGCCCCTACTTCTTTGTGGGAACATTATATACGTATGTAACGTTATATGTCCTAACCTAAGCAAACCTAACATCTCGGATGTAATATTTTACAACATTCCTTGCGTGTCGGCCCCTACTTCTTGGTGGGAACATTGTGTACGTATATAACGTTATATGTCCTACCCTAAGCAAACCTAACATCTCGGATGTAATATTTCACAACATTCGTGGCGTGTCGGCCTCTACTTCTCGGTGGGAACATTATATACGTCTATAACGTTATGTGCCCTAACCTAAGGCAACCTAACACCTCGTATGTAATATTTTACAACATTCGTGGCGTGTAGGCCTCTACTTCTCAGTGGGAACATTATGCACGTCTATAACGTTATATGTCCTAACCTAAGGCAACCTAACACCTCGTATGTAATATTTTACAACATTCGTGGCGTGTCGGCACCTACTTTTCGGTGGTAACATTATATACGTCTATAACGTTATATGTCCTATCCTAGGGCGACCTAACATCTCGGATGTAATATTTTACAACATCCTTTTCGTGTCGGCCCCTACTTCTCGGTGGGAACATTATATACGGCTCATAACGTTATATGTCCTATCCTAGGGCAACCTAACATCTCGGATGTAATATTTCACAACATTCGTGGCGTGTCTGCCTCTACTTCTCGGTGGGAACATTATGTACGTCTATAACGATATGTGCCCTAACCTAAGGCAACCTAACACCTCGTATGTAATATTTTACAACATTCGTGGCGTGTAGGCCTCTACTTCTCGGTGGGAACATTATGTACGTCTATAACGTTATATATCCTAACGTAAGGCAACCTAACATCTCGGATGTAATATTTTCCAACATTCCTTGCGTGTCGGCACCTACTTCTCGGTGGGAACATTATATACGTCTATAACGTTATATATCCTATCCTAGGGCAACCTAACATCTCGGACGTTATATTCTACAACATTCGTGGCGTGTCGGCCCCTACTTCTTGGTGGGAACATTATGTACGTATATAACGTTATATGTCCTATCCTAAGCAAACCTAACATCTCGGATGTAATATTTCACATCATTCGTGGCGTGTCGGCCTCTACTTCTCGGTGGGAACAATATGTACGTCTATAACGATATGTGCCCTAACCTAAGGCAACCTAACACCTCGTATGTAATATTTTACAACATTCGTGGCGTGTAGGCCTCTACTTCTCGGTGGGAACATTATGCACGTCTATAACGTTATATGTCCTAACCTAAGGCAACCTTACACATCGTATGTAATATTTTACAACATTCGTGGCGTGTCGGCACCTACTTTTCGGTGGGAACATTATGTGCATCTATATCGTTATATATCCTAACCTAAAGCAACCTAACACATCGTATGTAATATTTTACAACATTCGTGGCGTGTAGGCACCTACTTCTCGGTGAGAGCATTATGTACTTCTATAACGTTATATATCCTAACGTAAGGCAACCTAACATCTCGGATTTAATATTTTCCAACATTCCTTGCGTGTCGGCACCTACTTCTCGGTGGGAACATTATGTGCGTCTATAACGTTATATGTTCTATCCTAGGGCAACCTAACATCTCGGATGTAATATTTTACAACATTCCTTGCGTGTCGGCCCCTACTTCTTGGTGGGAACATTATGTACGTGTATAACGTTATATGTCCTAACATAAGCAAACCTAACATCTCGGTTGTAATGTTTCACAACATTCGTGGCGTGTCGGCACCTACTTTTCGGTGGGAACATTATGTGCAGCTACAACGTAATATGTCCTAACCTAAGGCAGCCTAACATCTCGGATGTAATATTTTACAACATTCCTTGCGTGTCGGCGCATACTGCTCTGTGGGAACATTATGTACGTCTATAACGTTATATATTCTAACCTAAGGCAACCTAACATCTCGGATGTAATATTTTACAACATTCCTTGCGTGTCGGCCCCTACTTCTTGGTGGGAACATTATGTACGTATATAACGTTACATGTCCTAACCTAAGCAAACCTAACATCTCGGATGTAATATTTCACAACATTCGTGGCGAGTCGGCATCTACTTCTCGGTGGGAACATTATGTACGTCTATAACGTTATGTGCCCTAACCTAAGGCAACCTAACACCTCGTATGCAATATTTTACAACATTCCTTGCGTGTCGGGGCCTACTTATCCGTGGGAACATTATATACTTCTATAACGTTATATATCCTAACCGAAGGCAACATAACATCTCGGACGTGATATTTTACAGCATTCCTTGCGTGTCGGCACCTACTTCTCGGTGGTAACATTATGTGCGTCTATAACGTTATATGTTCTATCCTATGGCAACCTAACATCTCGGATGTAATATTTTACAACATTCCTTGCGTGTCGGCCCCTACTTCTTGGTGGGAACATTATGTACGTATATAACGTTATATGTCCTAACCTAAGCAAACCTAACATCTCGGACGTAATATTTCACAACATTCGTGGCGTGTAGGCCTCTACTTCTCGGTGGGAACATTATGTACGTCTATAACGTTATATATCCTAACGTAAGGCAACCTAACATCTCGGATGTAATATTTTCCAACATTCCTTGCGTGTCGGCACCTACTTCTCGGTGGGAACATTATATACGTCTATAACGTTATATATCCTATCCTAGGGCAACCTAACTTCTCGGACGTTATATTCTACAACATTCCTTGCGTGTCGGCCCCTACTTCTCGGTGGGAACATTATGTGCAGCTATATCGTTATATATCCTAACCTAAGGCAACCTAACATCTCGGATGTAATATTTCACAACATTCCTTGCGTGTCGGCCCCTACTTCTTTGTGGGAACATTATGTACGTATGTAACGTTATATGTCCTAACCTAAGCAAACCTAACATCTCGGATGTAATATTTCACAACATTCGTGGCGTGTCGGCCTCTACTTCTCGGTGGCAACACTATGTACGTATATAACGTTATATGTCCTATCCTAAGGGAACCTAACATCTCGGATGTAATATTTTACAACATTCGTGGCGTGTCGGGATCTACTTCTCGGTGGCAACACTATGTACGTATATCACGTTATATGTCCTATCCTAAGGGAACCTAACATCTCGGATGTAATATTTTACAGCATTCCTTGCGTGTCGGCACCTACTTCTCGGTGAGAACATTATATACGTCTATAACGTTATATATCCTATCCTAGGGCAACCTAACATCTCGGACGTTATATTCTACAACATTCGTGGCGTGTCGGCCCCTACTTCTTGGTGGGAACATTATGTACGTATATAACGTTATATGTCCTATCCTAAGCAAACCTAACATCTCGGATGTAATATTTCACATCATTCGTGGCGTGTCGGCCTCTACTTCTCGGTGGGAACAATATGTACGTCTATAACGATATGTGCCCTAACCTAAGGCAACCTAACACCTCGTATGTAATATTTTACAACATTCGTGTCGTGTAGGCCTCTACTTCTCGGTGGGAACATTATGCACGTCTATAACGTTATATGTCCTAACCTAAGGCAACCTAAGACATCGTATGTAATATTTTACAACATTCGTGGCGTGTCGGCACCTACTTTTCGGTGGGAACATTATGTGCATCTATATCGTTATATATCCTAACCTAAGGCAACCTAACACATCGTATGTAATATTTTACAACATTCGTGGCGTGTAGGCACCTACTTCTCGGTGAGAGCATTATGTACTTCTATAACGTTATATATCCTAACGTAAGGCAACCTAACATCTCGGACTTAATATTTTCCAACATTCCTTGCGTGTCGGCACCTACTTCTCGGTGGGAACATTATGTGCGTCTATAACGTTATATGTTCTATCCTAGGGCAACCTAACATCTCGGATGTAATATTTTACAACATTCCTTGCGTGTCGGCCCCATCTTCTTGGTGGGAACATTATGTACGTGTATAACGTTATATGTCCTAACATATGCAAACCTAACATCTCGGTTGTAATGTTTCACAACATTCGTGGCGTGTCGACCTCTACTTCTCGGTGGGAACATTATGTACGTCTATAACGTTATGTGCCCTAACCTAAGGCAACCTAACACCTCGTATGTAATATTTTACAACATTCCTTGCGTGTCGGCCCCTATTTCTTGGTGGGAACATTATGTACGTCTATAACGGTATATGTCCTAACCTAAGGCAACATAACATCTCGGATGTAATATTTTACAGCATTCCTTGCGCGTCGGCACCTACTTTGCGGTGGTAACATTATATACGTCTATAACGTTATATATCCTATCCTAGGGCAACCTAACATCTCGGACGTTATATTCTACAACATTCGTGGCGTGTCGGCCCCTACTTCTTGGTGGGAACATTATGTACGTATATAACGTTATATGTCCTATCCTAAGGGAACCTAACATCTCGGATGTAATATTTTACAGCATTCCTTGCGCGTCGGCACCTACTTTTCGGTGGTAACATTATATACGTCTATAACGTTATATGTCCTAACCTAAGGCAACCTAACATCTCGGATGTAATATTTTACAACATTCCTTGCGTGTTGGCCCCTACTTCTTTGTGGGAACATTATGTACGTATGTAACGTTATATGTCCTAACCTAAGCAAACCTAACATCTCGGATGTAATATTTTACAATATTCGTGGCGTGTCGGCACCTACTTTTCGGTGGGAACATTATGTGCAGCTACAACGTAATATGTCCTAACCTAAGGCAGCCTAACACTTCGGATGTAATATTTTACAACATTCCTTGCGTGTCGGCCCCTACTTCTTGGTGGGAACATTATGTACGTATATAACGTTACATGTCCTAACCTAAGCAAACCTAACATCTCGGATGTAATATTTCACAACATTCGTGGCGAGTCGGCCTCTACTTCTCGGTGGGAACATTATGTACGTCTATAACGTTATGTGCCCTAACCTAAGGCAACCTAACACCTCGTATGTAATATTTTACAACATTCCTTGCGTGTCGGGGCCTACTTATCCGTGGGAACATTATATACTTCTATAACGTTATATATCCTAACCGAAGGCAACATAACATCTCGTACGTGATATTTTACAGCATTCCTTGCGTGTCGGCACCTACTTCTCGGTGGTAACATTATGTGCGTCTATAACGTTATATGTTCTATCCTATGGCAACCTAACATCTCGGATGTAATATTTTACAACATTCCTTGCGTGTCGGCCCCTACTTCTCGGTGGGAACATTATGCACGTCTATAACGTTATATGTCCTATCCTAAGGCAACCTAACACCTCGTATGTAATATTTTACAATATTCGTGGCGTGTCGGCACCTACTTTTCGGTGGTAACATTATATACGGCTATAACGTTATATGTTCTATCCTAGGGCAACCTAACATCTCGGATGTAATATTTTACAACATTCTTTTCGTGTCGGCCCCTACTTCTCGGTGGGAACATTATATACGGCTCATAACGTTATATGTCCTATCCTAGGGCAACCTAACATCTCGGATGTAATATTTCACAACATTCGTGGCGTTTCTGCCTCTACTTCTCGGTGGGAACATTATGTACGTCTATAACGATATGTGCCCTAACCTAAGGCAACCTAACACCTCGTATGTAATATTTTACAACATTCGTGGCGTGTAGGCCTCTACTTCTCGGTGGGAACATTATGTACGTCTATAACGTTATATACCCTAACGTAAGGCAACCTAACATCTCGGATGTAATATTTTCCAACATTCCTTGCGTGTCGGCACCTACTTCTCGGTGGGAACATTATATACGTCTATAACGTTATATATCCTATCCTAGGGCAACCTAACATCTCGGACGTTATATTCTACAACATTCGTGGCGTGTCGGCCCCTACTTCTTGGTGGGAACATTATGTACGTATATAACGTTATATGTCCTATCCTAAGCAAACCTAACATCTCGGATGTAATATTTCACATCATTCGTGGCGTGTCGGCCTCTACTTCTCGGTGGGAACAATATGTACGTCTATAACGATATGTGCCCTAACGTAAGGCAACCTAACACCTCGTATGTAATATTTTACAACATTCGTGGCGTGTAGGCCTCTACTTCTCGGTGGGAACATTATGCACGTCTATAACGTTATATGTCCTAACCTAAGGCAACCTAACACATCGTATGTAATATTTTACAACATTCGTGGCGTGTCGGCACCTACTTTTCGGTGGGAAAATTATGTGCAGCTATATCGATATATATCCTAACCTAAGGCAACCTAACATCTCGGATGTAATATTTTACAACATTCCTTGCGTGTCGGCCCCTACTTCTTTGTGGGAACATTATATACGTATGTAACGTTATATGTCCTAACCTAAGCAAACCTAACATCTCGGATGTAATATTTTACAACATTCCTTGCGTGTCGGCCCCTACTTCTTGGTGGGAACATTGTGTACGTATATAACATTATATGTCCTACCCTAAGCAAACCTAACATCTCGGATGTAATATTTCACAACATTCGTGGCGTGTCGGCCTCTACTTCTCGGTGGGAACATTATATACGTCTATAACGTTATGTGCCCTAACCTAAGGCAACCTAACACCTCGTATGTAATATTTTACAACATTCGTGGCGTGTAGGCCTCTACTTCTCAGTGGGAACATTATGCACGTCTATAACGTTATATGTCCTAACCTAAGGCAACCTAACACCTCGTATGTAATATTTTACAACATTCGTGGCGTGTCGGCACCTACTTTTCGGTGGTAACATTATATACGTCTATAACGTTATATGTCCTATCCTAGGGCGACCTAACATCTCGAATGTAATATTTTACAACATTCCTTGCGTGTCGGCCCCTACTTCTCGGTGGGAACATTATGCACGTCTATAACGTTATATGTCCTATCCTAAGGCAACCTAACACCTCGTATGTAATATTTTACAATATTCGTGGCGTGTCGGCACCTACCTTTCGGTGGTAACATTATATACGGCTATAACGTTATATGTTCTATCCTAGGGCAACCTAACATCTCGGATGTAATATTTTACAACATCCTTTTCGTGTCGGCCCCTACTTCTCGGTGGGAACATTATATACGGCTCATAACGTTATATGTCCTATCCTAGGGCAACCTAACATCTCGGATGTAATATTTCACAACATTCGTGGCGTGTCTGCCTCTACTTCTCGGTGGGAACATTATGTACGTCTATAACGTTATATGTCCTAACCTAAGGCAACCTTACACATCGTATGTAATATTTTACAACATTCGTGGCGTGTCGGCACCTACTTTTCGGTGGGAACATTATGTGCATCTATATCGTTATATATCCTAACCTAAGGCAACCTAACACATCGTATGTAATATTTTACAACATTCGTGGCGTGTAGGCACCTACTTCTCGGTGAGAGCATTATGTACTTCTATAACGTTATATATCCTAACGTAAGGCAACCTAACATCTCGGATTTAATATTTTCCAACATTCCTTGCGTGTCGGCACCTACATCTCGGTGGGAACATTATGTGCGTCTATAACGTTATATGTTCTATCCTAGGGCAACCTAACATCTCGGATGTAATATTTTACAACATTCCTTGCGTGTCGGCCCCTACTTCTTGGTGGGAACATTATGTACGTGTATAACGTTATATGTCCTAACATAAGCAAACCTAACATCTCGGTTGTAATGTTTCACAACATTCGTGGCGTGTCGGCACCTACTTTTCGGTGGGAACATTATGTGCAGCTACAACGTAATATGTCCTAACCTAAGGCAGCCTAACATCTCGGATGTAATATTTTACAACATTCCTTGCGTGTCGGCGCATACTGCTCTGTGGGAACATTATGTACGTCTATAACGTTATATATTCTAACCTAAGGCAACCTAACATCTCGGATGTAATATTTTACAACATTCCTTGCGTGTCGGCCCCTACTTCTTGGTGGGAACATTATGTACGTATATAACGTTACATGTCCTAACCTAAGCAAACCTAACATCTCGGATGTAATATTTCACAACATTCGTGGCGAGTCGGCATCTACTTCTCGGTGGGAACATTATGTACGTCTATAACGTTATGTGCCCTAACCTAAGGCAACCTAACACCTCGTATGCAATATTTTACAACATTCCTTGCGTGTCGGGGCCTACTTATCCGTGGGAACATTATATACTTCTATAACGTTATATATCCTAACCGAAGGCAACATAACATCTCGGACGTGATATTTTACAGCATTCCTTGCGTGTCGGCACCTACTTCTCGGTGGTAACATTATGTGCGTCTATAACGTTATATGTTCTATCCTATGGCAACCTAACATCTCGGATGTAATATTTTACAACATTCCTTGCGTGTCGGCCCCTACTTCTTGGTGGGAACATTATGTACGTATATAACGTTATATGTCCTAACCTAAGCAAACCTAACATCTCGGACGTAATATTTCACAACATTCGTGGCGTGTCGGCCCCTACTTCTTGGTGGGAACATTATGTACGTATATAACGTTATATATCCTATCCTAGGGCAACCTAACTTCTCGGACGTTATATTCTACAACATTCCTTGCGTGTCGGCCCCTACTTCTCGGTGGGAACATTATGTGCAGCTATATCGTTATATATCCTAACCTAAGGCAACCTAACATCTCGGATGTAATATTTCACAACATTCCTTGCGTGTCGGCCCCTACTTCTTTGTGGGAACATTATGTACGTATGTAACGTTATATGTCCTAACCTAAGCAAACCTAACATCTCGGATGTAATATTTCACAACATTCGTGGCGTGTCGGCCTCTACTTCTCGGTGGCAACACTATGTACGTATATAACGTTATATGTCCTATCCTAAGGGAACCTAACATCTCGGATGTAATATTTTACAACATTCGTGGCGTGTCGGGATCTACTTCTCGGTGGCAACACTATGTACGTATATCACGTTATATGTCCTATCCTAAGGGAACCTAACATCTCGGATGTAATATTTTACAGCATTCCTTGCGTGTCGGCACCTACTTCTCGGTGGGAACATTATATACGTCTATAACGTTATATATCCTATCCTAGGGCAACCTAACATCTCGGACGTTATATTCTACAACATTCGTGGCGTGTCGGCCCCTACTTCTTGGTGGGAACATTATGTACGTATATAACGTTATATGTCCTATCCTAAGCAAACCTAACATCTCGGATGTAATATTTCACATCATTCGTGGCGTGTCGGCCTCTACTTCTCGGTGGGAACAATATGTACGTCTATAACGATATGTGCCCTAACCTAAGGCAACCTAACACCTCGTATGTAATATTTTACAACATTCGTGGCGTGTAGGCCTCTACTTCTCGGTGGGAACATTATGCACGTCTATAACGTTATATGTCCTAACCTAAGGCAACCTAACACATCGTATGTAATATTTTACAACATTCGTGGCGTGTCGGCACCTACTTTTCGGTGGGAACATTATGTGCATCTATATCGTTATATATCCTAACCTAAGGCAACCTAACACATCGTATGTAATATTTTACAACATTCGTGGCGTGTAGGCACCTACTTCTCGGTGAGAGCATTATGTACTTCTATAACGTTATATATCCTAACGTAAGGCAACCTAACATCTCGGACTTAATATTTTCCAACATTCCTTGCGTGTCGGCACCTACTTCTCGGTGGGAACATTATGTGCGTCTATAACGTTATATGTTCTATCCTAGGGCAACCTAACATCTCGGATGTAATATTTTACAACATTCCTTGCGTGTCGGCCCCATCTTCTTGGTGGGAACATTATGTACGTGTATAACGTTATATGTCCTAACATATGCAAACCTAACATCTCGGTTGTAATGTTTCACAACATTCGTGGCGTGTCGACCTCTACTTCTCGGTGGGAACATTATGTACGTCTATAACGTTATGTGCCCTAACCTAAGGCAACCTAACACCTCGTATGTAATATTTTACAACATTCCTTGCGTGTCGGCCCCTATTTCTTGGTGGGAACATTATGTACGTCTATAACGGTATATGTCCTAACCTAAGGCAACATAACATCTCGGATGTAATATTTTACAGCATTCCTTGCGCGTCGGCACCTACTTTGCGGTGGTAACATTATATACGTCTATAACGTTATATATCCTATCCTAGGGCAACCTAACATATCGGACGTTATATTCTACAACATTCGTGGCGTGTCGGCCCCTACTTCTTGGTGGGAACATTATGTACGTATATAACGTTATATGTCCTATCCTAAGGGAACCTAACATCTCGGATGTAATATTTTACAGCATTCCTTGCGTGTCGGCACCTACTTTTCGGTGGTAACATTATATACGTCTATAACGTTATATGTCCTAACCTAAGGCAACCTAACATCTCGGATGTAATATTTTACAACATTCCTTGCGTGTTGGCCCCTACTTCTTTGTGGGAACATTATGTACGTATGTAACGTTATATGTCCTAACCTAAGCAAACCTAACATCTCGGATGTAATATTTTACAATATTCGTGGCGTGTCGGCACCTACTTTTCGGTGGGAACGTTATGTGCAGCTACAACGTAATATGTCCTAACCTAAGGCAGCCTAACACTTCGGATGTAATATTTTACAACATTCCTTGCGTGTCGGCCCCTACTTCTTGGTGGGAACATTATGTACGTATATAACGTTACATGTCCTAACCTAAGCAAACCTAACATCTCGGATGTAATATTTCACAACATTAGTGGCGAGTCGGCATCTACTTCTCGGTGGGAACATTATGTACGTCTATAACGTTATGTGCCCTAACCTAAGGCAACCTAACACCTCGTATGCAATATTTTACAACATTCCTTGCGTGTCGGGGCCTACTTATCCGTGGGAACATTATATACTTCTATAACGTTATATATCCTAACCGAAGGCAACATAACATCTCGGACGTGATATTTTACAGCATTCCTTGCGTGTCGGCACCTACTTCTCGGTGGTAACATTATGTGCGTCTATAACGTTATATGTTCTATCCTATGGCAACCTAACATCTCGGATGTAATATTTTACAACATTCCTTGCGTGTCGGCCCCTACTTCTTGGTGGGAACATTATGTACGTATATAACGTTATATGTCCTAACCTAAGCAAACCTAACATCTCGGACGTAATATTTCACAACATTCGTGGCGTGTAGGCCTCTACTTCTCGGTGGGAACATAATGTACGTCTATAACGTTATATATCCTAACGTAAGGCAACCTAACATCTCGGATGTAATATTTTCCAACATTCCTTGCGTGTCGGCACCTACTTCTCGGTGGGAACATTATATACGTCTATAACGTTATATATCCTATCCTAGGGCAACCTAACTTCTCGGACGTTATATTCTACAACATTCCTTGCGTGTCGGCCCCTACTTCTCGGTGGGAACATTATGTGCAGCTATATCGTTATATATCCTAACCTAAGGCAACCTAACATCTCGGATGTAATATTTCACAACATTCCTTGCGTGTCGGCCCCTACTTCTTTGTGGGAACATTATGTACGTATGTAACGTTATATGTCCTAACCTAAGCAAACCTAACATCTCGGATGTAATATTTCACAACATTCGTGGCGTGTCGGCCTCTACTTCTCGGTGGCAACACTATGTACGTATATAACGTTATATGTCCTATCCTAAGGGAACCTAACATCTCGGATGTAATATTTTACAACATTCGTGGCGTGTCGGGATCTACTTCTCGGTGGCAACACTATGTACGTATATCACGTTATATGTCCTATCCTAAGGGAACCTAACATCTCGGATGTAATATTTTACAGCATTCCTTGCGTGTCGGCACCTACTTCTCGGTGGGAACATTATATACGTCTATAACGTTATATATCCTATCCTAGGGCAACCTAACATCTCGGACGTTATATTCTACAACATTCGTGGCGTGTCGGTCCCTACTTCTTGGTGGGAACATTATGTACGTATATAACGTTATATGTCCTATCCTAAGCAAACCTAACATCTCGGATGTAATATTTCACATCATTCGTGGCGTGTCGGCCTCTACTTCTCGGTGGGAACAATATGTACGTCTATAACGATATGTGCCCTAACCTAAGGCAACCTAACACCTCGTATGTAATATTTTACAACATTCGTGGCGTGTAGGCCTCTACTTCTCGGTGGGAACATTATGCACGTCTATAACGTTATATGTCCTAACCTAAGGCAACCTAACACATCGTATGTAATATTTTACAACATTCGTGGCGTGTCGGCACCTACTTTTCGGTGGGAACATTATGTGCATCTATATCGTTATATATCCTAACCTAAGGCAACCTAACACATCGTATGTAATATTTTACAACATTCGTGGCGTGTAGGCACCTACTTCTCGGTGAGAGCATTATGTACTTCTATAACGTTATATATCCTAACGTAAGGCAACCTAACATCTCGGACTTAATATTTTCCAACATTCCTTGCGTGTCGGCACCTACTTCTCGGTGGGAACATTATGTGCGTCTATAACGTTATATGTTCTATCCTAGGGCAACCTAACATCTCGGATGTAATATTTTACAACATTCCTTGCGTGTCGGCCCCATCTTCTTGGTGGGAACATTATGTACGTGTATAACGTTATATGTCCTAACATATGCAAACCTAACATCTCGGTTGTAATGTTTCACAACATTCGTGGCGTGTCGACCTCTACTTCTCGGTGGGAACATTATGTACGTCTATAACGTTATGTGCCCTAACCTAAGGCAACCTAACACCTCGTATGTAATATTTTACAACATTCCTTGCGTGTCGGCCCCTATTTCTTGGTGGGAACATTATGTACGTCTATAACGGTATATGTCCTAACCTAAGGCAACATAACATCTCGGATGTAATATTTTACAGCATTCCTTGCGCGTCGGCACCTACTTTGCGGTGGTAACATTATATACGTCTATAACGTTATATATCCTATCCTAGGGCAACCTAACATCTCGGACGTTATATTCTACAACATTCGTGGCGTGTCGGCCCCTACTTCTTGGTGGGAACATTATGTACGTATATAACGTTATATGTCCTATCCTAAGGGAACCTAACATCTCGGATGTAATATTTTACAGCATTCCTTGCGCGTCGGCACCTACTTTTCGGTGGTAACATTATATACGTCTATAACGTTATATGTCCTAACCTAAGGCAACCTAACATCTCGGATGTAATATTTTACAACATTCCTTGCGTGTTGGCCCCTACTTCTTTGTGGGAACATTATGTACGTATGTAACGTTATATGTCCTAACCTAAGCAAACCTAACATCTCGGATGTAATATTTTACAATATTCGTGGCGTGTCGGCACCTACTTTTCGGTGGGAACATTATGTGCAGCTACAACGTAATATGTCCTAACCTAAGGCAGCCTAACACTTCGGATGTAATATTTTACAACATTCCTTGCGTGTCGGCCCCTACTTCTTGGTGGGAACATTATGTACGTATATAACGTTACATGTCCTAACCTAAGCAAACCTAACATCTCGGATGTAATATTTCACAACATTCGTGGCGAGTCGGCCTCTACTTCTCGGTGGGAACATTATGTACGTCTATAACGTTATGTGCCCTAACCTAAGGCAACCTAACACCTCGTATGTAATATTTTACAACATTCGTGGCGTGTAGGCCTCTACTTCTCGGTGGGAACATTATGTACGTCTATAACGTTATATATCCTAACGTAAGGCAACCTAACATCTCGGATGTAATATTTTCCAACATTCCTTGCGTGTCGGCACCTACTTCTCGGTGGGAACATTATATACGTCTATAACGTTATATATCCTATCCTAGGGCAACCTAACATCTCGGACGTTATATTCTACAACATTCGTGGCGTGTCGGCGCATACTGCTCCGTGGGAATATTATATACGTCTATAACCTTATATATACTAACCTAAGGCAACCTAACATCTCGGATGTAATATTTTACAGCATTCCTTGCGCGTCGGCACCTACTTTTCGGTGGTAACATTATATACGTCTATAACGTTATATGTTCTAACCTAAGGCAACCTAACATCTCGGATGTAATATTTTACAACATTCCTTGCGTGTTGGCCCCTACTTCTTTGTGGGAACATTATGTACGTATGTAACGTTATATGTCCTAACCTAAGCAAACCTAACATCTCGGATGTAATATTTTACAATATTCGTGGCGTGTCGGCACCTACTTTTCGGTGGGAACATTATGTGCAGCTACAACGTAATATGTCCTAACCTAAGCAAACCTAACATCTCGGATGTAATATTTGACAACATTCGAGGCGAGTCGGCCTCTACTTCTCGGTGGGAACATTATGTACGTCTATAACGTTATGTGCCCTAACCTAAGGCAACCTAACACCTCGTATGTAATATTTTACAACATTCCTTGCGTGTCGGGGCCTACTTATCCGTGGGAACATTATATACTTCTATAACGTTATATATCCTAACCGAAGGCAACATAACATCTCGGACGTGATATTTTACAGCATTCCTTGCGTGTCGGCACCTACTTCTCGGTGGTTACATTATGTGCGTCTATAACGTTATATGTTCTATCCTATGGCAACCTAACATCTCGGATGTAATATTTTACAACATTCCTTGCGTGTCGTCCCCTACTTCTTGGTGGGAACATTATGTACGTATATAACGTTATATGTCCTAACCTAAGCAAACCTAACATCTCGGACGTAATATTTTCCAACATTCCTTGCGTGTCGGCACCTACTTCTCGGTGGGAACATTATATACGTCTATAACGTTATATATCCTATCCTAGGGCAACCTAACATCTCGGACGTTATATTCTACAACATTCCTTGCGTGTCGGCCCCTACTTCTCGGTGGGAACATTATGTGCAGCTATATCGTTATATATCCTAACCTAAGGCAACCTAACATCTCGGATGTAATATTTCACAACATTCCTTGCGTGTCGGCCCCTACTTCTTTGTGGGAACATTATGTACGTATGTAACGTTATATGTCCTAACCTAAGCAAACCTAACATCTCGGATGTAATATTTTACAACATTCCTTGCGTGTCGGCCCCTACTTCTTTGTGGGAACATTATGTACGTATGTAACGTTATATGTCCTAACCTAAGCAAACCTAACATCTCGGATGTAATATTTCACAACATTCGTGGCGTGTCGGCCTCTACTTCTCGGTGGCAACACTATGTACGTATATAACGTTATATGTCCTATCCTAAGGGAACCTAACATCTCGGATGTAATATTTTACAGCATTCCTTGCGCGTCGGCACCTACTTTTCGGTGGTAACATTATATACGGCTATAACGTTATATGTCCTAACCTAAGGCAACCTAACATCTCGGATGTAATATTTTACAACATTCCTTGCGTGTTGGCCCCTACTTCTTTGTGGGAACATTATGTACGTATGTAACGTTATATGTCCTAACCTAAGCAAACCTAACATCTCGGATGTAATATTTCACAACATTCGTGGCGTGTCGGCCTCTACTTCTCGGTGGCAACACTATGTACGTATATAACGTTATATGCCCTATCCTAAGGGAACCTAACATCTCGGATGTAATATTTTACAACATTCGTGGCGTGTCGGGATCTACTTCTCGGTGGCAACACTATGTACGTATATCACGTTATATGTCCTATCCTAAGGGAACCTAACATCTCGGATGTAATATTTTACAGCATTCCTTGCGTGTTGGCACCTACTTCTCGGTGGGAACATTATATACGTCTATAACGTTATATATCCTATCCTAGGGCAACCTAACATCTCGGACGTTATATTCTACAACATTCGTGGCGTGTCGGCCCCTACTTCTTGGTGGGAACATTATGTACGTATATAACGTTATATGTCCTATCCTAAGCAAACCTAACATCTCGGATGTAATATTTCACATCATTCGTGGCGTGTCGGCCTCTACTTCTCGGTGGGAACAATATGTACGTCTATAATGATATGTGCCCTAACCTAAGGCAACCTAACACCTCGTATGTAATATTTTACAACATTCGTGGCGTGTAGGCCTCTACTTCTCGGTGGGAACATTATGCACGTCTATAACGTTATATGTCCTAACCTAAGGCAACCTAACACATCGTATGTAATATTGTACAACATTCGTGGCGTGTCGGCACCTACTTTTCGGTGGGAACATTATGTGCAGCTATATCGTTATATATCCTAACCTAAGGCAACCTAACACATCGTATGTAATATTTTACAACATTCGTGGCGTGTAGGCACCTACTTCTCGGTGAGAGCATTATGTACTTCTATAACGTTATATATCCTAACGTAAGGCAACCTAACATCTCGGATTTAATATTTTCCAACATTCCTTGCGCGTCGGCACCTACTTTTCTGTGGTAACATTATATACGTCTATAACGTTATATGTCCTAACCTAAGGAAACCTAACATCTCGGATGAAATATTTGACAACATTCGTGGCGAGTCGGCCTCTACTTCTCGGTGGGAACATTATGTACGTCTATAACGTTATGTGCCCTAACCTAAGGCAACCTAACACCTCGTATGTAATATTTTACAACATTCCTTGCGTGTCGGGGCCTACTTATCCGTGGGAACATTATATACTTCTATAACGTTATATATCCTAACCGAAGGCAACATAACATCTCGGACGTGATATTTTACAGCATTCCTTGCGTGTCGGCACCTACTTCTCGGTGGTAACATTATGTGCGTCTATAACGTTATATGTTCTATCCTATGGCAACCTAACATCTCGGATGTAATATTTTACAACATTCCTTGCGTGTCGGCCCCTACTTCTTGGTGGGAACATTATGTACGTATATAACGTTATATGTCCTAACCTAAGCAAACCTAACATCTCGGATGTAATATTTCACAACATTCGTCGCGCGTCGGCCTCTACTTCTCGGTGGGAACATTATGTACGTCTATAACGATATGTGCCCTAACCTAAGGCAACCTAACACCTCGTATGTAATATTTTACAACATTCGTGGCGTGTAGGCCTCTACTTCTCGGTGGGAACATTATGCACGTCTATAACGTTATATGTCCTAACCTAAGGCAACCTAACACCTCGTATGTAATATTTTACAACATTCGTGGCGTATAGGCACCTACTTCTCGGTGGGAACATTATGTACTTCTATAACGTTATATATCCTAACGTAAGGCAACCTAACATCTCGGATGTAATATTTTACAACATTCCTTGCGTGTCGGCGCATACTGCTCCGTGGGAATATTATATACTTCTATAACCTTATATATCCTAACCTAAGGCAAACTAACATCTCGGATGTAATATTTTACAACATTACTTGCGTGTTGGCGCCTACTTATCCGTGGGAACATTATATACTTCTATAACGTTATATATCCTAACCGAAGGCAACATAACATCTCGGATGTAATATTTTACAGCATTTCTTGCGCGTCGGCACCTACTTTTCGGTGGTAACATTATATACGTCTATAACGTTATATGTCCTATCCTAGGGCAACCTAACATCTCGGATGTAATATTTTACAACATTCCTTGCGTGTCGGCCCCTACTTCACGGTGGGAACATTATGCACGTATATAACGTTATATGTCCTATCCTAAGGCAACCTAACATCTCGTATGTAATATTTTACATCATTCGTGGCGTGTCGGCACCTACTTTTCGGTGGTAACATTATATACGTCTATAACGTTATATGTCCTATCCTAGGGCAACCTAACATCTCGGATGTAATATTTTACAACATTCCTTGCGTGTCGGCCTCTACTTCTCGGTGGGTACATTATGTACGTCTATAACGGTATATGTCCTAACCTAAGGCAACCTAACACCTCGTATGTAATATTTTACAACATTCCTTGCGTGTCGGGGCCTACTTATCCGTGGGAACATTATATACTTCTATAACGTTATATATCCTAACCGAAGGCAACATAACATCTCGGATGTAATATTTTACAGCATTTCTTGCGCGTTGGCACCTACTTTTCGGTGGTAACATTATATACGTCTATAACGTTATATGTCCTATCCTAGGGCAACCTAACATCTCGGATGTAATATTTTACAACATTCCTTGCGTGTCGGCCCCTACTTCTCGGTGGGAACATTATGCACGTCTATAACGTTATATGTCCTATCCTAAGGCAACCTAACATCTCGTATGTAATATTTTACAATATTCGTGGCGTGTCGGCACCTACTTTTCGGTGGTAACATTATATACGGCTATAACGTTATATGTTCTATCCTAGGGCAACCTAACATCTCGGATGTAATATTTTACAACATTCCTTTCGTGTCGGCCCCTACTTCTCGGTGGGAACATTATATACGGCTCATAACGTTATATGTCCTAACCTAAGGCAACCTAACACCTCGGATGTAATATTTAACAACATTCGTGGCGTGTCGGCCACTACATCTCGGTGGGAACATTATGTGCAGCTACAACGTAATATGTCCTAACCTAAGGCAGCCTAACATCTCGGATGTAATATTTTACAACATTCCTTGCGTGTCGGCGCATACTGCTCCGTGGGAATATTATATACGTCTATAACCTTATATATACTAACCTAAGGCAACCTAACATCTCGGATGTAATATTTTACAACATTACTTGCGTGTCGGCTCCTACCTATCCGTGGGAACATTATACACTTCTATAACGTTATATATCCTAACCGAAGGCAACATAACATCTCGGACGTAATATTTTACAACATTCGTGGCGTGTCGGCCTCTACTTCTCGGTGGGAACATTATGTGCAGCTATAACGTTATATATCCTAACCTAAGGCAACCTAACATCTCGGATGTAATATTTTACAACATTCCTTGCGTGTCGGCCCCTACTTCTTTGTGGGAACATTATGTACGTATGTAACGTTATATGTCCTAACCTAAGCAAACCTAACATCTCGGATGTAATATTTCTCAACATTCGTGGCGTGCCGGCCTCTACTTCTCGGTGAGAACATTATGTACGTATATAACGTTATATGTCCTAACCTAAGCAAACCTAACATCTCGGATGTAATATTTCACAACGTTCGTGGCGTGCCGGCCTCTACTTCACGGTGGGAACATTATGTACGTCTATAAGGTTATGTGCCCTAACCTAAGGCACCTAACACCTCGTATGTAATATTTTACAACATTCGTGGCGTGTAGGCCTCTACTTCTCGGTGGGAACATTATGTACGTCTATAACGTTATATATCCTAACGTAAGGCAACCTAACATCTCGGATGTAATATTTTACAACATTCCTTGTGTGTCGACCCCTACTCCTCGGTGGGAACATTATGTACGTCTATAACGTTATATATCCTATCCTAGGGCCACCTAACACCTCGTATGTAATATTTTACAATATTCGTGGCGTGTCGGCCCCTACTTCTCGGTGGGAACATTATGCACGTCTATAACGTTATATGTCCTATCCTAAGGCAACCTAACATCTCGTATGTAATATTTTACAACATTCGTGGCGTGTCGGCACCTACTTTTCGGTGGAAACATTATATACGTCTATAACGTTATATGTCCTATCCTAGGGCAACCTAACATCTCGGATGTAATATTTTACAACATTCCTTGCGTGTCGGCCTCTACTTCTCGGTGGGTACATTATGTACGTCTATAACGGTATATGTCCTAACCTAAGGCAACCTAACACCTCGTATGTAATATTTTACAACATTCCTTGCGTGTCGGCCCCTACTTCTTTGTGGGAACATTATGTACGTATGTAACGTTATATGTCCTAACCTAAGCAAACCTAACATCTCGGATGTAATATTTCTCAACATTCGTGGCGTGTCGGCCTCTACTTCTCGATGGGAACATTATGTACGTATATAACGTTATATGTCCTAACCTAAGCAAACCTAACATCTCGGATGTAATATTTCACAACGTTCGTGGCGTGCCGGCCTCTACTTCACGGTGGGAGCATTATCTACGTCTATAAGGTTATGTGCCCTAACCTAAGGCACCTAACACCTCGTATGTAATATTTTACAACATTCGTGGCGTGTAGGCCTCTACTTCTCGGTGGGAACATTATGCACGTCTATAACGTTATATGTCCTAACCTAAGGCAACCTAACACCTCGTATGTAATATTTTACAACATTCGTGGCGTGTCGGCACCTACTTTTCGGTGGTAGCATTATATACGTCTATAACGTTATATGTCCTATCCTAGGGCAACCTAACGTCTCGGATGTAATATTTTACAACATTCCTTGCGTGTCGGCCCCTACTTCTCGGTGGGAACATTATGTACGGCTATAACGTTATATGTCCTAACCTAAGGCAACCTAACACCTCGGATGTAATATTTTACAACATTCCTTGCGTGTCGGCGCATACTGCTCCGTGGGAATATTATATACGTCTATAACCTTATATATCCTAACCTAAGGCAACCTAACATCTCGGAAGTAATATTTTACAACATTCCTTGCGTGTCGGCGCCTACTTATCCGTGGGAACATTATATACTTCTATAACGTTATATGTCCTAACCGAAGGCAACATAACATCTCGGACGTGATATTTTACAACATTCCTTGCGTGTCGACCCCTACTCCTCGGTGGGAACATTATGTACGTCTATAACGTTATATATCCTAACGTATGTCAACCTAACATCTCGGATGTAATATTTTCCAACATTCCTTGCGTGTCGGCCCCTACTTCTTTGTGGGAACATTATGTACGTATGTAACGTTATATGTCCTAACCTAAGCAAACCTAACATCACGGATGTAATATTTCACAACATTCGTGGCGTGTCGGCCTCTACTTCTCGGTGGGAACATTATGCACGTCTATAACGTTATATGTCCTAACCTAAGGCAACCTAACACCTCGTATGTAATATTTTACAACATTCGTGGCGTGTCGGCACCTACTTTTCTGTGGTAACATTATATATGTCTATGACGTTATATGTCCTATCCTAGGGCAACCTAATATCTCGGATGTAATATTTTACAACATTCCTTGCGTGTCGGCCCCTACTTCTCGGTGGGAACATTATGTACGGCTCATAACGTTATATGTCCTAACCTAAGGCAACCTAACACCTCGGATGTAATATTTAACAACATTCGTGGCGTGTCGGCCACTACGTCTCGGTGGGAACATTATGTGCAGCTATAACGTAATATGTCCTAACCTGAGGCAGCCTAACACCTCGGATGTAATATTTTACAACATTCCTTGCGTGTCGGCGCATACTGCTCCGTGGGAACATTATATACTTCTATAACGTTATATATCCTAACCGAAGGCAACATAACATCTCGGACGTGATATTTTACAACATTCCTTGCGTGTCGACCCCTACTCCTCGGTGGGAACATTATGTACGTCTATAACGTTATATATCCTAACGTAGGGCAGCCTAACATCTCGGATGTAATATTTTCCAACATTCCTTGCGTGTCGGCACCTACTTCTCGGTGGGAACATTACATACGTCTATAACGTTATATATCCTATCCTAGAGCAACCTAACATCTCGGACGTTATATGCTACAACATTCGTGGCGTGTCGGCCCCTACTTCTTGGTGGGAACATTATGTACGTATATAACGTTATATGCCCTATCCTAAGGTAACCTAACATCCCGGATGTAATATTTTACAGCATTCCTTGCGCGTCGGCACCTACTTTTCGGTAGTAACATTATATACGTCTATAACGTTATGTGTCCTATCCTAGGGCCACCTAACATCTCGGATGTAATATTTTACAACATTCCTTGCGTGTCGGCCCCTACTTCTCGGTGGGAACATTATGTACGGCTATAAAGTTATATGTCCTATCCTAGGGCAACCTAACATCTCGGATGTAATATTTTACAACATTCCTTGCGTGTCGGACCCTACTTCTCGGTGGGAACATTATGTACGGCTCATAACGTTATATGTCCTAACCTAAGGCAACCTAACACATCGGATGTAATATTTAACAACATTCGTGGCGTGTCGGCCACTACGTCTCGGTGGGAACATTATGTGCAGCTATAACGTAATATGTCCTAACCTGAGGCAGCCTAACACCTCGGATGTAATATTTTACAACATTCCTTGCGTGTCGGCGCATACTGCTCCGTGGGAACATTATATACTTCTATAACGTTATATATCCTAACCGAAGGCAACATAACATCTCGGACGTGATATTTTACAACATTCCTTGCGTGTCGACCCCTACTCCTCGGTGGGAACATTATGTACGTCTATAACGTTATATATCCTAACGTATGGCAGCCTAACATCTCGGATGTAATATTTTCCAACATTCCTTGCGTGTCGGCACCTACTTCTCGGTGGGAACATTACATACGTCTATAACGTTATATATCCTATCCTAGAGCAACCTAACATCTCGGACGTTATATGCTACAACATTCGTGGCGTGTCGGCCCCTACTTCTTGGTGGGAACATTATGTACGTATATAACGTTATATGCCCTATCCTAAGGTAACCTAACATCCCGGATGTAATATTTTACAGCATTCCTTGCGCGTCGGCACCTACTTTTCGGTAGTAACATTATATACGTCTATAACGTTATGTGTCCTATCCTAGGGCCACCTAACATCTCGGATGTAATATTTTACAACATTCCTTGCGTGTCGGCCCCTACTTCTCGGTGGGAACATTATGTACGGCTATAACGTTATATGTCCTAACCTAAGGCAACCTAACACCTCGGATGTAATATTTAACAACATTCGTGGCGTGTCGGCCACTACTTCTCGGTGGGAACATTATGTGCAGCTATAACGTAATATGTCCTAACCTAAGGCAGCCTAACATCTCGGATGTAATATTTTACAACATTCGTGGCGTGTAGGCCTCTACTTCTCGGTGGGAACATTATGCACGTCTATAACGTTATATGTGCTAACCTAAGGCAACCTAACACCTCGTATGTAATATTTTACAATATTCGTGGCGTGTCGGCACCTACTTTTCGGTGGTAACATTATATACGGCTATAACGTTATATGTCCTATCCTAGGGCAACCTAACATCTCGGATGAAATATTTTACAACATTCCTTGCGTGTCGGCCCCTACTTCTCGGTGGGAACATTATGTACGGCTCATAACGTTATATGTCCTAACCTAAGGCAACCTAACACCTCAGATGTAATATTTAACAACATTCGTGGCGTGTCGGCCACTACATCTCGGTGGGAACATTATGTGCAGCTATAACGTAATATGTCCTAACCTAAGGCAGCCTAACATCTCGGATGTAATATTTTACAACATTCCTTGCGTGTCGGCGCATACTGCTCCGTGGGAATATTATATACGTCTATAACCTTATATATCCTAACCTAAGGCAAACTAACATCTCGGATGTAATATTTTACAACATTACTTGCGTGTTGGCGCCTACTTATCCGTGGGAACATTATATACTTCTATAACGTTATATATCCTAACCGAAGGCAACATAACATCTCGGATGTAATATTTTACAGCATTTCTTGCGCGTCGGCACCTACTTTTCGGTGGTAACATTATATACGTCTATAACGTTATATGTCCTATCCTAGGGCAACCTAACATCTCGGATGTAATATTTTACAACATTCCTTGCGTGTCGGCCCCTACTTCTCGGTGGGAACATTATGCACGTCTATAACGTTATATGTCCTATCCTAAGGCAACCTAACATCTCGTATGTAATATTTTACAACATTCGTGGCGTGTCGGCACCTACTTTTCGGTGGTAACATTATATACGTCTATAACGTTATATGTCCTATCCTAGGGCAACCTAACATCTCGGATGTAATATTTTACAACATTCCTTGCGTGTCGGCCTCTACTTCTCGGTGGGTACATTATGTACGTCTATAACGGTATATGTCCTAACCTAAGGCAACCTAACACCTCGGATGTAATAATTAACAACATTCGTGGCGTGTCGGCCACTACTTCTCGGTGGGAACATTATGTGCAGCTATAACGTAATATGTCCTAACCTAAGGCAGCCTAACATCTCGGATGTAATATTTTACAACATTCCTTGCGTGTCGGCGCATACTGCTCCGTGGGAATATTATATACGTCTATAACCTTATATATCCTAACCTAAGGCAACCTAACATCTCGGATGTAATATTTTACAACATTCCTTGCGTGTCGGCCCCTACTTCTTTGTGGGAACATTATGTACGTATGTAACGTTATATGTCCTAACCTAAGCAAACCTAACATCTCGGATGTAATATTTCTCAACATTCGTGGCGTGTCGGCCTCTACTTCTCGATGGGAACATTATGTACGTATATAACGTTATATATCCTAACCTAAGGCAACCTAACATCTCGGATGTAATATTTTACAACATTCCTTGCGTGTCGGCGCCTACTTATCCGTGGGAACATTATATACTTCTATAACGTTATATGTCCTAACCGAAGGCAACATAACATCTCGGACGTGATATTTTACAACATTCCTTGCGTGTCGACCCCTACTCCTCGGTGGGAACATTATGTACGTCTATAACGTTATATATCCTAACGTATGGCAACCTAACATCTCGGATGTAATATTTTCCAACATTCCTTGCGTGTCGGCCCCTACTTCTTTGTGGGAACATTATGTACGTATGTAACGTTATATGTCCTAACCTAAGCAAACCTAACATCACGGATGTAATATTTCACAACATTCGTGGCGTGTCGGCCTCTACTTCTCGGTGGGAACATTATGCACGTCTATAACGTTATATGTCCTAACCTAAGGCAACCTAACACCTCGTATGTAATATTTTACAACATTCGTGGCGTGTCGGCACCTACTTTTCTGTGGTAACATTATATATGTCTATGACGTTATATGTCCTATCCTAGGGCAACCTAACATCTCGGATGTAATATTTTACAACATTCCTTGCGTGTCGGCCCCTACTTCTCGGTGGGAACATTATGTACGGCTATAACGTTATATGTCCTATCCTAGGGCAACCTAACATCTCGGATGTAATATTTTACAACATTCCTTGCGTGTCGGCCCCTACTTCTCGGTGGGAACATTATGTACGGCTCATAACGTTATATATCCTAACCGAAGGCAACATAACATCTCGGACGTGATATTTTACAACATTCCTTGCGTGTCGACCCCTACTCCTCGGTGGGAACATTATGTACGTCTATAACGTTATATATCCTAACGTATGGCAGCCTAACATCTCGGATGTAATATTTTCCAACATTCCTTGCGTGTCGGCACCTACTTCTCGGTGGGAACATTACATACGTCTATAACGTTATATATCCTATCCTAGAGCAACCTAACATCTCGGACGTTATATGCTACAACATTCGTGGCGTGTCGGCCCCTACTTCTTGGTGGGAACATTATGTACGTATATAACGTTATATGTCCTATCCTAAGGTAACCTAACATCCCGGATGTAATATTTTACAGCATTCCTTGCGCGTCGGCACCTACTTTTCGGTGGTAACATTATATACGTCTATAACGTTATATGTCCTATCCTAGGGCAACCTAACATCTCGGATGTAATATTTTACAACATTCATTGCGTGTCGGCCCCTACTTCTCGGTGGGAACATTATGTACGGCTATAACGTTATATGTCCTAACCTAAGGCAACCTAACACCTCGGATGTAATATTTTCCAACATTCCTTGCGTGTCGGCACCTACTTCTCGGTGGGAACATTACATACGTCTATAACGTTATATATCCTATCCTAGAGCAACCTAACATCTCGGACGTTATATGCTACAACATTCGTGGCGTGTCGGCCCCTACTTCTTGGTGGGTACATTATGTACGTCTATAACGGTATATGTCCTAACCTAAGGCAACCTAACACCTCGTATGTAATATTTTACAACATTCCTTGCGTGTCGGGGCCTACTTATCCGTGGGAACATTATATACTTCTATAACGTTATATATCCTAACCGAAGGCAACATAACATCTCGGATGTAATATTTTACAGCATTTCTTGCGCGTCGGCACCTACTTTTCGGTGGTAACATTATATACGTCTATAACGTTATATGTCCTATCCTAGGGCAACCTAACATCTCGGATGTAATATTTTACAACATTCCTTGCGTGTCGGCCCCTACTTCTCGGTGGGAACATTATGCACGTCTATAACGTTATATGTCCTATCCTAAGGCAACCTAACATCTCGTATGTAATATTTTACAATATTCGTGGCGTGTCGGCACCTACTTTTCGGTGGTAACATTATATACGGCTATAACGTTATATGTTCTATCCTAGGGCAACCTAACATCTCGGATGTAATATTTCTCAACATTCGTGGCGTACCGGCCTCTACTTCTCGGTGAGAACATTATGTACGTATATAACGTTATATGTCCTAACCTAAGGCAACCTAACACCTCGTATGTAATATTTTACAACATTCGTGGCGTGTCGGCACCTACTTTTCTGTGGTAACATTATATATGTCCATGACGTTATATGTCCTATCCTAGGGCAACCTAACATCTCGGATGTAATATTTTACAACATTCCTTGCGTGTCGGCTCCTACTTCTCGGTGGGAACATTACGTACGTCTATAACGTTATATATCCTAACATAAGGCAACCTAACAACTCGGATGTAATATTTCACAACATTCCTGGCGCTTCAGCCCCTTCATTTCTGTGGGAACATTATGTACGTCTATAATGTTATATGCCCTAACCTAAGGCAACCTAACAACTAGGATGTAATACATAATAATTATGACGTTATATGTCCTAACCTAAGGCAACCTAACTTCTCGGACGTAATATTTTACAACATTCCTTGCGTGTCGGCGCCTACTTCTCCGTGGGAACATTATATACGTCTATAACGTTATATATCCTAACCTAAGGCAACCTAACACCTCGTATGTAATATTTTACAACATTCGTGGCGTGTGGGCCTCTACTTCTCGGTGGGAACATTATGTACGTCTATAACGTTATATGTCCTAACCTAAGGCAACCTAACACCTCGTATGTAATATTTTACAACATTCCTTGCGTGTCGGGGCCTACTTATGAGTGGAAACATTATATACTTCTATAACGTTATATATCCTAACCGAAGGCAACATAACATCTCGGACGTGATATTTTACAGCATTCCTTGCGCGTCGGCACCTACTTTTCGGTGGTAACATTATATACGTCTATAACGTTATATGTTCTATCCTAGGGCAACCTAACACCTCGGATGTAATATTTTACAACATTCGTGGCGTGTCGGCCACTACTTCTCGGTGGGAACATTATGTGCAGCTATAACGTAATATCTCCTAACCTAAGGCAGCCTAACATCTCGGATGTAATATTTTACAACATTCCTTGCGTGTCGGCGCCTACTTATTCGTGGGAACATTATATACTTCTATAACGTTATATATCCCAACCAAAGGCAACATAACATCTCGGACGTGATATTTTACAACATTCCTTGCGTGTCGGCACCTACTTCTCGGTGGGAACATTATGTACGTCTATAACGTTATATGTTCTATCCTAGGGCAACCTAACATCTCGGATGTAATATTCTACAACATTCCTTGCGTGTCGGCGCCCACTTCTCGGTGGGAACATTATATACTTCTATAACGTTATATGTCCTAACCGAAGGCAACATAACATCTCGGACATGACAATTTACAACATTCGTGTCGTGTCGGCCTCTACTTCTCGGTGGGAACCTTATGTGCAGCTATAACGTAATATGTCCTAACCTAAGGCAACCTAACATCTCGGACACAATATTTAACAACATTCGTTACGTGTCGACCGCTACTCCTCGGTGGTAACATTATATACGTCTATAACGTTATATGTCCTATCCTAGGGCAACCTAACATCTCGGATGTAATATTTTACAACATTCATTGCGTGTCGGCCCCTACTTCTCGGTGGGATCATTATGTACGGCTATAACGTTATATGTCCTAACCTAAGGCAACCTAACACCTCGGATGTAATAATTAACAACATTCGTGGCGTGTCGGCCACTACTTCTCGGTGGGAACATTATGTGCAGCTATAACGTAATATGTCCTAACCTAAGGCAGCCTAACATCTCGGATGTAATATTTTACAACATTCCTTGCGTGTCGGCGCATACTGCTCCGTGGGAATATTATATACGTCTATAACCTTATATATCCTAACCTAAGGCAACCTAACATCTCGGATGTAATATTTTACAACATTCCTTGCGTGTCGGCCCCTACTTCTTTGTGGGAACATTATGTACGTATGTAACGTTATATGTCCTAACCTAAGCAAACCTAACATCTCGGATGTAATATTTCTCAACATTCGTGGCGTGTCGGCCTCTACTTCTCGATGGGAACATTATGTACGTATATAACGTTATATATCCTAACCTAAGGCAACCTAACATCTCGGATGTAATATTTTACAACATTCCTTGCGTGTCGGCGCCTACTTATCCGTGGGAACATTATATACTTCTATAACGTTATATGTCCTAACCGAAGGCAACATAACATCTCGGACGTGATATTTTACAACATTCCTTGCGTGTCGACCCCTACTCCTCGGTGGGAACATTATGTACGTCTATAACGTTATATATCCTAACGTATGGCAACCTAACATCTCGGATGTAATATTTTCCAACATTCCTTGCGTGTCGGCCCCTACTTCTTTGTGGGAACATTATGTACGTATGTAACGTTATATGTCCTAACCTAAGCAAACCTAACATCACGGATGTAATATTTCACAACATTCGTGGCGTGTCGGCCTCTACTTCTCGGTGGGAACATTATGCACGTCTATAACGTTATATGTCCTAACCTAAGGCAACCTAACACCTCGTATGTAATATTTTACAACATTCGTGGCGTGTCGGCACCTACTTTTCTGTGGTAACATTATATATGTCTATGACGTTATATGTCCTATCCTAGGGCAACCTAACATCTCGGATGTAATATTTTACAACATTCCTTGCGTGTCGGCCCCTACTTCTCGGTGGGAACATTATGTACGGCTATAACGTTATATGTCCTATCCTAGGGCAACCTAACATCTCGGATGTAATATTTTACAACATTCCTTGCGTGTCGGCCCCTACTTCTCGGTGGGAACATTATGTACGGCTCATAACGTTATATATCCTAACCGAAGGCAACATAACATCTCGGACGTGATATTTTACAACATTCCTTGCGTGTCGACCCCTACTCCTCGGTGGGAACATTATGTACGTCTATAACGTTATATATCCTAACGTATGGCAGCCTAACATCTCGGATGTAATATTTTCCAACATTCCTTGCGTGTCGGCACCTACTTCTCGGTGGGAACATTACATACGTCTATAACGTTATATATCCTATCCTAGAGCAACCTAACATCTCGGACGTTATATGCTACAACATTCGTGGCGTGTCGGCCCCTACTTCTTGGTGGGAACATTATGTACGTATATAACGTTATATGTCCTATCCTAAGGTAACCTAACATCCCGGATGTAATATTTTACAGCATTCCTTGCGCGTCGGCACCTACTTTTCGGTGGTAACATTATATACGTCTATAACGTTATATGTCCTATCCTAGGGCCACCTAACATCTCGGAAGTAATATTTTACAACATTCCTTGCGTGTCGGCCCCTACTTCTCGGTGGGAACATTATGTACGGCTATAACGTTATATGTCCTAACCTAAGGCAACCTAACACCTCGGATGTAATATTTTCCAACATTCCTTGCGTGTCGGCACCTACTTCTCGGTGGGAACATTACATACGTCTATAACGTTATATATCCTATCCTAGAGCAACCTAACATCTCGGACGTTATATGCTACAACATTCGTGGCGTGTCGGCCCCTACTTCTTGGTGGGTACATTATGTACGTCTATAACGGTATATGTCCTAACCTAAGGCAACCTAACACCTCGTATGTAATATTTTACAACATTCCTTGCGTGTCGGGGCCTACTTATCCGTGGGAACATTATATACTTCTATAACGTTATATATCCTAACCGAAGGCAACATAACATCTCGGATGTAATATTTTACAGCATTTCTTGCGCGTCGGCACCTACTTTTCGGTGGTAACATTATATACGTCTATAACGTTATATGTCCTATCCTAGGGCAACCTAACATCTCGGATGTAATATTTTACAACATTCCTTGCGTGTCGGCCCCTACTTCTCGGTGGGAACATTATGCACGTCTATAACGTTATATGTCCTATCCTAAGGCAACCTAACATCTCGTATGTAATATTTTACAATATTCGTGGCGTGTCGGCACCTACTTTTCGGTGGTAACATTATATACGGCTATAACGTTATATGTTCTATCCTAGGGCAACCTAACATCTCGGATGTAATATTTCTCAACATTCGTGGCGTACCGGCCTCTACTTCTCGGTGAGAACATTATGTACGTATATAACGTTATATGTCCTAACCTAAGGCAACCTAACACCTCGTATGTAATATTTTACAACATTCGTGGCGTGTCGGCACCTACTTTTCTGTGGTAACATTATATATGTCCATGACGTTATATGTCCTATCCTAGGGCAACCTAACATCTCGGATGTAATATTTTACAACATTCCTTGCGTGTCGGCTCCTACTTCTCGGTGGGAACATTACGTACGTCTATAACGTTATATATCCTAACATAAGGCAACCTAACAACTCGGATGTAATATTTCACAACATTCCTGGCGCTTCAGCCCCTTCATTTCTGTGGGAACATTATGTACGTCTATAATGTTATATGCCCTAACCTAAGGCAACCTAACACCTCGTATGTAATATTTTACAACATTCCTTGCGTGTCGGGGCCTACTTATGAGTGGAAACATTATATACTTCTATAACGTTATATATCCTAACCGAAGGCAACATAACATCTCGGACGTGATATTTTACAGCATTCCTTGCGCGTCGGCACCTACTTTTCGGTGGTAACATTATATACGTCTATAACGTTATATGTTCTATCCTAGGGCAACCTAACACCTCGGATGTAATATTTTACAACATTCGTGGCGTGTCGGCCACTACTTCTCGGTGGGAACATTATGTGCAGCTATAACGTAATATCTCCTAACCTAAGGCAGCCTAACATCTCGGATGTAATATTTTACAACATTCCTTGCGTGTCGGCGCCTACTTATTCGTGGGAACATTATATACTTCTATAACGTTATATATCCCAACCAAAGGCAACATAACATCTCGGACGTGATATTTTACAACATTCCTTGCGTGTCGGCACCTACTTCTCGGTGGGAACATTATGTACGTCTATAACGTTATATGTTCTATCCTAGGGCAACCTAACATCTCGGATGTAATATTCTACAACATTCCTTGCGTGTCGGCGCCCACTTCTCGGTGGGAACATTATATACTTCTATAACGTTATATGTCCTAACCGAAGGCAACATAACATCTCGGACATGACAATTTACAACATTCGTGTCGTGTCGGCCTCTACTTCTCGGTGGGAACCTTATGTGCAGCTATAACGTAATATGTCCTAACCTAAGGCAACCTAACATCTCGGACACAATATTTAACAACATTCGTTACGTGTCGACCGCTACTCCTCGGTGGTAACATTATATACGTCTATAACGTTATATGTCCTATCCTAGGGCAACCTAACATATCGGATGTAATATTTTACAACATTCCTTGCGTGTCGGCCCCTACTTCTCGGTGGGGACATTCTGTACGGCTGTAACGTTATATGTCCTAACCTAAGGCAACCTAACACCTCGGATGTAATATTTTACAACATTCGTGGCGTGTCGGCCAGTACTTCTCGGTGGGAACATTATGTGCAGCTATAACGTAATATGTCCTAACGTAAGGCAGCCTAACATCTCGGATGTAATATTTTACAACATTCCTTGCGTGTCGGCGCCTACTTATTCGTGGGAACATTATATACTTCTATAACGTAATATGTCCTAACCTAAGGCAACCTAACATCGCGGATGTAATATTTAACAACATTCGTGGTGTGTCGGCACCTACTTCTCGGTGGGGACATTATGTACGGCTGTAACGTTATATGTCCTAACCTAAGGCAACCTAACACCTCGGATGTAATATTTTACAACATTCGTGGCGTGTCGGCCACTACTTCTCGGTGGGAACATTATGTGCAGCTATAACGTAATATGTCCTAACCTAAGGCAGCCTAACATCTCGGATGTAATATTTTACAACATTCCTTGGGTGTCGGCGCCTACTTATTCGTGGGAACATTATATACTTCTATAACGTAATATGTCCTAACCTAAGGCAACCTAACATCTACGACGCAATATTTTACAACATTCCATGCGTGTCGGCACCTACTTCTCGGTGGGAACATTACGTACGTCTATAACGTTATATATCCTAACATAAGGCAACCTAACAACTCGGATGTAATATTTCACAACATTCCTGGCGCTTCAGCCCCTTCATTTCTGTGGGAACATTATGTACGTCTATAACGTTATATGCCCTAACCTAAGGCAACCTAACAACTCGGATGTAATACATAATAATTATGACGTTATATGTCCTAACCTAAGGCAACCTAACTTCTCGGACGTAATATTTTACAACATTCCTTGCGTGTCGGCGCCTACTTCTCCGTGGGAACATTATATACGTCTATAACGTTATATATCCTAACCTAAGGCAACCTAACACCTCGTATGTAATATTTTACAACATTCGTGGCGTGTGGGCCTCTACTTCTCGGTGGGAACATTATGTGCGTCTATAACGTTATATGTCCTAACCTAAGGCAACCTAACACCTCGTATGTAATATTTTACAACATTCCTTGCGTGTCGGGGCCTACTTATGAGTGGAAACATTATATACTTCTATAACGTTATATATCCTAACCGAAGGCAACATAACATCTCGGACGTGATATTTTACAGCATTCCTTGCGCGTCGGCACCTACTTTTCGGTGGTAACATTATATACGTCTATAACGTTATATGTTCTATCCTAGGGCAACCTAACACCTCGGATGTAATATTTTACAACATTCGTGGCGTGTCGGCCACTACTTCTCGGTGGGAACATTATGTGCAGCTATAACGTAATATCTCCTAACCTAAGGCAGCCTAACATCTCGGATGTAATATTTTACAACATTCCTTGCGTGTCGGCGCCTACTTATTCGTGGGAACATTATATACTTCTATAACGTTATATATCCCAACCAAAGGCAACATAACATCTCGGACGTGATATTTTACAACATTCCTTGCGTGTCGGCACCTACTTCTCGGTGGGAACATTATGTACGTCTATAACGTTATATGTTCTATCCTAGGGCAACCTAACATCTCGGATGTAATATTTTACAACATTCCTTGCGTGTCGGCGCCCACTTCTCGGTGGGAACATTATATACTTCTATAACGTTATATGTCCTAACCGAAGGCAACATAACATCTCGGACATGACAATTTACAACATTCGTGTCGTGTCGGCCTCTACTTCTCGGTGGGAACCTTATGTGCAGCTATAACGTAATATGTCCTAACCTAAGGCAACCTAACATCTCGGACACAATATTTAACAACATTCGTTACGTGTCGACCGCTACTCCTCGGTGGTAACATTATATACGTCTATAACGTTATATGTCCTATCCTAGGGCAACCTAACATATCGGATGTAATATTTTACAACATTCCTTGCGTGTCGGCCCCTACTTCTCGGTGGGGACATTCTGTACGGCTGTAACGTTATATGTCCTAACCTAAGGCAACCTAACACCTCGGATGTAATATTTTACAACATTCGTGGCGTGTCGGCCACTACTTCTCGGTCGGAACATTATGTACGTCTACAACGTTATGTGCCCTAACCTAAGGCAACCGTACACCTCGTATGTAATATTTTACAACATTCGTGGCGTCTAGGCCTCTACTTCTCGGTGGGAACATTATGTACGTCTATAACGTTATATGTCCTAACCTAAGCAAACCTAACATCTCGGATGTAATATTTCACAACATTCGTGGCGTGTCGGCCTCTACTTCTCGGTCGGAACATTATGTACATCTATAACGTTATGTGCCCTAACCTAAGGCAACCGTACACCTCGTAAGTAATATTTTACACCATTCGTGGCGTGTCGGCCTCTACTTCTCGGTGGGAACATTATGTACGTCTATAACGTTATGTGCCCTAACCTAAGGCAACCTAACACCTCGTATGTAACATTTTACAACATTCGTGGCGTGTAGGCCTCTACTTCTCGGTCGGAACATTATGTACGTCTATAACGTTATATATTCTAACGTAAGGCAACCTATCATCACGGATGTAATATTTTCCAACATTCCTTGCGTGTCGGCACCTACTTTTCGGTGGGAACATTATTTACGTCTATAACGTTATATGTTCTATCCTAGGGCAACCGAACATCTCGGATGTAATATTTTACAACATTCCTTGCGTGTCGGCCCCTACTTCTTGGTGGGAACATTATGTACGTATATAACGTTATATGTCCTAACCTAAGCAAACCTAACATCTCGGATGTAATATTTCACAACATTCGTGGCGTGTCGGCCTCTACTTCGCGGTGGGAACATTATGTACGTCTATAACGTTATGTGCCCTAACCTAAGGCAACCTAACACCTCGTATGTAATATTTTACAACATTCGTGGCGTGTAGGCCTCTACTTCTCGGTGGGAACATTATGTACGTCTATAACGTTATATATCCTAACGTAAGGCAACCTAACATCTAGGATGTAATATTTTCCAACATTCCTTGCGTGTCGGCACCTATTTTTCGGTGGGAATATTATATACTTCTATAACGTTATATATCCTATCCTAGGGCAACCTAACATCTCGGACGTTATATTCCACAACATTCGTGGCGTGTCGGCCCCTACTTCTTGGTGGGAACATTATGTACGTATATAACGTTGTATGTCCTATCCTAAGGCAACCTAACATCTCGGAAGTAATATTTTACAGCATTCCTTGCGTGTCGGCACCTACTTTTCGGTGGTAACATTATATACGTCTATAACGTTATATGTCCTATCCTAGGGCAACCTAACATCTCGGATGTAATATTTTACAACATTCCTTGCGTGTCGGCCCCTACTTCTCGGTGGGGACATTATGTACGGCTGTAACGTTATATGTCCTAACCTAAGCAAACCTAACATCTCGGATGTAATATTTAACAACATTCGTGGTGTGTCGGCACCTACTTCTCGGTGGGGACATTATGTACGGCTGTAACGTTATATGTCCTAACCTAAGGCAACCTAACACCTCGGATGTAATATTTTACAACATTCGTGGCGTGTCGGCCACTACTTCTCGGTGGGAACATTATGTGCAGCTATAACGTAATATGTCCTAACCTAAGGCAGCCTAACATCTCGGATGTAATATTTTACAACATTCCTTGGGTGTCGGCGCCTACTTATTCGTGGGAACATTATATACTTCTATAACGTAATATGTCCTAACCTAAGGCAACCTAACATCTACGACGCAATATTTTACAACATTCCATGCGTGTCGGCACCTACTTCTCGGTGGGAACATTACGTACGTCTATAACGTTATATATCCTAACATAAGGCAACCTAACAACTCGGATGTAATATTTCACAACATTCCTGGCGCTTCAGCCCCTTCATTTCTGTGGGAACATTATGTACGTCTATAACGTTATATGCCCTAACCTAAGGCAACCTAACAACTCGGATGTAATACATAATAATTATGACGTTATATGTCCTAACCTAAGGCAACCTAACTTCTCGGACGTAATATTTTACAACATTCCTTGCGTGTCGGCGCCTACTTCTCCGTGGGAACATTATATACGTCTATAACGTTATATATCCTAACCTAAGGCAACCTAACACCTCGTATGTAATATTTTACAACATTCGTGGCGTGTGGGCCTCTACTTCTCGGTGGGAACATTATGTACGTCTATAACGTTATATGTCCTAACCTAAGGCAACCTAACACCTCGTATGTAATATTTTACAACATTCCTTGCGTGTCGGGGCCTACTTATGAGTGGAAACATTATATACTTCTATAACGTTATATATCCTAACCGAAGGCAACATAACATCTCGGACGTGATGTTTTACAGCATTCCTTGCGCGTCGGCACCTACTTTTCGGTGGTAACATTATATACGTCTATAACGTTATATGTTCTATCCTAGGGCAACCTAACACCTCGGATGTAATATTTTACAACATTCGTGGCGTGTCGGCCACTACTTCTCGGTGGGAACATTATGTGCAGCTATAACGTAATATCTCCTAACCTAAGGCAGCCTAACATCTCGGATGTAATATTTTACAACATTCCTTGCGTGTCGGCGCCTACTTATTCGTGGGAACATTATATACTTCTATAACGTTATATATCCCAACCAAAGGCAACATAACATCTCGGACGTGATCTTTTACAACATTCCTTGCGTGTCGGCACCTACTTCTCGGTGGGAACATTATGTACGTCTATAACGTTATATGTTCTATCCTAGGGCAACCTAACATCTCGGATGTAATATTTTACAACATTCCTTGCGTGTCGGCGCCCACTTCTCGGTGGGAACATTATATACTTCTATAACGTTATATGTCCTAACCGAAGGCAACATAACATCTCGGACATGACAATTTACAACATTCGTGTCGTGTCGGCCTCTACTTCTCGGTGGGAACGTTATGTGCAGCTATAACGTAATATGTCCTAACCTAAGGCAACCTAACATCTCGGACACAATATTTAACAACATTCGTTACGTGTCGACCGCTACTCCTCGGTGGTAACATTATATACGTCTATAACGTTATATGTCCTATCCTAGGGCAACCTAACATATCGGATGTAATATTTTACAACATTCCTTGCGTGTCGGCCCCTACTTCTCGGTGGGGACATTCTGTACGGCTGTAACGTTATATGTCCTAACCTAAGGCAACCTAACACCTCGGATGTAATATTTTACAACATTCGTGTCGTGTCGGCCTCTACTTCTCGGTGGGAACCTTATGTGCAGCTATAACGTAATATGTCCTAACCTAAGGCAACCTAACATCTCGGACACAATATTTAACAACATTCGTTACGTGTCGACCGCTACTCCTCGGTGGTAACATTATATACGTCTATAACGTTATATGTCCTATCCTAGGGCAACCTAACATATCGGATGTAATATTTTACAACATTCCTTGCGTGTCGGCCCCTACTTCTCGGTGGGGACATTCTGTACGGCTGTAACGTTATATGTCCTAACCTAAGGCAACCTAACACCTCGGATGTAATATTTTACAACATTCGTGGCGTGTCGGCCACTACTTCTCGGTCGGAACATTATGTACGTCTACAACGTTATGTGCCCTAACCTAAGGCAACCGTACACCTCGTATGTAATATTTTACAACATTCGTGGCGTCTAGGCCTCTACTTCTCGGTGGGAACATTATGTACGTCTATAACGTTATATGTCCTAACCTAAGCAAACCTAACATCTCGGATGTAATATTTCACAACATTCGTGGCGTGTCGGCCTCTACTTCTCGGTCGGAACATTATGTACATCTATAACGTTATGTGCCCTAACCTAAGGCAACCGTACACCTCGTAAGTAATATTTTACACCATTCGTGGCGTGTCGGCCTCTACTTCTCGGTGGGAACATTATGTACGTCTATAACGTTATGTGCCCTAACCTAAGGCAACCTAACACCTCGTATGTAACATTTTACAACATTCGTGGCGTGTAGGCCTCTACTTCTCGGTCGGAACATTATGTACGTCTATAACGTTATATATTCTAACGTAAGGCAACCTATCATCACGGATGTAATATTTTCCAACATTCCTTGCGTGTCGGCACCTACTTTTCGGTGGGAACATTATTTACGTCTATAACGTTATATGTTCTATCCTAGGGCAACCGAACATCTCGGATGTAATATTTTACAACATTCCTTGCGTGTCGGCCCCTACTTCTTGGTGGGAACATTATGTACGTATATAACGTTATATGTCCTAACCTAAGCAAACCTAACATCTCGGATGTAATATTTCACAACATTCGTGGCGTGTCGGCCTCTACTTCGCGGTGGGAACATTATGTACGTCTATAACGTTATGTGCCCTAACCTAAGGCAACCTAACACCTCGTATGTAATATTTTACAACATTCGTGGCGTGTAGGCCTCTACTTCTCGGTGGGAACATTATGTACGTCTATAACGTTATATATCCTAACGTAAGGCAACCTAACATCTAGGATGTAATATTTTCCAACATTCCTTGCGTGTCGGCACCTATTTTTCGGTGGGAATATTATATACTTCTATAACGTTATATATCCTATCCTAGGGCAACCTAACATCTCGGACGTTATATTCCACAACATTCGTGGCGTGTCGGCCCCTACTTCTTGGTGGGAACATTATGTACGTATATAACGTTGTATGTCCTATCCTAAGGCAACCTAACATCTCGGAAGTAATATTTTACAGCATTCCTTGCGTGTCGGCACCTACTTTTCGGTGGTAACATTATATACGTCTATAACGTTATATGTCCTATCCTAGGGCAACCTAACATCTCGGATGTAATATTTTACAACATTCCTTGCGTGTCGGCCCCTACTTCTCGGTGGGAACATTATGTGCAGCTATAACGTAATATGTCCTAACGTAAGGCAGCCTAACATCTCGGATGTAATATTTTACAACATTCCTTGCGTGTCGGCGCCTACTTATTCGTGGGAACATTATATACTTCTATAACGTAATATGTCCTAACCTAAGGCAACCTAACATCTACGACGCAATATTTTACAACATTCCATGCGTGTCGGCACCTACTTCTCGGTGGGAACATTATGTACGTCTATAACGTTATATATCCTAACATAAGGCAACCTAACAACTCGGATGTAATATTTCACAACATTCCTGGCGCTTCAGCCCCTTCATTTCTGTGGGAACATTATGTACGTCTATAACGTTATATGCCCCAACCTAAGGCAACCTAACAACTCGGATGTAATACATAATAATTATGACGTTATATGTCCTAACCTAAGGCAACCTAACTTCTCGGACGTAATATTTTACAACATTCCTTGCGTGTCGGCGCCTACTTCTCCGTGGGAACATTATATACGTCTATAACGTTATGTGCCCTAACCTAAGGCAACCTAACACCTCGTATGTAATATTTTACAACATTCGTGGCGTGTAGGCCTCTACTTCTCGGTGGGAACATTATGTACGTCTATAACGTTATATATTCTAACGTAAGGCAACCTAACATCACGGATGTAATATTTTCCAACATTCCTTGCGTGTCGGCACCTACTTTTCGGTGGGAACATTATTTACGTCTATAACGTTATATGTTCTATCCTAGGGCAACCGAACATCTCGGATGTAATATTTTACAACATTCCTTGCGTGTCGGCCCCTACTTCTTGGTGGGAACATTATGTACGTATACAACGTTATATGTCCTAACCTAAGCAAACCTAACATCTCGGATGTAATATTTCACAACATTCGTGGCGTGTCAGCCTCTACTTCGCGGTGGGAACATTATGTACGTCTATAACGTTATGTGCCCTAACCTAAGGCAACCTAACACCTCGTATGTAATATTTTACAACATTCGTGGCGTGTAGGCCTCTACTTCTCGGTGGGAACATTATGTACGTCTATAACGTTATATATCCTAACGTAAGGCAACCTAACATCTAGGATGTAATATTTTCCAACATTCCTTGCGTGTCGGCACCTATTTTTCGGTGGGAATATTATATACTTCTATAACGTTATATATCCTATCCTAGGGCAACCTAACATCCCGGACGTTATATTCCACAACATTCGTGGCGTGTCGGCCCCTACTTCTTGGTGGGAACATTATGTACGTATATAACGTTGTATGTCCTATCCTAAGGCAACCTAACATCTCGGAAGTAATATTTTACAGCATTCCTTGCGTGTCGGCACCTACTTTTCGGTGGTAACATTATATACGTCTATAACGTTATATGTCCTATCCTAGGGCAACCTAACATCTCGGATGTAATATTTTACAACATTCCTTGCGTGTCGGCCCCTACTTCTCGGTGGGGACATTATGTACGGCTGTAACGTTATATGTCCTAACCTAAGGCAACCTAACACCTCGGATGTAATATTTTACAACATTCCTTGCGTGTCGGCGCCTACTTATTCGTGGGAAAATTATATACTTCTATAACGTAATATGTCCTAACCTAAGGCAACCTAACAACTCGGATGTAATATTTCACGAACATTCCTGGCGCTTCAGCCCCTTCATTTCTGTGGGAACATTATGTACGTCTATAACGTTATATATCCTAACCTAAGGCAACCTAACATCTAGGATGTAATATTTTCCAACATTCCTTGCGTGTCGGCACCTATTTTTCGGTGGGAATATTATATACTTCTATAACGTTATATATCCTATCCTAGGGCAACCTAACATCTCGGACGTTATATTCCACAACATTCGTGGCGTGTGGGCCCCTACTTCTTGGTGGGAACATTATGTACGTATATAACGTTGTATGTCCTATCCTAAGGCAACCTAACATCTCGGAAGTAATATTTTACAGCATTCCTTGCGTGTCGGCACCTACTTTTCGGTGGTAACATTATATACGTCTATAACGTTATATATCCTAACCTAAGGCAACCTAACACCTCGTATGTAATATTTTACAACATTCCTTGCGTGTCGGGGCCTACTTATGAGTGGAAACATTATATACTTCTATAACGTTATATATCCTAACCGAAGGCAACATAACATCTCGGACGTGATATTTTACAGCATTCCTTGCGCGTCGGCACCTACTTTTCGGTGGTAACATTATATACGTCTATAACGTTATATGTTCTATCCTAGGGCAACCTATCACCTCGGATGTAATATTTTACAACATTCGTGGCGTGTCGGCCACTACTTCTCGGTGGGAACATTATGTGCAGCTATAACGTAATATCTCCTAACCTAAGGCAGCCTAACATCTCGGATGTAATATTTTACAACATTCCTTGCGTGTCGGCGCCTACTTATTCGTGGGAACATTATATACTTCTATAACGTTATATATCCCAACCAAAGGCAACATAACATCTCGGACGTGATATTTTACAACATTCCTTGCGTGTCGGCACCTACTTCTCGGTGGGAACATTATGTACGTCTATAACGTTATATGTTCTATCCTAGGGCAACCTAACATCTCGGATGTAATATTTTACAACATTCCTTGCGTGTCGGCGCCCACTTCTCGGTGGGAACATTATATACTTCTATAACGTTATATGTCCTAACCGAAGGCAACATAACATCTCGGACATGACAATTTACAACATTCGTGTCGTGTCGGCCTCTACTTCTCGGTGGGAACGTTATGTGCAGCTATAACGTAATATGTCCTAACCTAAGGCAACCTAACATCTCGGACACAATATTTAACAACATTCGTTACGTGTCGACCGCTACTCCTCGGTGGTAACATTATATACGTCTATAACGTTATATGTCCTATCCTAGGGCAACCTAACATATCGGATGTAATATTTTACAACATTCCTTGCGTGTCGGCCCCTACTTCTCGGTGGGGACATTCTGTACGGCTGTAACGTTATATGTCCTAACCTAAGGCAACCTAACACCTCGGATGTAATATTTTACAACATTCGTGGCGTGTCGGCCACTACTTCTCGGTGGGAACATTATGTGCAGCTATAACGTAATATGTCCTAACGTAAGGCAGCCTAACATCTCGGATGTAATATTTTACAACATTCCTTGCGTGTCGGCGCCTACTTATTCGTGGGAACATTATATACTTCTATAACGTAATATGTCCTAACCTAAGGCAACCTAACATCTACGACGCAATATTTTACAACATTCCATGCGTGTCGGCACCTACTTCTCGGTGGGAACATTATGTACGTCTATAACGTTATATATCCTAACATAAGGCAACCTAACAACTCGGATGTAATATTTCACAACATTCCTGGCGCTTCAGCCCCTTCATTTCTGTGGGAACATTATGTACGTCTATAACGTTATATGCCCCAACCTAAGGCAACCTAACAACTCGGATGTAATACATAATAATTATGACGTTATATGTCCTAACCTAAGGCAACCTAACATCTCGGACGTAATATTTTACAACATTCCTTGCGTGTCGGCGCCTACTTCTCCGTGGGAACATTATATACGTCTATAACGTTATATATCCTAACCTAAGGCAACCTAACACCTCGTATGTAATATTTTACAACATTCGTGGCGTGTGGGCCTCTACTTCTCGGTGGGAACATTATGTACGTCTATAACGTTATATATCCTAACCTAAGGCAACCTAACACCTCGTATGTAATATTTTACAACATTCCTTGCGTGTCGGGGCCTACTTATGAGTGGAAACATTATATACTTCTATAACGTTATATATCCTAACCGAAGGCAACATAACATCTCGGACGTGATATTTTACAGCATTCCTTGCGCGTCGGCACCTACTTTTCGGTGGTAACATTATATACGTCTATAACGTTATATGTTCTATCCTAGGGCAACCTAACACCTCGGATGTAATATTTTACAACATTCGTGGCGTGTCGGCCACTACTTCTCGGTGGGAACATTATGTGCAGCTATAACGTAATATCTCCTAACCTAAGGCAGCCTAACATCTCGGATGTAATATTTTACAACATTCCTTGCGTGTCGGCGCCTACTTATTCGTGGGAACATTATATACTTCTATAACGTTATATATCCCAACCAAAGGCAACATAACATCTCGGACGTGATATTTTACAACATTCCTTGCGTGTCGGCACCTACTTCTCGGTGGGAACATTATGTACGTCTATAACGTTATATGTTCTATCCTAGGGCAACCTAACATCTCGGATGTAATATTTTACAACATTCCTTGCGTGTCGGCGCCCACTTCTCGGTGGGAACATTATATACTTCTATAACGTTATATGTCCTAACCGAAGGCAACATAACATCTCGGACATGACAATTTACAACATTCGTGTCGTGTCGGCCTCTACTTCTCGGTGGGAACGTTATGTGCAGCTATAACGTAATATGTCCTAACCTAAGGCAACCTAACATCTCGGACACAATATTTAACAACATTCGTTACGTGTCGACCGCTACTCCTCGGTGGTAACATTATATACGTCTATAACGTTATATGTCCTATCCTAGGGCAACCTAACATATCGGATGTAATATTTTACAACATTCCTTGCGTGTCGGCCCCTACTTCTCGGTGGGGACATTCTGTACGGCTGTAACGTTATATGTCCTAACCTAAGGCAACCTAACACCTCGGATGTAATATTTTACAACATTCGTGGCGTGTCGGCCACTACTTCTCGGTGGGAACATTATGTGCAGCTATAACGTAATATGTCCTAACGTAAGGCAGCCTAACATCTCGGATGTAATATTTTACAACATTCCTTGCGTGTCGGCGCCTACTTATTCGTGGGAACATTATATACTTCTATAACGTAATATGTCCTAACCTAAGGCAACCTAACATCTACGACGCAATATTTTACAACATTCCATGCGTGTCGGCACCTACTTCTCGGTGGGAACATTATGTACGTCTATAACGTTATATATCCTAACATAAGGCAACCTAACAACTCGGATGTAATATTTCACAACATTCCTGGCGCTTCAGCCCCTTCATTTCTGTGGGAACATTATGTACGTCTATAACGTTATATGCCCCAACCTAAGGCAACCTAACAACTCGGATGTAATACATAATAATTATGACGTTATATGTCCTAACCTAAGGCAACCTAACATCTCGGACGTAATATTTTACAACATTCCTTGCGTGTCGGCGCCTACTTCTCCGTGGGAACATTATATACGTCTATAACGTTATATATCCTAACCTAAGGCAACCTAACACCTCGTATGTAATATTTTACAACATTCGTGGCGTGTGGGCCTCTACTTCTCGGTGGGAACATTATGTACGTCTATAACGTTATATGTCCTAACCTAAGGCAACCTAACACCTCGTATGTAATATTTTACAACATTCCTTGCGTGTCGGGGCCTACTTATCAGTGGGAACATTATATACTTCTATAACGTTATATATCCTAACCGAAGGCAACATAACATCTCGGACGTGATATTTTACAGCATTCCTTGCGCGTCGGCACCTACTTTTCGGTGGTAACATTATATACGTCTATAACGTTATATGTTCTATCCTAGGGCAACCTAACACCTCGGATGTAATATTTTACAACATTCGTGGCGTGTCGGCCACTACTTCTCGGTGGGAACATTATGTGCAGCTATAACGTAATATCTCCTAACATAAGGCAGCCTAACATCTCGGATGTAATATTTTACAACATTCCTTGCGTGTCGGCGCCTACTTATTCGTGGGAACATTATATACTTCTATAACGTTATATGTCCTAACCTAAGGCAACCTAACATCTACGACGCAATATTTTACAACATTCCATGCGTGTCGGCACCTACTTCTCGGTGGGAACATTATGTACGTCTATAACGTTATATATCCTAACATAAGGCAACCTAACAACTCGGATGTAATATTTCACAACATTCCTGGCGCTTCAGCCCCTTCATTTCTGTGGGAACATTATGTACGTCTATAACGTTATATGCCCCAACCTAAGGCAACCTAACAACTCGGATGTAATACATAATAATTATGACGTTATATGTCCTAACCTAAGGCAACCTAACATCTCGGACGTAATATTTTACAACATTCCTTGCGTGTCGGCGCCTACTTCTCCGTGGGAACATTATATACGTCTATAACGTTATATATCCTAACCTAAGGCAACCTAACACCTCGTATGTAATATTTTACAACATTCGTGGCGTGTGGGCCTCTACTTCTCGGTGGGAACATTATGTACGTCTATAACGTTATATGTCCTAACCTAAGGCAACCTAACACCTCGTATGTAATATTTTACAACATTCCTTGCGTGTCGGGGCCTACTTATCAGTGGGAACATTATATACTTCTATAACGTTATATATCCTAACCGAAGGCAACATAACATCTCGGACGTGATATTTTACAGCATTCCTTGCGCGTCGGCACCTACTTTTCGGTGGTAACATTATTTACGTCTATAACGTTATATGTTCTATCCTAGGGCAACCTAACACCTCGGATGTAATATTTTACAACATTCGTGGCGTGTCGGCCACTACTTCTCGGTGGGAACATTATGTGCAGCTATAACGTAATATCTCCTAACATAAGGCAGCCTAACATCTCGGATGTAATATTTTACAACATTCCTTGCGTGTCGGCGCCTACTTATTCGTGGGAACATTATATACTTCTATAACGTTATATGTCCTAACCTAAGGCAACCTAACATCTCGGACAAAATATTTAACAACATTCGTTACGTGTCGACCGCTACTCCTCGGTGGTAACATTATATAAGTCTATAACGTTATATGTCCTATGCTAGGGCAACCTAACATCTCGGATGTAATATTTTACAACATTCCTTGCGTGTCGGCCCCTACTTCTCGGTGGGGACATTATGTACGGCTGTAACGTTATATGTCCTAACCTAAGGCAACCTAACACCTCGGATGTAATATTTTACAACATTCGTGGCGTGTCGGCCTCTACTTCTCGGTGAGAACCTTATGTGCAGCTATAACGTAATATGTCCTAACCTAAGGCCACCTAACATCTCGGACACAATATTTAACAACATTCGTTACGTGTCGACCGCTACTCCTCGGTGGGAACATTATGTACGTATATAACGTTATATATCCTAACCTAAGGCAACCTAACATCCCGGATGCAATATTTTACAACATTCCTTGCGTGTCGGCCCCTACGTCTTGATGGGAACATTATGTATGTATATAACGTTATATGTCCTAACCTAAGAAAACCTAACATCTCGGATGTAATATTTCACAACATTCGTTGCGTGTCGGCCTCTGTTCTCGGTGGGAACATTATGTACGTCTATAACGTTATATATCCTAACAAAAGGCAACCTTACAACTCGGATGTAATATTTGACAACATTCCTGGCGCTTCAGCCCCATCATTTCTGTGGGAACATTATGTACGTCTATAACGTTATATGCCCTAACCTAAGGCAACCTAACCAGTCGGATGTAATACATTATAATTATGACGTTATATATCCTAACCTAAGGCAACCTAACTTCTCGGACGTAATATTTTACAACATTACTTGCGTGTCGGCGCCTACTTCTCGGTGGGAACATTATATACTTCTATAACGTTATATTTCCTAACCGAAGGCAACCTAACATCTCGGAAGTAATATTTTACAGCATTCCTTGCGTGTCGGCACCTACTTTTCGGTGGTAACATTATATACGTTTATAACGTTATATGTCCTATCCTAGGGCAACCTAACATCTCGAATGTAATATTTTACAACATTCCTTGCGTGTCGGCCCCTACTTCTCTGTGGGGACATTATGTACGTCTGTAACGTTATATGTCCTAACCTAAGGCAACCTAACACCTCGGATGTAATATTTTACAACATTCCTTGCGTGTCGGCGCCCACTTCTCGGTGGGAACATTATATACTTCTATAACGTTATATGTCCTAACCGAAGGCAACATAACATCTCGGACGCTATATTCTACAACATTCTTGGCGTGTCTGCCCCTACTTCTTGTTGGGAACATTATGTACGTATATAACATTATATGTCCTATCCTAAGGCAACCTAACACCTCGGACGCAATATTTTACAACATTCCTTGCGTGTCGGCACCTACATCTCGGTGGGAACATTATGTACGTCTATAACGTTATATATCCTAACATAAGGCAACCTAACAACTCGGATGTAATATTTGACAACATTCCTGGCCCTTCAGCCCCTACTTCTCTGTGGGAACATTATGTACTTCTATAACGTTATATGCCCTGACCTAAGGCAACCTAACAACTCGGATGTACTATATAATAATCATGACGTTATATGTCCTAATCTAAGGCAACCTAACTTCTCGGACGTAATATTTTACAACATTCCTTGCGTGTCGGCGCCTACTTTTCCGTGGGAACATTATATACGTCTATAACGTTATATATCCTATCCTAGGGCAACCTAACTTCTCGGACGCTATATTCTACAACATTCGTGGCGTGTCGGCCTCTACTTTTCGGTGGTAACATTATATACGTCTATAACGTTATATGTCCTATCCTAGGGCAAGCTAACATCTCGGCTGTAATATTTTACAACATTCCTTGCGAGTCGGCGCCTACTAATCGGTGGGAACATTATGTACTTCTAAAACGTTATATGTCCTAACCGAAGGCAACATAACATCTCGGACGTGATATTTTGCAACATTCGTGGTGTGTCGGCCTCTACTTCTCTGTGGGAACATTAAGTGCAGCTATAAAGTAATATGTCCTAACCTCAGGCAACCTAACGTCTTGGACGCAATATTTTACAACATTCCATTCGTGTCGGCACCTACATCTCGGTGGGAACATTATGTACGTCTATAACGTTATATATCCTAACATAAGGCAACCTAAAAACTCGGATGTAATATTTGACAACATTCCTGGCCCTTCAGCCCCTACTTCTCTGTGGGATCATTATGTACTTCTATAACGTTATATGCCCTGACCTAAGGCAACCTAACAACTCGGATGTACTATATAATAATCATGACGTTATATGTCCGAATCTAAGGCAACCTAACTTCTCGGACGTAATATTTTACAACATTCCTTGCGTGTCGGCGCCTACTTCTCCGTGGGAACATTATGTACGTCTATAACGTTATATATCCTAACCTAAGGCAACCTAACACCTCGTATGTAATATTTTACAACATTCGTGGCGTGTCGACCACTACTTCTCGGTGGGAACATTATGTGCAGCTATAACGTGATATGTCCTAACCTAAGGCAACCTAACGTCTTGGACGCAATATTTTACAGCATTCCATGCGTGTCGGCACCTACTTCTCGGTGGGAACATTATGTACGTCTATAACGTTATATATCCTAACATAAGGCAACCTAACAACTCGGATGTAATATTTGACAACATTCCTGGCCCTTCAGCCCCTACTTCTCTGTGGGAACATTATGTACTTCTATAACGTTATATGCCCTGACCTAAGGCAACCTAACAACTCGGATGTACTATATAATAATCATGACGTTATATGTCCTAATCTAAGGCAACCTAACTTCTCGGATGTAATATTTTACAACATTCCTTGCGTGTCGGCGCCTACTTCTCCGTGGGAACATTATATACGTCTATAACGTTATATATCCTATCCTAGGGCAACCTAACTTCTCGGACGCTATATTCTACAACATTGGTGGTGTGTCGGCCTCTACTTTTCGGTGGTAACATTATATACGTCTATAACGTTATATGTCCTATCCTAGGGCAAGCTAACATCTCGGCTGTAATATTTTACAACATTCCTTGCGAGTCGGCGCCTACTAATCGGTGGGAACATTATGTACTTCTAAAACGTTATATGTCCTAACCGAAGGCAACATAACATCTCGGACGTGATATTTTGCAACATTCGTGGTGTGTCGGCCTCTACTTCTCTGTGGGAACATTAAGTGCAGCTATAAAGTAATATGTCCTAACCTCAGGCAACCTAACGTCTTGGACGCAATATTTTACAACATTCCATTCGTGTCGGCACCTACATCTCGGTGGGAACATTATGTACGTCTATAACGTTATATATCCTAACATAAGGCAACCTAAAAACTCGGATGTAATATTTGACAACATTCCTGGCCCTTCAGCCCCTACTTCTCTGTGGGATCATTATGTACTTCTATAACGTTATATGCCCTGACCTAAGGCAACCTAACAACTCGGATGTACTATATAATAATCATGACGTTATATGTCCGAATCTAAGGCAACCTAACTTCTCGGACGTAATATTTTACAACATTCCTTGCGTGTCGGCGCCTACTTCTCCGTGGGAACATTATGTACGTCTATAACGTTATATATCCTAACCTAAGGCAACCTAACACCTCGTATGTAATATTTTACAACATTCGTGGCGTGTCGACCACTACTTCTCGGTGGGAACATTATGTGCAGCTATAACGTGATATGTCCTAACCTAAGGCAACCTAACGTCTTGGACGCAATATTTTACAGCATTCCATGCGTGTCGGCACCTACTTCTCGGTGGGAACATTATGTACGTCTATAACGTTATATATCCTAACATAAGGCAACCTAACAACTCGGATGTAATATTTGACAACATTCCTGGCCCTTCAGCCCCTACTTCTCTGTGGGAACATTATGTACTTCTATAACGTTATATGCCCTGACCTAAGGCAACCTAACAACTCGGATGTACTATATAATAATCATGACGTTATATGTCCTAATCTAAGGCAACCTAACTTCTCGGATGTAATATTTTACAACATTCCTTGCGTGTCGGCGCCTACTTCTCCGTGGGAACATTATATACGTCTATAACGTTATATATCCTATCCTAGGGCAACCTAACTTCTCGGACGCTATATTCTACAACATTGGTGGTGTGTCGGCCTCTACTTTTCGGTGGTAACATTATATACGTCTATAACGTTATATGTCCTATCCTAGGGCAACCTAACATCTCGGCTGTAATATTTTACAACATTCCTTTCGTGTCGGCCCCTCCTTCGCGGTGGGAACATTATGTACGGCTGTAACATTATATGTCCTAACGTAAGGCCACCTAACTTCTCGGACGTAATATTTTACAACATTCGTGGCGTGTCGGCCCCTACTTCTTGTTGGGAACATTATGTACGTAAATAACGTTATATGTCCTATCCTAAGGCAACATAACATCTCGGACGTGGTATTTTATAACATTCCGTGCGTGTCGGCGCCGACTTCTCGGTGGGTACATTATATACGTCTATAACGTTATATGTCCTAACCTAAGGAAACCTAACATCTCGGATATAATATCTCACAACATTCGTGGCGTGTCGGCCTCTACTTCTCGGTGGGGACATTATGTACGTCTATATCGTTATGTGTCCTAACCTAAGGCAACCTAACACCTCGTATGTAATATTTTACAACATTCGTGGCGTGTCGGCCCCTACTTCTCGGTGGGAACATTATGTACGACTATAACGTTATATGTCCTAACCTAAGGCAACCTAACATCTCGGATGTAATATTCTACAACATTTGTGGCGTGTCGGCCCCTACTTCTCGGTGGGAACATTATGTACGTCTATAACGTTATATGTCCTATCCCAGGGCAACCTAACATCTCGGATGTAATATTTTACAACATTCCTTGCGAGTCGGCGCCTACTAATCGGTGGGAACATTATATACTTCTATAACGTTATATGTCCTAACCGAAGGCAACATAACATCTCGGACGTGATATTTTGCAACATTCGTGGCGTGTCGGCCTCTACTTCTCTGTGGGAACATTAAGTGCAGCTATAAAGTAATATGTCCTAACCTCAGGCAACCTAACGTCTTGGACGCAATATTTTACAACATTCCATGCGTGTCGGCACCTACTTCTCGGTGGGAACATTATGTACGTCTATAACGTTATATATCCTAACATAAGGCAACCTAACAACTCGGATGTAATATTTGACAACATTCCTGGCCCTTCAGCCCCTACTTCTCTGTGGGAACATTATGTACTTCTATAACGTTATATGCCCTGACCTAAGGCAACCTAACAACTCGGATGTACTATATAATAATCATGACGTTATATGTCCTAATCTAAGGCAACCTAACTTCTCGGATGTAATATTTTACAACATTCCTTGCGTGTCGGCGCCTACTTCTCCGTGGGAACATTATATACGTCTATAACGTTATATATCCTATCCTAGGGCAACCTAACTTCTCGGACGCTATATTCTACAACATTGGTGGTGTGTCGGCCTCTACTTTTCGGTGGTAACATTATATACGTCTATAACGTTATATGTCCTATCCTAGGGCAAGCTAACATCTCGGCTGTAATATTTTACAACATTCCTTGCGAGTCGGCGCCTACTAATCGGTGGGAACATTATGTACTTCTAAAACGTTATATGTCCTAACCGAAGGCAACATAACATCTCGGACGTGATATTTTGCAACATTCGTGGTGTGTCGGCCTCTACTTCTCTGTGGGAACATTAAGTGCAGCTATAAAGTAATATGTCCTAACCTCAGGCAACCTAACGTCTTGGACGCAATATTTTACAACATTCCATTCGTGTCGGCACCTACATCTCGGTGGGAACATTATGTACGTCTATAACGTTATATATCCTAACATAAGGCAACCTAAAAACTCGGATGTAATATTTGACAACATTCCTGGCCCTTCAGCCCCTACTTCTCTGTGGGATCATTATGTACTTCTATAACGTTATATGCCCTGACCTAAGGCAACCTAACAACTCGGATGTACTATATAATAATCATGACGTTATATGTCCGAATCTAAGGCAACCTAACTTCTCGGACGTAATATTTTACAACATTCCTTGCGTGTCGGCGCCTACTTCTCCGTGGGAACATTATGTACGTCTATAACGTTATATATCCTAACCTAAGGCAACCTAACACCTCGTATGTAATATTTTACAACATTCGTGGCGTGTCGACCACTACTTCTCGGTGGGAACATTATGTGCAGCTATAACGTGATATGTCCTAACCTAAGGCAACCTAACGTCTTGGACGCAATATTTTACAGCATTCCATGCGTGTCGGCACCTACTTCTCGGTGGGAACATTATGTACGTCTATAACGTTATATATCCTAACATAAGGCAACCTAACAACTCGGATGTAATATTTGACAACATTCCTGGCCCTTCAGCCCCTACTTCTCTGTGGGAACATTATGTACTTCTATAACGTTATATGCCCTGACCTAAGGCAACCTAACAACTCGGATGTACTATATAATAATCATGACGTTATATGTCCTAATCTAAGGCAACCTAACTTCTCGGATGTAATATTTTACAACATTCCTTGCGTGTCGGCGCCTACTTCTCCGTGGGAACATTATATACGTCTATAACGTTATATATCCTATCCTAGGGCAACCTAACTTCTCGGACGCTATATTCTACAACATTGGTGGTGTGTCGGCCTCTACTTTTCGGTGGTAACATTATATACGTCTATAACGTTATATGTCCTATCCTAGGGCAACCTAACATCTCGGCTGTAATATTTTACAACATTCCTTTCGTGTCGGCCCCTCCTTCGCGGTGGGAACATTATGTACGGCTGTAACATTATATGTCCTAACGTAAGGCCACCTAACTTCTCGGACGTAATATTTTACAACATTCGTGGCGTGTCGGCCCCTACTTCTTGTTGGGAACATTATGTACGTAAATAACGTTATATGTCCTATCCTAAGGCAACATAACATCTCGGACGTGGTATTTTATAACATTCCGTGCGTGTCGGCGCCGACTTCTCGGTGGGTACATTATATACGTCTATAACGTTATATGTCCTAACCTAAGGAAACCTAACATCTCGGATATAATATCTCACAACATTCGTGGCGTGTCGGCCTCTACATCTCGGTGGGGACATTATGTACGTCTATATCGTTATGTGTCCTAACCTAAGGCAACCTAACACCTCGTATGTAATATTTTACAACATTCGTGGCGTGTCGGCCCCTACTTCTCGGTGGGAACATTATGTACGACTATAACGTTATATGTCCTAACCTAAGGCAACCTAACATCTCGGATGTAATATTCTACAACATTTGTGGCGTGTCGGCCCCTACTTCTCGGTGGGAACATTATGTACGTCTATAACGTTATATGTCCTATCCCAGGGCAACCTAACATCTCGGATGTAATATCTTACAACATTCTTTGCGTGTCGGCGCCTACTTCTCCGTGGGAACATTATATACTTCTATAACATTATATTTCCTAACCGAAGGCAACATAACATCTCGGACGTGATATTTTACAACATTCCTTGCGTGTCGGCACCTACTTCTCGGTGGAAAAATTATATACGTCTCTAACGTTATTTATATTATCCTAGGGCAACCTAACATCTCGGACGTTATATTTTACAACATTCGTGGCGTGTCGGCCCCTACTTCTTGTTGGGAACATTATGTACGTATATAACGTTATATGTCCTATCCTAAGGCAAGCTAACATCTCGGATGTAATATTTTACAACATTCCTTGCGAGTCGGCGCCTACTAATCGGTGGGAACATTATATACTTCTATAACGTTATATGTCCTAACCGAAGGCAACATAACATCTCGGACGTGATATTTTGCAACATTCGTGGCGTGTCGGCCTCTACTTCTCTGTGGGAACATTAAGTGCAGCTATAAAGTAATATGTCCTAACCTCAGGCAACCTAACGTCTTGGACGCAATATTTTACAACATTCCATGCGTGTCGGCACCTACTTCTCGGTGGGAACATTATGTACGTCTATAACGTTATATATCCTAACATAAGGCAACCTAACAACTCGGATGTAATATTTGACAACATTCCTGGCCCTTCAGCCCCTACTTCTCTGTGGGAACATTATGTACTTCTATAACGTTATATGCCCTGACCTAAGGCAACCTAACAACTCGGATGTACTATATAATAATCATGACGTTATATGTCCTAATCTAAGGCAACCTAACTTCTCGGACGTAATATTTTACAACATTCCTTGCGTGTCGGCGCCTACTTCTCCGTGGGAACATTATATACGTCTATAACGTTATATATCCTAACCTAAGGCAACCTAACACCTCGTATGTAATATTTTACAACATTCGTGGCGTGTCGGCCCCTACTTCTTGTTGGGAACATTATGTACGTATATAACGTTATATGTCCTATCCTGCGGCAAGCTAACATGTCGGATGTAATATTTTACAGCATTCCTTGCGTGTCGGCGCCTACTTCTCCGTGTGAACATTATATACTTCTATAACGTTATATATCCTATCCTAGGGCAACCTAACTCCTCGGCTGTAATATTCTACAACATTCCTTTCGTGTCGGCCCCTCCTTCGCGGTGGGAACATTATGTACGGCTATAACATTATATGTCCTAACGTAAGGCCACCTAACTTCTCGGACGTAATATTTTACAACATTCGTGGCGTGTCGGCCCCTACTTCTTGTTGGGAACATTATGTACGTAAATAACGTTATATGTCCTATCCTAAGGCAACATAACATCTCGGACGTGGTATTTTACAACATTCCTTGCGTGTCGGCGCCGACTTCTCGGTGGGTACATTATATACGTCTATAACGTTATATGTCCTAACCTAAGGAAACCTAACATCTCGGATGTAATATCTCACAACATTCGTGGCGTGTCGGCCTCTACTTCTCGGTGGGGACATTATGTACGTCTATATCGTTATGTGTCCTAACCTAAGGCAACCTAACACCTCGTATGTAATATTTTACAGCATTCGTGGCGTGTCGACCCCTACTTCTTGGTGGGAACATTATGTACGACTCTAACGTTATATGTCCTAACCTAAGGCAACCTAACATCTCCGATGTAATATTTAACAACATTTGTGGCGTGTCTGCCCCTACTTCTCGGTGGGAACGTTATGTACGTATATAACGTTATATGTCCTATCCTAAGGCAACCTAACATCTCGCATGTAATATTTTTCAGCATTCCTTGCGTGTCGGCACCTACTTTTCGGTGGGAACATTATATACGTCTATAACGTTATATGTACTATCCTAGGGCAACCTAACATCTCGGATGTAATATTTTACAACATTCCTTGCGCGTCGGGCCCTACTTCTCGGTGGGAGCATTATGTACGGCTATAACGTTATATGTCCTAACCTAAGGCAACCTAACACCTCGGATGTAATATTTAACAGCCTTCGTGGCGTGTCGGCCTCTACTTCTCGGTTGGAACATTATGTGCAGCTATAACAGAATATGTCCCAACCTAAGGCAACCTAACATTTCGGATGTAATATTTTACAACATTCCTTGCGTGTCGGCGCATACTACACCGTTGGAATATTATATACGTCTATACCTTTATATATCCTAACCTAAGGCAACCTAACATCTCGGATGTAATATTTAACAGCATTCTGGGCGTGTCGGCCTCTACTTCTCGGTTGGAACATTATGTGCAGCTATAACGTAATATGTCCTAACCTAAGGCAACCTAACATTTCGGATGTAATATTTTACAACATTCCTTGCGTCTCGGCGCATACTACTCCGTGGGAATATTATATACTTCTATAACGTTCTATATCCTAACCGAAGGCAACATAACTTCTCGGACGTGATATTTTACAACATTCCTTGCGTGTCGTCACCTACTTCTCGGTGGGAACATTATGTACGTCTATAACGTTATATGTCCTATCCTAGGGCAACCTAACTTCTCGGATGTAATATTTTACAACATTCCTTGCGTGTCGGCCCCTACTTCTCGGTGGGGACATTATGTACGGCTGTAACGTTATATGTCCTAACCTAAGCAAACCTAACATCTCGGATGTAATATTTAACAACATTCGTGGTGTGTCGGCACCTACTTCTCGGTGGGGACATTATGTACGGCTGTAACGTTATATGTCCTAACCTAAGGCAACCTAACACCTCGGATGTAATATTTTACAACATTCGTGGCGTGTCGGCCACTACTTCTCGGTGGGAACATTATGTGCAGCTATAACGTAATATGTCCTAACCTAAGGCAGCCTAACATCTCGGACGTAATATTTTACAACATTCCTTGCGTGTCGGCGCCTACTTCTCCGTGGGAACATTATATACGTCTATAACGTTATATATCCTAACCTAAGGCAACCTAACACCTCGTATGTAATATTTTACAACATTCCTTGCGTGTCGGGGCCTACTTATGAGTGGAAACATTATATACTTCTATAACGTTATATATCCTAACCGAAGGCAACATAACATCTCGGACGTGATATTTTACAGCATTCCTTGCGCGTCGGCACCTACTTTTCGGTGGTAACATTATATACGTCTATAACGTTATATGTTCTATCCTAGGGCAACCTAACACCTCGGATGTAATATTTTACAACATTCGTGGCGTGTCGGCCACTACTTCTCGGTGGGAACATTATGTGCAGCTATAACGTAATATCTCCTAACCTAAGGCAGCCTAACATCTCGGATGTAATATTTTACAACATTCCTTGCGTGTCGGCGCCTACTTATTCGTGGGAACATTATATACTTCTATAACGTTATATATCCCAACCAAAGGCAACATAACATCTCGGACGTGATATTTTACAACATTCCTTGCGTGTCGGCACCTACTTCTCGGTGGGAACATTATGTACGTCTATAACGTTATATGTTCTATCCTAGGGCAACCTAACATCTCGGATGTAATATTTTACAACATTCCTTGCGTGTCGGCGCCCACTTCTCGGTGGGAACATTATATACTTCTATAACGTTATATGTCCTAACCGAAGGCAACATAACATCTCGGACATGACAATTTACAACATTCGTGTCGTGTCGGCCTCTACTTCTCGGTGGGAACGTTATGTGCAGCTATAACGTAATATGTCCTAACCTAAGGCAACCTAACATCTCGGACACAATATTTAACAACATTCGTTACGTGTCGACCGCTACTCCTCGGTGGTAACATTATATACGTCTATAACGTTATATGTCCTATCCTAGGGCAACCTAACATATCGGATGTAATATTTTACAACATTCCTTGCGTGTCGGCCCCTACTTCTCGGTGGGGACATTCTGTACGGCTGTAACGTTATATGTCCTAACCTAAGGCAACCTAACACCTCGGATGTAATATTTTACAACATTCGTGGCGTGTCGGCCACTACTTCTCGGTGGGAACATTATGTGCAGCTATAACGTAATATGTCCTAACGTAAGGCAGCCTAACATCTCGGATGTAATATTTTACAACATTCCTTGCGTGTCGGCGCCTACTTATTCGTGGGAACATTATATACTTCTATAACGTAATATGTCCTAACCTAAGGCAACCTAACATCTACGACGCAATATTTTACAACATTCCATGCGTGTCGGCACCTACTTCTCGGTGGGAACATTATGTACGTCTATAACGTTATATATCCTAACATAAGGCAACCTAACAACTCGGATGTAATATTTCACAACATTCCTGGCGCTTCAGCCCCTTCATTTCTGTGGGAACATTATGTACGTCTATAACGTTATATGCCCCAACCTAAGGCAACCTAACAACTCGGATGTAATACATAATAATTATGACGTTATATGTCCTAACCTAAGGCAACCTAACTTCTCGGACGTAATATTTTACAACATTCCTTGCGTGTCGGCGCCTACTTCTCCGTGGGAACATTATATACGTCTATAACGTTATATATCCTAACCTAAGGCAACCTAACACCTCGTATGTAATATTTTACAACATTCGTGGCGTGTCGACCACTACTTCTCGGTGGGAACATTATGTGCAGCTATAACGTGATATGTCCTAACCTAAGGCAACCTAACGTCTTGGACGCAATATTTTACAGCATTCCATGCGTGTCGGCACCTACTTCTCGGTGGGAACATTATGTACGTCTATAACGTTATATATCCTAACATAAGGCAACCTAACAACTCGGATGTAATATTTGACAACATTCCTGGCCCTTCAGCCCCTACTTCTCTGTGGGAACATTATGTACTTCTATAACGTTATATGCCCTGACCTAAGGCAACCTAACAACTCAGATGTACTATATAATAATCATGACGTTATATGTCCTAATCTAAGGCAACCTAACTTCTCGGATGTAATATTTTACAACATTCCTTGCGTTTCGGCGCCTACTTCTCCGTGGGAACATTATATACGTCTATAACGTTATATATCCTATCCTAGGGCAACCTAACTTCTCGGACGCTATATTCTACAACATTGGTGGTGTGTCGGCCTCTACTTTTCGGTGGTAACATTATATACGTCTATAACGTTATATGTCCTATCCTAGGGCAACCTAACATCTCGGCTGTAATATTTTACAACATTCCTTTCGTGTCGGCCCCTCCTTCGCGGTGGGAACATTATGTACGGCTGTAACATTATATGTCCTAACGTAAGGCCACCTAACTTCTCGGACGTAATATTTTACAACATTCGTGGCGTGTCGGCCCCTACTTCTTGTTGGGAACATTATGTACGTAAATAACGTTATATGTCCTATCCTAAGGCAACATAACATCTCGGACGTGGTATTTTATAACATTCCGTGCGTGTCGGCGCCGACTTCTCGGTGGGTACATTATATACGTCTATAACGTTATATGTCCTAACCTAAGGAAACCTAACATCTCGGATATAATATCTCACAACATTCGTGGCGTGTCGGCCTCTACTTCTCGGTGGGGACATTATGTACGTCTATATCGTTATGTGTCCTAACCTAAGGCAACCTAACACCTCGTATGTAATATTTTACAACATTCGTGGCGTGTCGGCCCCTACTTCTCGGTGGGAACATTATGTACGACTATAACGTTATATGTCATAACCTAAGGCAACCTAACATCTCGGATGTAATATTCTACAACATTTGTGGCGTGTCGGCCCCTACTTCTCGGTGGGAACATTATGTACGTCTATAACGTTATATGTCCTATCCCAGGGCAACCTAACATCTCGGATGTAATATCTTACAACATTCTTTGCGTGTCGGCGCCTACTTCTCCGTGGGAACATTATATACTTCTATAACATTATATTTCCTAACCGAAGGCAACATAACATCTCGGACGTGATATTTTACAACATTCCTTGCGTGTCGGCACCTACTTCTCGGTGGAAAAATTATATACGTCTCTAACGTTATTTATATTATCCTAGGGCAACCTAACATCTCGGACGTTATATTTTACAACATTCGTGGCGTGTCGGCCCCTACTTCTTGTTGGGAACATTATGTACGTATATAACGTTATATGTCCTATCCTAAGGCAAGCTAACATCTCGGATGTAATATTTTACAACATTCCTTGCGAGTCGGCGCCTACTAATCGGTGGGAACATTATATACTTCTATAACGTTATATGTCCTAACCGAAGGCAACATAACATCTCGGACGTGATATTTTGCAACATTCGTGGCGTGTCGGCCTCTACTTCTCTGTGGGAACATTAAGTGCAGCTATAAAGTAATATGTCCTAACCTCAGGCAACCTAACGTCTTGGACGCAATATTTTACAACATTCCATGCGTGTCGGCACCTACTTCTCGGTGGGAACATTATGTACGTCTATAACGTTATATATCCTAACATAAGGCAACCTAACAACTCGGATGTAATATTTGACAACATTCCTGGCCCTTCAGCCCCTACTTCTCTGTGGGAACATTATGTACTTCTATAACGTTATATGCCCTGACCTAAGGCAACCTAACAACTCGGATGTACTATATAATAATCATGACGTTATATGTCCTAATCTAAGGCAACCTAACTTCTCGGACGTAATATTTTACAACATTCCTTGCGTGTCGGCGCCTACTTCTCCGTGGGAACATTATATACGTCTATAACGTTATATATCCTAACCTAAGGCAACCTAACACCTCGTATGTAATATTTTACAACATTCGTGGCGTGTCGGCCCCTACTTCTTGTTGGGAACATTATGTACGTATATAACGTTATATGTCCTATCCTGCGGCAAGCTAACATGTCGGATGTAATATTTTACAGCATTCCTTGCGTGTCGGCGCCTACTTCTCCGTGTGAACATTATATACTTCTATAACGTTATATATCCTATCCTAGGGCAACCTAACTCCTCGGCTGTAATATTCTACAACATTCCTTTCGTGTCGGCCCCTCCTTCGCGGTGGGAACATTATGTACGGCTATAACATTATATGTCCTAACGTAAGGCCACCTAACTTCTCGGACGTAATATTTTACAACATTCGTGGCGTGTCGGCCCCTACTTCTTGTTGGGAACATTATGTACGTAAATAACGTTATATGTCCTATCCTAAGGCAACATAACATCTCGGACGTGGTATTTTACAACATTCCTTGCGTGTCGGCGCCGACTTCTCGGTGGGTACATTATATACGTCTATAACGTTATATGTCCTAACCTAAGGAAACCTAACATCTCGGATGTAATATCTCACAACATTCGTGGCGTGTCGGCCTCTACTTCTCGGTGGGGACATTATGTACGTCTATATCGTTATGTGTCCTAACCTAAGGCAACCTAACACCTCGTATGTAATATTTTACAGCATTCGTGGCGTGTCGACCCCTACTTCTTGGTGGGAACATTATGTACGACTCTAACGTTATATGTCCTAACCTAAGGCAACCTAACATCTCCGATGTAATATTTAACAACATTTGTGGCGTGTCTGCCCCTACTTCTCGGTGGGAACGTTATGTACGTATATAACGTTATATGTCCTATCCTAAGGCAACCTAACATCTCGCATGTAATATTTTTCAGCATTCCTTGCGTGTCGGCACCTACTTTTCGGTGGGAACATTATATACGTCTATAACGTTATATGTACTATCCTAGGGCAACCTAACATCTCGGATGTAATATTTTACAACATTCCTTGCGCGTCGGGCCCTACTTCTCGGTGGGAACATTATGTACGGCTATAACGTTATATGTCCTAACCTAAGGCAACCTAACACCTCGGATGTAATATTTAACAGCCTTCGTGGCGTGTCGGCCTCTACTTCTCGGTTGGAACATTATGTGCAGCTATAACAGAATATGTCCCAACCTAAGGCAACCTAACATTTCGGATGTAATATTTTACAACATTCCTTGCGTGTCGGCGCATACTACTCCGTGGGAATATTATATACGTCTATATCTTTATATATCCTAACCTAAGGCAACCTAACATCTCGGATGTAATATTTAACAGCATTCTGGGCGTGTCGGCCTCTACTTCTCGGTTGGAACATTATGTGCAGCTATAACGTAATATGTCCTAACCTAAGGCAACCTAACATTTCGGATGTAATATTTTACAACATTCCTTGCGTCTCGGCGCATACTACTCCGTGGGAATATTATATACTTCTATAACGTTCTATATCCTAACCGAAGGCAACATAACTTCTCGGACGTGATATTTTACAACATTCCTTGCGTGTCGTCACCTACTTCTCGGTGGGAACATTATGTACGTCTATAACGTTATATGTCCTATCCTAGGGCAACCTAACTTCTCGGATGTAATATTTTACAACATTCCTTGCGTGTCGGCCCCTACTTCTCGGTGGGGACATTATGTACGGCTGTAACGTTATATGTCCTAACCTAAGCAAACCTAACATCTCGGATGTAATATTTAACAACATTCGTGGTGTGTCGGCACCTACTTCTCGGTGGGGACATTATGTACGGCTGTAACGTTATATGTCCTAACCTAAGGCAACCTAACACCTCGGATGTAATATTTTACAACATTCGTGGCGTGTCGGCCACTACTTCTCGGTGGGAACATTATGTGCAGCTATAACGTAATATGTCCTAACCTAAGGCAGCCTAACATCTCGGACGTAATATTTTACAACATTCCTTGCGTGTCGGCGCCTACTTCTCCGTGGGAACATTATATACGTCTATAACGTTATATATCCTAACCTAAGGCAACCTAACACCTCGTATGTAATATTTTACAACATTCCTTGCGTGTCGGGGCCTACTTATGAGTGGAAACATTATATACTTCTATAACGTTATATATCCTAACCGAAGGCAACATAACATCTCGGACGTGATATTTTACAGCATTCCTTGCGCGTCGGCACCTACTTTTCGGTGGTAACATTATATACGTCTATAACGTTATATGTTCTATCCTAGGGCAACCTAACACCTCGGATGTAATATTTTACAACATTCGTGGCGTGTCGGCCACTACTTCTCGGTGGGAACATTATGTGCAGCTATAACGTAATATCTCCTAACCTAAGGCAGCCTAACATCTCGGATGTAATATTTTACAACATTCCTTGCGTGTCGGCGCCTACTTATTCGTGGGAACATTATATACTTCTATAACGTTATATATCCCAACCAAAGGCAACATAACATCTCGGACGTGATATTTTACAACATTCCTTGCGTGTCGGCACCTACTTCTCGGTGGGAACATTATGTACGTCTATAACGTTATATGTTCTATCCTAGGGCAACCTAACATCTCGGATGTAATATTTTACAACATTCCTTGCGTGTCGGCGCCCACTTCTCGGTGGGAACATTATATACTTCTATAACGTTATATGTCCTAACCGAAGGCAACATAACATCTCGGACATGACAATTTACAACATTCGTGTCGTGTCGGCCTCTACTTCTCGGTGGGAACGTTATGTGCAGCTATAACGTAATATGTCCTAACCTAAGGCAACCTAACATCTCGGACACAATATTTAACAACATTCGTTACGTGTCGACCGCTACTCCTCGGTGGTAACATTATATACGTCTATAACGTTATATGTCCTATCCTAGGGCAACCTAACATATCGGATGTAATATTTTACAACATTCCTTGCGTGTCGGCCCCTACTTCTCGGTGGGGACATTCTGTACGGCTGTAACGTTATATGTCCTAACCTAAGGCAACCTAACACCTCGGATGTAATATTTTACAACATTCGTGGCGTGTCGGCCACTACTTCTCGGTGGGAACATTATGTGCAGCTATAACGTAATATGTCCTAACGTAAGGCAGCCTAACATCTCGGATGTAATATTTTACAACATTCCTTGCGTGTCGGCGCCTACTTATTCGTGGGAACATTATATACTTCTATAACGTAATATGTCCTAACCTAAGGCAACCTAACATCTACGACGCAATATTTTACAACATTCCATGCGTGTCGGCACCTACTTCTCGGTGGGAACATTATGTACGTCTATAACGTTATATATCCTAACATAAGGCAACCTAACAACTCGGATGTAATATTTCACAACATTCCTGGCGCTTCAGCCCCTTCATTTCTGTGGGAACATTATGTACGTCTATAACGTTATATGCCCCAACCTAAGGCAACCTAACAACTCGGATGTAATACATAATAATTATGACGTTATATGTCCTAACCTAAGGCAACCTAACTTCTCGGACGTAATATTTTACAACATTCCTTGCGTGTCGGCGCCTACTTCTCCGTGGGAACATTATATACGTCTATAACGTTATATATCCTAACCTAAGGCAACCTAACACCTCGTATGTAATATTTTACAACATTCGTGGCGTGTGGGCCTCTACTTCTTGGTGGGAACATTATGTACGTCTATAACGTTATATGTCCTAACCTAAGGCAACCTAACACCTCGTATGTAATATTTTACAACATTCCTTGCGTGTCGGGGCCTACTTATCAGTGGGAACATTATATACTTCTATAACGTTATATATCCTAACCGAAGGCAACATAACATCTCGGACGTGATATTTTACAGCATTCCTTGCGCGTCGGCACCTACTTTTCGGTGGTAACATTATATACGTCTATAACGTTATATGTTCTATCCTAGGGCAACCTAACACCTCGGATGTAATATTTTACAACATTCGTGGCGTGTCGGCCACTACTTCTCGGTGGGAACATTATGTGCAGCTATAACGTAATATCTCCTAACATAAGGCAGCCTAACATCTCGGATGTAATATTTTACAACATTCCTTGCGTGTCGGCGCCTACTTATTCGTGGGAACATTATATACTTCTATAACGTTATATATCCCAACCGAAGGCAACATAACATCTCGGACGTGATATTTTACAACATTCCTTGCGTGTCGGCACCTACTTCTCGGTGGGAACATTATGTACGTCTATAACGTTATATGTCCTAACCTAAGCAAACCTAACATCTCGGATGTAATATTTCACAACATTCGTGGCGTGTCGGCCTCTACTTCTCGGTCGGAACATTATGTACATCTATAACGTTATGTGCCCTAACCTAAGGCAACCGTACACCTCGTATGTAATATTTTACACCATTCGTGGCGTGTCGGCCTCTACTTCTCGGTGGGAACATTATGTACGTCTATAACGTTATGTGCCCTAACCTAAGGCAACCTAACACCTCGTATGTAATATTTTACAACATTCGTGGCGTGTAGGCCTCTACTTCTCGGTGGGAACATTATGTACGTCTATAACGTTATATATTCTAACGTAAGGCAACCTAACATCACGGATGTAATATTTTCCAACATTCCTTGCGTGTCGGCACCTACTTTTCGGTGGGAACATTATTTACGTCTATAACGTTATATGTTCTATCCTAGGGCAACCGAACATCTCGGATGTAATATTTTACAACATTCCTTGCGTGTCGGCCCCTACTTCTCGGTGGGGACATTATGTACGGCTGTAACGTTATATGTCATAACCTAAGGCAACCTAACACCTCGGATGTAATATTTTACAACATTCCTTGCGTGTCGGCGCCTACTTATTCCTGGGAAAATTATATACTTCTATAACGTAATATGTCCTAACCTAAGGCAACCTAACATCTCCGACGCAATATTTTACAACATTCCATGCGTGTCGGCACCTACTTCTCGGTGGGAACATTATGTACGTCTATAACGTTATATATCCTAACATAAGGCAACCTAACAACTCGGATGTAATATTTCACGAACATTCCTGGCGCTTCAGCCCCTTCATTTCTGTGGGAACATTATGTACGTCTATAACGTTATATGCCCTAACCTAAGGCAACCTAACTTCTCGGACGTAATATTTTACAACATTCCTTGCGTGTCGGCGCCTACTTCTCCGTGGGAACATTATATACGTCTATAACGTTATATATCCTAACCTAAGGCAACCTAACACCTCGGATGTAATATTTAACAACATTCGTGGCGTGTCGGCCACTACATCTCGGTGGGAACATTATGTGCAGCTATAACGTAATATGTCCTAACCTAAGGCAGCCTAACATCTCGGATGTAATATTTTACAACTTGCGTGTCGGCGCATACTGCTCCGTGGGAATATTATATACGTCTATAACCTTATATATCCTAACCTAAGGCAAACTAACATCTCGGATGTAATATTTTACAACATTACTTGCGTGTCGGCGCCTACTTATCCGTGGGAACATTATACACTTCTATAACTTTATATATCCTAACCGAAGGCAACATAACATCTCGGACGTGATATTTTACAGCATTCCTTGCGCGTCGGCACCTACTTTTCGGTGGGGACATTATGTACGGCTGTAACGTTATATATCCTAACCTAAGGCAACCTAACACCTCGGATGTAATATTTTACAACATTCGTGGCGTGTCGGCCACTACTTCTCGGTGGGAACATTATGTGCAGCTATAACGTAATATGTCCTAACCTAAGGCAGCCTAACATCTCGGATGTAATATTTTACAACATTCCTTGCGTGTCGGCGCCTACTTATTCGTGGGAACATTATATACTTCTATAACGTAATATGTCCTAACCTAAGGCAACCTAACATCTACGACGCAATATTTTACAACATTCCATGCGTGTCGGCACCTACTTCTCGGTGGGAACATTATGAACGTCTATAACGTTATATATCCTAACATAAGGCAACCTAACAACTCGGATGTAATATTTCACAACATTCCTGGCGCTTCAGCCCCTTCATTTCTGTGGGAACATTATGTACGTCTATAACGTTATATGCCCTAACCTAAGGCAACCTAACAACTCGGATGTAATACATAATAATTATGACGTTATATGTCCTAACCTAAGGCAACCTAACTTCTCGGACGTAATATTTTACAACATTCCTTGAGTGTCGGCGCCTACTTCTCCGTGGGAACATTATATACGTCTATAACGTTATATATCCTAACCTAAGGCAACCTAACACCTCGTATGTTATATTTTACAACATTCGTGGCGTGTGGGCCTCTACTTCTCGGTGGGAACATTATGTACGTCTATAACGTTATATGTCCTAACCTAAGGCAACCTAACACCTCGTATGTAATATTTTACAACATTCCTTGCGTGTCGGGGCCTACTTATCAGTGGGAACATTATATACTTCTATAACGTTATATATCCTAACCGAAGGCAACATAACATCTCGGACGTGATATTTTACAGCATTCCTTGCGCGTCGGCACCTACTTTTCGGTGGTAACATTATATACGTCTATAACGTTATATGTTCTATCCTAGGGCAACCTAACACCTCGGATGTAATATTTTACAACATTCGTGGCGTGTCGGCCACTACTTCTCGGTGGGAACATTATGTGCATCTATAACGTAATATCTCCTAACATAAGGCAGCCTAACATCTCGGATGTAATATTTTACACCATTCCTTGCGTGTCGGCGCCTACTTATTCGTGGGAACATTATATACTTCTATAACGTTATATGTCCTAACCTAAGGCAACCTAACATCTCGGACACAATATTTAACAACATTCGTTACGTGTCGACCGCTACTCCTCGGTGGTAACATTATATACGTCTATAACGTTATATGTCCTATGCTAGGGCAACCTAACATCTCGGATGTAATATTTTACAACATTCCTTGCGTGTCGGCCCCTACTTCTCGGTGGGGACATTATGTACGGCTGTAACGTTATATGTCCTAACCTAAGGCAACCTAACACCTCGGATGTAATATTTTACAACATTCGTGGCGTGTCGGCCTCTACTTCTCGGTGAGAACCTTATGTGCATCTATAACGTAATATGTCCTAACCTAAGGCCACCTAACATCTCGGACACAATATTTAACAACATTCGTTACGTGTCGACCGCTACTCCTCGGTGGGAACATTATGTACGTATATAACGTTATATATCCTAACCTAAGGCAACCTAACATCCCGGATGCAATATTTTACAACATTCCTTGCGTGTCGGCCCCTACGTCTTGATGGGAACATTATGTATGTATATAACGTTATATGTCCTAACCTAAGAAAACCTAACATCTCGGATGTAATATTTCACAACATTCGTTGCGTGTCGGCCTCTGTTCTCGGTGGGAACATTATGTACGTCTATAACGTTATATATCCTAACAAAAGGCAACCTTACAACTCGGATGTAATATTTGACAACATTCCTGGCGCTTCAGCCCCATCATTTCTGTGGGAACATTATGTACGTCTATAACGTTATATGCCCTAACCTAAGGCAACCTAACCAGTCGGATGTAATACATAATAATTATGACGTTATATATCCTAACCTAAGGCAACCTAACTTCTCGGACGTAATATTTTACAACATTACTTGCGTGTCGGCGCCTACTTCTCGGTGGGAACATTATATACTTCTATAACGTTATATTTCCTAACCGAAGGCAACCTAACATCTCGGAAGTAATATTTTACAGCATTCCTTGCGTGTCGGCACCTACTTTTCGGTGGTAACATTATATACGTTTATAACGTTATATGTCCTATCCTAGGGCAACCTAACATCTCGAATGTAATATTTTACAACATTCCTTGCGTGTCGGCCCCTACTTCTCTGTGGGGACATTGTGTACGTCTGTAACGTTATATGTCCTAACCTAAGGCAACCTAACACCTCGGATGTAATATTTTACAACATTCCTTGCGTGTCGGCGCCCACTTCTCGGTGGGAACATTATATACTTCTATAACGTTATATGTCCTAACCGAAGGCAACATAACATCTCGGACGCTATATTCTACAACATTCTTGGCGTGTCTGCCCCTACTTCTTGGTGGGAACATTATGTACGTATATAACATTATATGTCCTATCCTAAGGCAACCTAACACCTCGGACGCAATATTTTACAACATTCCTTGCGTGTCGGCACCTACATCTCGGTGGGAACATTATGTACGTCTATAACGTTATATATCCTAACATAAGGCAACCTAACAACTCGGATGTAATATTTGACAACATTCCTGGCCCTTCAGCCCCTACTTCTCTGTGGGAACATTATGTACTTCTATAACGTTATATGCCCTGACCTAAGGCAACCTAACAACTCGGATGTACTATATAATAATCATGACGTTATATGTCCTAATCTAAGGCAACCTAACTTCTCGGACGTAATATTTTACAACATTCCTTGCGTGTCGGCGCCTACTTTTCCGTGGGAACATTATAAACGTCTATAACGTTATATATCCTATCCTAGGGCAACCTAACTTCTCGGACGCTATATTCTACAACATTCGTGGCGTGTCGGCCTCTACTTTTCGGTGGTAACATTATATACGTCTATAACGTTATATGTCCTATCCTAGGGCAAGCTAACATCTCGGCTGTAATATTTTACAACATTCCTTGCGAGTCGGCGCCTACTAATCGGTGGGAATATTATGTACTTCTAAAACGTTATATGTCCTAACCGAAGGCAACATAACATCTCGGACGTGATATTTTGCAACATTCGTGGCGTGTCGGCCTCTACTTCTCTGTGGGAACATTAAGTGCAGCTATAAAGTAATATGTCCTAACCTCAGGCAACCTAACGTCTTGGACGCAATATTTTACAACATTCCATTCGTGTCGGCACCTACATCTCGGTGGGAGCATTATGTACGTCTATAACGTTATATATCCTAACATAAGGCAACCTAACAACTCGGATGTAATATTTGACAACATTCCTGGCCCTTCAGCCCCTACTTCTCTGTGGGATCATTATGTACTTCTATAACGTTATATGCCCTGACCTAAGGCAACCTAACAACTCGGATGTACTATATAATAATCATGACGTTATATGTCCGAATCTAAGGCAACCTAACTTCTCGGACGTAATATTTTACAACATTCCTTGCGTGTCGGCGCCTACTTCTCCGTGGGAACATTATGTACGTCTATAACGTTATATATCCTAACCTAAGGCAACCTAACACCTCGTATGTAATATTTTACAACATTCGTGGCGTGTCGGCCACTACTTCTCGGTGGGAACATTATGTGCAGCTATAACGTAATATGTCCTAACCTAAGGCAACCTAACATCTCGGATGTAATATTTTACAACATTCTTTGCGTGTCGGCGCATACTACTCCGTGGGAACATTATATACCTCTATAACGTTATATATCCTTACCAAAGGCAACATAACATCTCGGACGTGGTATTTTACAACATTCCTTGCCTGTCGGCACCTACTTCTCGGTGGAAAAATTATATACGTCTCTAACGTTATATGTCCTAACCTAAGGAAACCTAACATCTCGGATGTAATATCTCACAACATTCGTGGCGTGTCGGCCTCTACTTCTCGGTGGGGACATTATGTACGTCTATATCGTTATGTGTCCTAACCTAAGGCAACCTAACACCTCGTATGTAATATTTTACAACATTCGTGGCGTGTCGGCTCCTACTTCTCGGTGGGAACATTATGTACGACTATAACGTTATATGTCCTAACCTAAGGCAACCTAACATCTCGGATGTAATATTCTACAACATTTGTGGCGTGTCGGCCCCTACTTCTCGGTGGGAACATTATGTGCAGCTATAACGTTATATGTCCTAACCTAAGGCAACCTAACACCTCGTATGTAATATTTTACAACATTCCTTGCGTGTCGGGGCCTACTTATCAGTGGGAACATTATATACTTCTATAACGTTATATATCCTAACCGAAGGCAACATAACATCTCGGACGTGATATTTTACAGCATTCCTTGCGCGTCGGCACCTACTTTTCGGTGGTAACATTATATACGTCTATAACGTTATATGTTCTATCCTAGGGCAACCTAACACCTCGGATGTAATATTTTACAACATTCGTGGCGTGTCGGCCACTACTTCTCGGTGGGAACATTATGTGCAGCTATAACGTAATATCTCCTAACATAAGGCAGCCTAACATCTCGGATGTAATATTTTACAACATTCCTTGCGTGTCGGCGCCTACTTATTCGTGGGAACATTATATACTTCTATAACGTTATATATCCCAACCGAAGGCAACATAACATCTCGGACGTGATATTTTACAACATTCCTTGCGTGTCGGCACCTACTTCTCGGTGGGAACATTATGTACGTTATAACGTTATATGTTCTATCCTAGGGCAACCTAACTTCTCGGATGTAATATTTTACAACATTCCTTGCGTGTCGGCGCCCACTTCTCGGTGGGAACATTATATACTTCTATAACGTTATATGTCCTAACCGAAGGCAACATAACATCTCGGACGTGATATTTTACAACATTCGTGGCGTGACGGCCTCTACTTCTCGGTGGGAACATTATGTGCAGCTATAACGTAATATGTCCTAACCTAAGGCAGCCTAACATCTCCGACGCAATATTTTACAACATTCCATGCGTGTCGGCACCTACTTCTCGGTGGGAACATTATGTACGTCTATAACGTTATGTATCCTAACATAAGGCAACATAACAACTCGGATGTAATATTTGACAACATTCCTGGCGCTTCAGCCCCTTCATTTCTGTGGGAACATTATGTACGTCTATAACGTTATATGCCCTAACCTAAGGCAACCACACCACTCGGATGTAATACATAATAATTATGACGTTATATGTCCTAACCTAAGGCAACCTAACTTCTCGGACGTAATATTTTACAACATTACTTGCGTGTCGGGGCCTACTTCTCGGTGGGAACATTATATACTTCTATAACGTTATATTTCCTAACCGAAGGCAACCTAACATCTCGGATGTAATATTTTACAACATTCCTTGCGCGTCGGCACCTACTTCTCGGTGGGAACATTATATACGTCTATAAGGTTATTTATATTATCCCAGGGCAACCTAACATCTCTTACGTTATATTTTACAACATTCGTGGCGTGTCGACCCCTACTTCTCGGTGTGAACACTATGTACGTCTAAAACGTTATATGTCCTATCCTAAGGCAACCTAACATCTCGGACGTAATATTTTACAACATTTGTGGCGTGTCGGCCCCTACTTCTTTGTGGGAACATTATGTACGGCTATAACGTTATTCGTCCTAACCTAAGGCAACCTAACTTATCGGATGTAATATTTTACAACATTTGTGGTGTGTCGGCCCCTACTTCTCGGTGGGAACATTATGTACGGATATAACGTTCTATGTCCTAACCGAAGACAACCTAACATCTCGGATGTAATATTTTACAGCATTCCTTGCGTGTCGGCACCTACTATTCGCTGGTAACATTATATACGTCTATAACGTTATATGTCCAATCCTAGGGCAACATAACATCTCGGATGTAATATTTTACAACATTCCTTGCGTGTCGGCCCCTACTTCTTGGTGGGAACATTATGTACGGCTATAACATTATATGTCCTAACCTAAGGCCACCTAACGTCTTGGACGCAATATTTTACAACATTCGTGGCGTGTCGGCCCCTACTTCTTGTTGGGAACATTATGTACGTAAATAACGTTATATGTCCTATCCTAAGGCAACATAACATCTCGGACGTAGTATTTTACAACATTCCTTGCGTGTCGGCCCCTACTTCTTGATGGGAACATTATGCACGTCTATAACGTTATATGTCGTATTCTAGGGAAACCTAACATCTCGGATGTAATATTTTACAACATTCCGTGCGAGTCGGCGCCTACTAATCGGTGGGAACATTATATACTTCTATAACGTTATATGTCCTAACCGAAGGCAACATAACACCTCGGACGCTATATTCTACAACATTCGTGGCGTGTCTGCCCCTACTTCTTGTTGGGAACATTATGTACGCATATAACATTATATGTCCTATCCTAAGGCAACCTAACACCTCGGACGCAATATTTTACAACATTCCTTGCGTGTCGGCACCTACATCTCGGTGGGAACATTATGTACGTCTATAACGTTATATATCCTAACATAAGGCAACCTAACAACTCGGATGTAATATTTGACAACATTCCTGGCCCTTCAGCCCCTACTTCTCTGTGGGAACATTATGTACTTCTATAACGTTATATGCCCTGACCTAAGGCAACCTAACAACTCGGATGTACTATATAATAATCATGACGTTATATGTCCTAATCTAAGGCAACCTAACTTCTCGGACGTAATATTTTACAACATTCCTTGCGTGTCGGCGCCTACTTTTCCGTGGGAACATTATATACGTCTATAACGTTATATATCCTATCCTAGGGCAACCTAACTTCTCGGACGCTATATTCTACAACATTCGTGGCGTGTCGGCCTCTACTTTTCGGTGGTAACATTATATACGTCTATAACGTTATATGTCCTATCCTAGGGCAAGCTAACATCTCGGCTGTAATATTTTACAACATTCCTTGCGAGTCGGCGCCTACTAATCGGTGGGAACATTATGTACTTCTAAAACGTTATATGTCCTAACCGAAGGCAACATAACATCTCGGACGTGATATTTTGCAACATTCGTGGTGTGTCGGCCTCTACTTCTCTGTGGGAACATTAAGTGCAGCTATAAAGTAATATGTCCTAACCTCAGGCAACCTAACGTCTTGGACGCAATATTTTACAACATTCCATTCGTGTCGGCACCTACATCTCGGTGGGAACATTATGTACGTCTATAACGTTATATATCCTAACATAAGGCAACCTAACAACTCGGATGTAATATTTGACAACATTCCTGGCCCTTCAGCCCCTACTTCTCTGTGGGATCATTATGTACTTCTATAACGTTATATGCCCTGACCTAAGGCAACCTAACAACTCGGATGTACTATATAATAATCATGACGTTATATGTCCGAATCTAAGGCAACCTAACTTCTCGGACGTAATATTTTACAACATTCCTTGCGTGTCGGCGCCTACTTCTCCGTGGGAACATTATGTACGTCTATAACGTTATATATCCTAACCTAAGGCAACCTAACACCTCGTATGTAATATTTTACAACATTCGTGGCGTGTCGACCACTACTTCTCGGTGGGAACATTATGTGCAGCTATAACGTGATATGTCCTAACCTAAGGCAACCTAACATCTCGGATGTAATATTTTACAACATTCTTTGCGTGTCGGCGCATACTACTCCGTGGGAACATTATATACCTCTATAACGTTATATATCCTTACCAAAGGCAACATAACATCTCGGACGTGGTATTTTACAACATTCCTTGCGTGTCGGCACCTACTTCTCGGTGGGAACATTATGTACGTCTATAACGTTATATATCCTAAGCTAAGGCAACCTAACATCTCGGATGTAATATTTTATAACATTCCTTGCGTGTCGGCCCCTACTTCTCGGTGGGAACATTATATACGTCTATAACGTTATATATCCTATCCTAGGGCAACCTAACATCTCGGACGTTACATTCTATAACATTCGTGGCGTGTCGGCCCCTACTTCTTGGTGGGAACATTATGTACGTCTATAACGTTATATATCCTAACATGAGGCAACCTAACAACTCGGATGTAATATTTGACAACATTCCTGGCCCTTCAGCCCCTACTTCTCTATGGGAACATTATGTACTTCTATAACGTTATATGCCCTGACCTAAGGCAACCTAACAACTCGGATGTACTATATAATAATCATGACGTTATATGTCCTAATCTAAGGCAACCTAACTTCTCGGATGTAATATTTTACAACATTCCTTGCGTGTCGGCGCCTACTTCTCCGTGGGAACATTATATACGTCTATAACGTTATATATCCTATCCTAGGGCAACCTAACTTCTCGGACGCTATATTCTACAACATTGGTGGTGTGTCGGCCTCTACTTTTCGGTGGTAACATTATATACGTCTATAACGTTATATGTCCTATCCTAGGGCAACCTAACATCTCGGCTGTAATATTTTACAACATTCCTTTCGTGTCGGCGCCTACTAATCGGTGGGAACATTATATAATTCTATAACGTTATATGTCCTAACCGAAGGCAACATAACATCTCGGACGTGATATTTTGCAACATTCGTGGCGTGTCGGCCTCTACTTCTCTGTGGGAACATTAAGTGCAGCTATAAAGTAATATGTCCTAACCTCAGGCAACCTAACGTCTTGGACGCAATATTTTACAACATTCCATGCGTGTCGGCACCTACTTCTCGGTGGGAACATTATGTACGTCTATAACGTTATATATCCTAACATAAGGCAACCTAACAACTCGGATGTAATATTTGACAACATTCCTGGCCCTTCAGCCCCTACTTCTCTGTGGGAACATTATGTACTTCTATAACGTTATATGCCCTGACCTAAGGCAACCTAACAACTCGGATGTACTATATAATAATCATGACGTTATATGTCCTAATCTAAGGCAACCTAACTTCTCGGACGTAATATTTTACAACATTCCTTGCGTGTCGGCGCCTACTTCTCCGTGGGAACATTATATGCGTCTATAACGTTATATATCCTAACCTAAGGCAACCTAACACCTCGTATGTAATATTTTACAACATTCGTGGCGTGTCGGCCCCTACTTCTTGTTGGGAACATTATGTACGTATATAACGTTATATGTCCTATCCTGCGGCAAGCTAACATGTCGGATGTAATATTTTACAGCATTCCTTGCGTGTCGGCGCCTACTTCTCCGTGTGAACATTATATACTTCTATAACGTTATATATCCTATCCTAGGGCAACCTAACTCCTCGGCTGTAATATTCTACAACATTCCTTTCGTGTCGGCCCCTCCTTCGCGGTGGGAACATTATGTACGGCTATAACATTATATGTCCTAACGTAAGGCCACCTAACTTCTCGGACGTAATATTTTACAACATTCGTGGCGTGTCGGCCCCTACTTCTTGTTGGGAACATTATGTACGTAAATAACGTTATATGTCCTATCCTAAGGCAACATAACATCTCGGACGTGGTATTTTACAACATTCCTTGCGTGTCGGCGCCGACTTCTCGGTGGGTACATTATATACGTCTATAACGTTATATGTCCTAACCTAAGGAAACCTAACATCTCGGATGTAATATCTCACAACATTCGTGGCGTGTCGGCCTCTACTTCTCGGTGGGGACATTATGTACGTCTATATCGTTATGTGTCCTAACCTAAGGCAACCTAACACCTCGTATGTAATATTTTACAACATTCGTGGCGTGTCGGCCCCTACTTCTCGGTGGGAACATTATGTACGACTATAACGTTATATGTCCTAACCTAAGGCAACCTAACATCTCGGATGTAACATTCTACAACATTTGTGGCGTATCGGCCCCTTCTTCTCGGTGGGAACATTATGTACGTATATAACATTATATGTCCTATCCTAAGGCAACCTGACATCTCGGATGTAATATCTCACAACATTCGTGGCGTGTCGGCCTCTACTTCTCGGTGGGGACATTATGTACGTCTATATCGTTATGTGTCCTAACCTAAGGCAACCTAACATCTCGGATGTAATATTTTACAGCATTCCTTGCGTGTCGGCACCTACTTTTCGGTGGTAACATTATATACGTCTATAACGTTATATGTACTAACCTAAGGCAACCTAACACCTCGTATGTAATATTTTACAACATTCCTTGCGTGTCGGCCCCTACTTCTCGGTGGGAACATTATATACGTCTATAACGTTATATATCCTATCCTAGGGCTTCCTAACATCTCGGACGTTACATTCTACAACATTCGTGGCGTGTCGGCCCCTACTTCTTGGTGGGAACATTATGTACGTATATAACGTTATATGTCCTATCCTAAGGCAATCTAACATCTCGGCTGTAATATTTTACAACATTCCTTTCGTGTCGGCCCCTCCTTCGCGGTGGGAACATTATGTACGGCTATAACATTATATGTCCTAACGTAAGGCCACCTAACTTCTCGGACGTAATATTTTACAACATTCGTGGCGTGTCGACCCCTACTTCTTGTTGTGAACATTATGTACGTAAATAACGTTATATGTCCTATCCTAAGGCAACATAACATCTCGGACGTGGTATTTTACAACATTCCTTGCGTGTCGGCGCCGACTTCTCGGTGGGTACATTATATACGTCTATAACGTTATATGTCCTAACCTAAGGAAACCTAACATCTCGGAAGTTACATTCTATAACATTCGTGGCGTGTCGGCCCCTACTTCTTGGTGGGAACATTATGCACGTCTATAACGTTATATGTCGTATTCTAGGGAACCCTAACATCTCGGATGTAATATTTTACAACATTCGTGGCGTGTCGGCCACTACTTCTCGGTGGGAACATTATGTGCAGCTATAACGTAATATGTCCTAACCTAAGGCTACCTAACACCTCGTATGTAATATTTTACAACATTCGTGGCGTGTCGGCCCCTACTTCTCGGTGGGAACATTATGTACGACTATAACGTTATATGTCCTAACCTAAGGCAACCTAACATCTCGGATGTAATATTCTACAACATTTGTGGCGTGTCGGCCCCTACTTCTCGGTGGGAACATTATGTACGTATATAACATTACATGTCCTATCCTAAGGCAACCTAACACCTCGGATGTAATATTTAACAACATTCGTGGCGTGTCGGCTTCTACTTCTCGGTGGGAACATTATGTGCAGCTATAACGTAATAAATCCTAACCTAAGGAAACCTAACATCTCGGACGCAATATTTTACAACATTCCTTGCGTGTCGGCACCTACATCTCGGTGGGAACATTATATACGTCTATAACGTTATATATCCTATCCTAGGGCAACCTAACTTCTCGGACGCTATATTATACAACATTCGTGGCGTGTCGGCCTCTTCTTTTCGGTGGTAACATTATATACGTCTATAACGTTATATGTCCTATCCTAGGGCAACCTAACATCTCGGCTGTAATATTTTACAACATTCCTTTCGCGTCGGCCCCTCCTTCGCGGTGGAAACATTATGTACGGCTATAACATTGTATGTCCTAACCTAAGGCCACCTAACTTCTCGGACGTAATATTTTACAACATTCGTGGCGTGTCGGCCCCTACTTCTTGTTGGGAACATTATGTACGTAAATAACGTTATATGTCCTATCCTAAGGCAACATAACATCTCGGACGTGGTATTTTACAACATTCCATGCGTGTCGGCGCCGACTACTCGGTGGGTACATTATATACGTCTATAACGTTATATGTCCTAACCTAAATAAACCTAACATCTCGGATGTAATATCTCAAAACATTCGTGGCGTGTCGGCCTCTACTTCTCGGTTGGAACATTATGTGCAGCTATAACGTAATATGTCCCAACCTAAGGCAACCTAACATCTCGGATGTAATATTTTACAGCATTCCTTGCGTGTCGGCACCTACTTTTCGGTGGTAACATTATATACGTGTATAAAGTTATATGTCCTATCCTAGGGCAACCTAACATCTCGGATGTAATATTTTACAACATTCCTTGCGTGCCGGCCCCTACTTCTCGGTGGGAACATTATGTACGGCTATAACATTATATGTCCTAACCTAAGGCAACCTAACTTCTCGGACGTAATATTTTACAACATTCCTTGCGTGTCGGTGCATACTACTCCGTGGGAACATTATATACCTCTATAACGTAATATATCCTTACCAAAGGCAACATAACATCTCGGACGTGGTATTTTACAACATTCCTTGCGTGTCGGCACCTACTTCTCGGTGGGAACATTATGTACGTATATAACGTAATATGTCCTAACCTAAGGCAACCTAACATTTCGGATGTAATATTTTACAACATTCCTTGCGTGTCGGCGCATACTACTCCGTGGGAATATTATATACGTCTATAACTTTATGTATCCTAACCTAAGGCAACCTAACATCTCGGATGTAATATTTAACAGCATTCGTGGCGTTTCGGCCTCTACTTCTCGGTTGGAACATTATGTGCAGCTATAACGTAATATGTCCTAACCTAAGGCCACCTAACTTCTCGGACGTAATATTTTACAACATTCCTTGCGTTTCGGTGCATACTACTCCGTGGGAACATTATATACCTCTATAACGTTATATATCCTTACAAAAGGCAACATAACATCTCGGACGTGGTATTTTACAACATTCCTTGCGTGTCGGCTCCGACTTCTCGGTGGGAACATTATATACGTCTATAATGTTATTTATATTATCCTAGGGTAACCTAACATCTCGGACGTTATATTTTACAACATTCGTGGCCTGTCGGCGCCTACTTATCCGTGGGAACATTATGTACGTATATAACGTTATATGTCCTATCCTAAGGCAACCTAACATCTCGGATGTAATATTTTACAGCATTCCTTGCGTGTCGGCACCTACTTCCCGGTGGGAACATTATGTACGTCTATATCGTTATATGTCCTAAACTAAGCCAACATAACATCTCGGACGTGGTATTTTACAACATTCCTTGCGTGTCGGCACCTACTTCCCGGTGAAAACATTATATACGTCTATAACGTTATTTATATTATCCTAGGTGAACCTAACATCTCGGACGTTATATTTTACAACATTCGTGGCGTGTCGGCTCCTACTTCTCGGTGGGAACATTATATACGTCTATAACGTTATTTATATTATCCTAGGGTAAGCTAACATCTCGGACGTTATATTTTACAACATTCGTGGCCTGTCGGCGCCTACTTATCCGTGGGAACATTATGTAAGTATATAACGTTATATGTCCTATGCTAAGGCAACCTAACATCTCGGACGTGGTATTTTACAACATTCCTTGCGTGTCGGCACCTACTTCCCGGTGAGAACATTATATACGTCTATAACGTTATTTATATTATCCTAGGTGAACCTAACATCTCGGATGTAATTTTTTACAACATTCCTTGCGTGTCGGCGCATACTACTCCGTGGGAATATTATATACGTCTATATCTTTATATATCCTAACCTAAGGCAACCTAACATCTCGGATGTAATATTTAACAGCATTCTGGGCGTGTCGGCCTCTACTTCTCGGTTGGAACATTATGTGCAGCTATAACGTAATATGTCCTAACCTAAGGCAACCTAACATTTCGGATGTAATCTTTTACAACATTCCTTGCGTCTCGGCGCATACTACTCCGTGGGAATATTATATACTTCTATAACGTTCTATATCCTAACCGAAGGCAACATAACTTCTCGGACGTGATATTTTACAACATTCCTTGCGTGTCGTCACCTACTTCTCGGTGGGAACATTATGTACGTCTATAACGTTATATGTCCTATCCTAGGGAAACCTAACATCTCGGACGTAATATTATACAACATTCCTTGCGTTTCGGTGCATACTACTCCGTGGGAACATTATATACCTCTATAACGTTATATATCCTTACAAAAGGCAACATAACATCTCGGACGTGGTATTTTACAACATTCCTTGCGTGTCGGCTCCTACTCCTCGGTGGGAACATTATATACGTCTATAACGTTATTTATATTATCCTAGGGTAACCTAACATCTCGGACGTTATATTTTACAACATTCGTGGCGTGTCGGCGCCTACTTATCCGTGGGAACGTTATGTACGTATATAACGTTATATGTCCTATCCTAAGGCAACCTAACATCTCGGATGTAATAGTTTACAGCATTCGTGGCGTGTCGGCCCCTACTTCTCGGTGGGAACATTATGTACGACTCTAACGTTATACGTCCTAACCTAGGGCAACCTAACATCTCGGATGTAATATTTCACAACATTTGTGGCGTGTCTGCCCCTGCTTCTCGGTGGGAACGTTATGTACGGATATAACGTTCTATGTCCTAACCGAAGACAACCATATCATCTCGGATGTAATATTTTACAGCATTCCTTGCGTGTCGGCACCTACTTCCCGGTGGGAACATTATGTACGTCTATATCGTTATATGTCCTAACCTAAGGCAACATAACATCTCGGACGTGGTATTTTACAACAATCCTTGCGTGTCGGCACCTACTTCCCGGTGAGAACATTATATACGTCTATAAAGTTATTTATATTATCCTAGGTGAACCTAACATCTCGGACGTTATATTTTACAACATTCGTGGCGTGTCGGCCCCCACTTCTTGGTGGGAACATTATGTACGTATATAACGTTATATGTCCTATCCTAAGGCAACCTAACATCTCGGATGTAACATTTTACAGCATTCCTTGCGTGTCGGCCCCTACTTCTCGGTGGGAACGTTATATACTTCTATAACGTTATTTATATTATCCTAGGGCAACCTAACATCTCGGACGTTATATTTTACAACATTCGTGGCGTGTTGGCCCCTACTTCTTTGTGGGAACATTATGTACGTATATAACGTTATATGTCCTATCCTAAGGCAACCTAACATCTCGGATGTAATATTTTTCAGCATTCCTTGCGTGTCGGCACTTACTTTTCGGTGGGAACATTATTTACGTCTATAACGTTATATGTACTATCCTAGGGCAACCTAACATCTCGGATGTAATATTTAACAGCCTTCGTGGCGTGTCGGCCTCTACTTCTCGGTTGGAATATTATGTGCAGCTATAACGTAATATGTCCTAACCTAAGGCAACCTCACATTTCAGATGTAATATTTTACAACATTCCTTGCGTGTCGGCGCATACTACTCCGTGGGAATATTATATACGTCTATAACTTTATATATCCTAACCTAAGGCAACCTAACATCTCGGATGTAATATTTAACAGCATTCGTGGCGTGTCGGGCTCTACTTCTCGGTTGGAACATTATGTGCAGCTATAACGTAATATGTCCCAACCTAAGGCAACCTAACATTTCGGATGTAATATTTTACAACATTCCTTGCGTGTCGGCGCATACTACTCCGTGGGAATATTATATACTTCTATAACGTTCTATATCCTAACCGAAGGCAACATAACGTCTCGGACGTGATATTTTACAACATTCCTTGCGTGTCGTCACCTACTTCTCGGTGGGAACATTATGTACGTCTATAACGTTATATGTCCTATCCTAGGGAAACATAACATCTCGGACGTAATATTATACAACATTCCTTGCGTTTCGGTGCATACTACTCCGTGGGAACATTATATACCTCTATAACGTTATATATCCTTACAAAAGGCAACATAACATCTCGGACGTGGTATTTTACAACATTCCTTGCGTTTCGGCTCCTACTTCTCGGTGGGAACATTATATACGTCTATAACGTTATTTATATTATCCTAGGGTAACCTAACATCTCGGACGTTATATTTTACAACATTCGTGGCGTGTCGGCGCCTACTTATCCGTGGGAACATTATGTACGTATATAACGTTATATGTCCTATCCTAAGGCAACCTAACATCTCGGATGAAATATTTTTCAGCATTCCTTGCGTGTCGGCACCTACTTTTCGGTGGGAACATTATATGCGTCTATAACGTTATATGTACTATACTAGGGCAACCTAACATCTCGGATGTAATATTTTACAACATTCCTTGCGCGTCGGCCCCTACTTCTCCGTGGGAACATTATGTACGGCTATAACGTTATATGTCCTAACCTAAGGCAACCTAACACCTCGGGTGTAATATTTAACTGCCTTCGTGGCGTGTCGGCCTCTACTTCTCGGTTGGAACATTATGTGCAGCTATAACGTAATATGTCCTAACCTAAGGCAACCTCACATTTCAGATGTAATATTTTACAACATTCCTTGCGTGTCGGCGCCTACTATTCCGTGGGAATATTATGTACGTCTATAACGTTATATGTCCTATCCTAGGGAAACCTAACATCTCGGATGTAATATCTTACAACATTCCTTGCGAGTCGGCGCCTACTAATCGGTGGGAACATTACATACTTCTATAACGTTATATGTCCTAACCGAAGGCAACATAACATCTCGGACGTGATATTGTACAACATTCGTGGCGTGTCGGCCTCTACTTCTCGGTGGGAACATTAAGTGCAGCTATAAGGTAATATGTCCTAACCTAAGGCAACCTAACATCTCGGACGCAATATTTTACATTTCATGCGTGTCGGCACCTACTTCTCGGTGGGAACATTATGCACGTCTATAACGTTATATATCCTAACATAAGGCAAACTAATAACTCGGATGTAATATTTGACAACATTCCTGGCGCTTCAGCCCCTACTTCTCTGTGGGAACATTATGTACTTCTATAACGTTATATGCCTTGACCTAAGGCAACCTAACAACTCGGATGTTCTACATAATAATTATGACGTTATATGTCCTAATCTAAGGCAACATAACATCTCGGACGTGGTATTTTACAACATTCCTTGCGTGTCGGCACCTACTTCCCGGTGGGAACATTATATACGTCTGTAACGTTATTTATATTATCCTAGGTGAACCTAACATCTCGGACGTTATATTTTACAACATTCGTGGCGTGTCGGCCCCTACTTCTTGGTGGGAACATTATTTACGTATATAACGTTACATGTCCTATCCTAAGGCAACCTAACAGCTCGTATGTAACGTTTTACAACATTCGTGGCGTGTCGGCCTCTACTTCTCGGTGGGAACATTATGTACGTCTATAACATTATATGTCCTAACCTAAGGCCACCTAATTTCTCGGACGTAATATTTTACAACATTCCTTGCGTTTCGGTGCATACTACTCCGTGGGTGCATTATATACCTCTATAACGTTATATATCCTTACCAAAGGCAACATAACATCTCGGACGTGGTATTTTACAACATTCCTTGTGTGTCGGCTCCTACTTCTCCGTGGGAACATTATATACGTCTATAACGTTATTTATATTATCCTAGGGCAACCTAACATCTCGGACCTTATATTTTACAACATTCGTGGCGTGCCGGCCCCTACTTCTTGGTGGGAACATTATGTACGACTATAACGTTATACGTCCTAACCTAAGGCAACCTAACATCTCGAATGTAATATTTTACAACATTTGTGGCGTTTCTGCCCCTACTTCTCGGTGGGAACATTATGTACGGATATAACGTTCTATGTCCTAACCGAAGACAACCATATTATCTCGGATCTAATATTTTACAGCATTCCTTGCCTGTCGGCACCTACTTCCCGGTGGGAACATTATGTACGTCTATATCGTTATATGTCCTAACCTAAGGCAACATAACATCTCGGACGTGGTATTTTACAACAATCCTTGCGTGTCGGCACCTACTTCCCGGTGAGAACATTATATACGTCTATAAAGTTATTTATATTATCCTAGGTGAACCTAACATCTCGGACGTTATATTTTACAACATTCGTGGCGTGTCGGCCCCCACTTCTTGGTGGGAACATTATGTACGTATATAACGTTATATGTCCTATCCTAAGGCAACCTAACATCTCGGATGTAACATTTTACAGCATTCCTTGCGTGTCGGCCCCTACTTCTCGGTGGGAACGTTATATACTTCTATAACGTTATTTATATTATCCTAGGGCAACCTAACATCTCGGACGTTATATTTTACAACATTCGTGGCGTGTTGGCCCCTACTTCTTTGTGGGAACATTATGTACGTATATAACGTTATATGTCCTATCCTAAGGCAACCTAACATCTCGGATGTAATATTTTTCAGCATTCCTTGCGTGTCGGCACTTACTTTTCGGTGGGAACATTATTTACGTCTATAACGTTATATGTACTATCCTAGGGCAACCTAACATCTCGGATGTAATATTTAACAGCCTTCGTGGCGTGTCGGCCTCTACTTCTCGGTTGGAATATTATGTGCAGCTATAACGTAATATGTCCTAACCTAAGGCAACCTCACATTTCAGATGTAATATTTTACAACATTCCTTGCGTGTCGGCGCATACTACTCCGTGGGAATATTATATACGTCTATAACTTTATATATCCTAACCTAAGGCAACCTAACATCTCGGATGTAATATTTAACAGCATTCGTGGCGTGTCGGGCTCTACTTCTCGGTTGGAACATTATGTGCAGCTATAACGTAATATGTCCCAACCTAAGGCAACCTAACATTTCGGATGTAATATTTTACAACATTCCTTGCGTGTCGGCGCATACTACTCCGTGGGAATATTATATACTTCTATAACGTTCTATATCCTAACCGAAGGCAACATAACGTCTCGGACGTGATATTTTACAACATTCCTTGCGTGTCGTCACCTACTTCTCGGTGGGAACATTATGTACGTCTATAACGTTATATGTCCTATCCTAGGGAAACATAACATCTCGGACGTAATATTATACAACATTCCTTGCGTTTCGGTGCATACTACTCCGTGGGAACATTATATACCTCTATAACGTTATATATCCTTACAAAAGGCAACATAACATCTCGGACGTGGTATTTTACAACATTCCTTGCGTTTCGGCTCCTACTTCTCGGTGGGAACATTATATACGTCTATAACGTTATTTATATTATCCTAGGGTAACCTAACATCTCGGACGTTATATTTTACAACATTCGTGGCGTGTCGGCGCCTACTTATCCGTGGGAACATTATGTACGTATATAACGTTATATGTCCTATCCTAAGGCAACCTAACATCTCGGATGAAATATTTTTCAGCATTCCTTGCGTGTCGGCACCTACTTTTCGGTGGGAACATTATATGCGTCTATAACGTTATATGTACTATACTAGGGCAACCTAACATCTCGGATGTAATATTTTACAACATTCCTTGCGCGTCGGCCCCTACTTCTCCGTGGGAACATTATGTACGGCTATAACGTTATATGTCCTAACCTAAGGCAACCTAACACCTCGGGTGTAATATTTAACTGCCTTCGTGGCGTGTCGGCCTCTACTTCTCGGTTGGAACATTATGTGCAGCTATAACGTAATATGTCCTAACCTAAGGCAACCTCACATTTCAGATGTAATATTTTACAACATTCCTTGCGTGTCGGCGCCTACTATTCCGTGGGAATATTATGTACGTCTATAACGTTATATGTCCTATCCTAGGGAAACCTAACATCTCGGATGTAATATCTTACAACATTCCTTGCGAGTCGGCGCCTACTAATCGGTGGGAACATTACATACTTCTATAACGTTATATGTCCTAACCGAAGGCAACATAACATCTCGGACGTGATATTGTACAACATTCGTGGCGTGTCGGCCTCTACTTCTCGGTGGGAACATTAAGTGCAGCTATAAGGTAATATGTCCTAACCTAAGGCAACCTAACATCTCGGACGCAATATTTTACATTTCATGCGTGTCGGCACCTACTTCTCGGTGGGAACATTATGCACGTCTATAACGTTATATATCCTAACATAAGGCAAACTAATAACTCGGATGTAATATTTGACAACATTCCTGGCGCTTCAGCCCCTACTTCTCTGTGGGAACATTATGTACTTCTATAACGTTATATGCCTTGACCTAAGGCAACCTAACAACTCGGATGTTCTACATAATAATTATGACGTTATATGTCCTAATCTAAGGCAACATAACATCTCGGACGTGGTATTTTACAACATTCCTTGCGTGTCGGCACCTACTTCCCGGTGGGAACATTATATACGTCTGTAACGTTATTTATATTATCCTAGGTGAACCTAACATCTCGGACGTTATATTTTACAACATTCGTGGCGTGTCGGCCCCTACTTCTTGGTGGGAACATTATTTACGTATATAACGTTACATGTCCTATCCTAAGGCAACCTAACAGCTCGTATGTAACGTTTTACAACATTCGTGGCGTGTCGGCCTCTACTTCTCGGTGGGAACATTATGTACGTCTATAACATTATATGTCCTAACCTAAGGCCACCTAATTTCTCGGACGTAATATTTTACAACATTCCTTGCGTTTCGGTGCATACTACTCCGTGGGTGCATTATATACCTCTATAACGTTATATATCCTTACCAAAGGCAACATAACATCTCGGACGTGGTATTTTACAACATTCCTTGTGTGTCGGCTCCTACTTCTCCGTGGGAACATTATATACGTCTATAACGTTATTTATATTATCCTAGGGCAACCTAACATCTCGGACCTTATATTTTACAACATTCGTGGCGTGTCGGCCCCTACTTCTTGGTGGGAACATTATGTACGACTATAACGTTATACGTCCTAACCTAAGGCAACCTAACATCTCGAATGTAATATTTTACAACATTTGTGGCGTTTCTGCCCCTACTTCTCGGTGGGAACATTATGTACGGATATAACGTTCTATGTCCTAACCGAAGACAACCATATTATCTCGGATCTAATATTTTACAGCATTCCTTGCCTGTCGGCACCTACTTCCCGGTGGGAACATTATGTACGTCTATATCGTTATATGTCCTAACCTAAGACAACATAACATCTCGGACGTGGTATTTTACAAGATTCCTTGCGTGTCGGCACCTACTTCCCGGTGGGAACATTATATACCTCTATAACGTTATATATCCTATCCTAGGGCAACCTAACATCACGAATGTAATATTTTACAACATTCCTTGCGTGTCGGCCCCTACTTCTTGGTGGGAACATTATGTACGTATATAACGTTATATGTCCTATCCTAAGGCAACCTAACATCTCGGATGTAATATTTTACAACATTCGTGGCGTGTCGGCCACTACTTCTTGGTGGGAACATTATGTACGACTATAACGTTATACGTCCTAACCTAAGGCAACCTAACATCTCGGACGTAATATTTTACAACATTCCTTGCGTGTCGGTCAGTACTTCTCGGTGGAAACATTATGTACGTCTATAACGTTATATGTCCTAACCTAAGGCATCCTAACACCTCGGATGTAATAGTTTACAACATTCGTGGCGTGTCGGCCTCTAGTTCACGGTGGGAACATTATGTACGTCTATAATGTTATATGTCCTAACCTAAGGCAATCTATCATCTCGGATGTAATATCTACAACATTCCTAGCGTGTCGTCGCCCACTTCTCGGTGGGTACATTAGATACGTCTATAATGCTATATATCCTAACCTAAGGAAACCTAACATCTCGGATGTAATATTTCACAACATTCGTGGCGTGTCGGCCTCTACTTCTCGGCGGGAACATTATGTACTGCTATAACGTTATATGTCCTAACAAAAGGCAATCTAACATCCCGGACGTAATATTTTAAACATTCCTTGCGTGTCGGCGCCTACTTCTCCGTGGGAACGTTATATATGTCTATATCGTTATATGTCCTGACCTAAGGCAACCTAACATCTCGGATGTAATATTTTACAACATTCCTTGCGTGTCGGCCCCTGCTTCTCGGAGGGAACATTATGTACGGCTATGACGTTATATGTCCTAACCTAAGGCAACCTAACATCTCGGACGTGTTATTTTACAACATTCCTTGCGTGTCGGCCTCTACTTCTCGGTGGTAACATTATATACGTCTATAACGTTATATGTGCTATCCTAGGGCAACCTGACACCTCGGATGTAATATATTACAACATTCGTGGCCTGTCGGCCTCTAGCTCACGGTGGGAACATTATGTATGTCTATAACGTTATATGTCATAACCTAAGGCAATCTAACATCTCGGATGTAATATTTTACAACATTCCTAGCGTGTCGTCGCCCACTTCTCGGTGGGTACATTAGATACGTCTATAATGCTATATATCCTAACCTAAGGAAACCTAACATCTCGGATGTAATATTTCACAACATTCGTGGCGTGTCGGCCTCTACTTCTCGGTGGGAACATTATGTACGTCTATAACTTTATGTGTCCTAACCGAAGGCAACCTAACACCACGTATGTAATATTTTACACCATTCGTGGCGTGTCGGCCTCTACTTCTCGGTGGGAACATTATGTACGTCTATAACGCTATATGTCCTAACCTAAGGCAACCTAACATCTCGGATGTAATATTTTACAGCATTCCTTGCGTGTCGGCACCTACTTTTCGGTGGTAACATTATATACGTTTATAACGTTATATGTCCTACCCTAGGGCAACCTAACATCTCGGATGTAATATTTTACAGCATTCCTTGCGTGTCGGCCCCTACTTCTCGGTGGGAACATTATGTACGGCTATAACGTTATATGTCCTAACCTAAGGCAACCTAACACCTCGGATGTAATATTTAACAACATTCTTGGAGTGTCGGCCACTACTTCTCGGTGGGAACATTATGTGCAGCTATAACGTAATATGTCCTAACCTAAGGCAACCTAACATCCCGGATGTAATATTTTACAACATTCTTTGCGTGTCGGCCCCTACTTCTTGTTGGGAACATTATGTACGTATATAACGTTATATGTCCTATCCTAAGGCAACATAACATCTCGGACGTGGTATTTTACAACATTCCTTGCGTGTCGGCGCCGACTTCTCGGTGGGTACATTATATACGTCTATATCGTTATATGTCCTAACCTAAGGAAACCTAACATCTCGGATGTAATATCTCACAACATTCGTGGCGTGTCGGCCTCTACTTATCGGTGGGAACATTATGTTCGCCTATAACGTTATGTGTCCTAACCTAAGGCAACCTAACACCTCGCATGTAATATTTTACAACATTCGTGGCGTGTCAGCCCCTACTTCTCGGTGGGAACATTATGTACGACTATAAAGTTATATGTCCTAACCTAAGGCAATCTAACATCTGGGATGTAATATTCTACAACATTTGTCTCGTGTCGGCCACTACTTCTCGGTGGGAACATTATGTACGTCTATAACGTTATATGTCCAATCCCAGGGCAACCGAACATCTCGGATGTAATATCTTACAATATTCTTTGCGTGTCGGCGCCTACTTCTCCGCGGGAACATTATATACTTCTATAACGTATATTTCCTAACCGAAGGCAACATAACATCTCGGACGTGATATTTTACAACATTCCTTGCGTGTCGGCACCTACTTCTCGGTGGGAACATTATGTTCGTCTATAACGTTATGTGTCCTAACCTAAGGCAACCTAACATCTCGGACGCTATATTCTACAACATTGGAGGCGTGTCGGCCTCTACTTTTCGGTGGTAACATTATATACGTCTATAACGTTATATGTCCTATCCTAGGGCAATCTAACATCTGGGATGTAATATTCTACAACATTTGTCTCGTGTCGGCCCCTACTTCTCGGTGGGAACATTATGTACGTCTATAACGTTATATGTCCAATCCCAGGGCAACCTAACATCTCGGATGTAATATCTTACAATATTCTTTGCGTGTCGGCGCCTACTTCTCCGCGGGAACATTATATACTTCTATAACGTATATTTCCTAGCCGAAGGCAACATAACATCTCGGACGTGACATTTTACAACATTCCTTGCGTGTCGGCACCTACTTCTCGGTGTAAAAATTATATACGCCTATAACGTTATTTATATTATCCTAGGGCAACCTAACATCTCGGACGTTATATTTTACAACATTCTTGGCGTGTCGGCCCCTACTTCTTGGTGGGAACATTATGTACGTATATAACGTTATATGTCCTATCCTAAGGCAACCTAGCATCTCGGATGTAATATTTTACAGCATTCCTTGCGTGTCGGCACCTACTTTTCGGTGGTAACATTATATACGTCTATAACGTTATATGTCCTATCCTAAGGCAACCTAACATCTCGGATGTAAAATTTTACAACATTCCTTGCGTGTCGGCCCCTACTTCTCGGTGGTAACATTATATACGTCTATAAAGTTATGTGTACAATCCTAGGGCAACCTAACATCTCGGATGTAATATTTTACAACATTCCTTGCGTGTCGGCCCCTACTTCTCCGCGGGAATATTATATACGTCTATAACGTTATATGTCCTAACCTAAGGCAACCTAACACCTCGGATGTAACATTTTACAACATTCCTTGCGTGTCAGCACCTACTTCTCGGTGCGAACATTATGTACTGCTATAACGTTATATGTCTTAACAAAAGGCAATCTAACATATCGCACGTAATATTTTACAACATTCCTAGCGTGTCGGCGCCGACTTCCCAGTGGGTACATTATGTACGACTATAACGTTATATATCTTAACCTATGGCAACCTAACATCTCGGACGTAATATTTTACAACAGCCCTTGCGTATGGGCGCCTACGTCTCCGTGGGAACATTATATACTTCTATAACGTTATATATCCTAACCTAAGGCAACATAACTTCTCGGACGTGATATTTTACAACATTCCTTGCGTGTCGGCGCCTACTTCTCCGTGGGAACATTATATACGTCTATAACGTTATATATCCTAACATAAGGCAACCTAACATCTCGGATGTAATAATTTACAACATTCGTGGCGTGTCGGCCCCTACTTCTCGGTGGGAACATTGTGTACTGCTATAACGTTGTATGTCCTAACATAAGGCAATCTAACATCTCGGATGTAACATTTTACAACATTGGTGACGTGTCTGCCCCTACTTCTCGGCGGGAACATTATGTACTACTATAACGTTATATGTCCTAACAAAAGGCAATCTAACATCTCGGACGTAATATTTTAAACATTCCTTGCGTGTCGGCGCCTACTTCTCCGTGGGAACATTATATATGTCTATATCGTTATATGTCCTAACCTAAGGCAATCTAACATCTCGGATGTAATATTTTACAACATTCCTTGCGTCTCGGCCCCTGCTTCCCGGTGGGAACACTATGTACGTCTATAACGTTATATATCCCAACATAAGGCATCCTAACAACTCGTATGTAATATTTTACATCATTCCTGGCGTTTCAGCACCTACTTCTCGGTGGTAACATTATAAACGTCTATAACGTTATATATCGTAACATAAGGCATCCGAACAACTCGTATGTAATATTTCACAACATTCCTGGCGTTTCAGCACCTACTTCTCGTTCGTAACATTATAAACGTCTATAATGTTTTATGTCCTGACCTAAGGCAACCTAACATCTCGGACGTAATATTTTACAACATTCCTTGCGTGTTGGCGCCTACTTCTCCGTGGGATCATTAAATACGTCTATAACGTTATATGTCCTAACCTAAGGCAACCTAACATCCCGGATGTAATATTTTACAACATTCTTTGCGTGTCGGCCCCTACTTCTTGTTGAGAACATTATGTACGTATATAACGTTATATGTCCTATCCTAAGCCAACATAACATCTCGGACGTGGTATTTTACAACATTCTTGGCGTGTCGGCCCCTACTTCTTGGTGGGAACATTATGTACGTATATAACGTTATATGTCCTATCCTAAGGCAACCTAACATCTCGGATGTAATATTTTACAGCATTCCTTGCGTGTCGGCACCTACTTTTCGGTGGTAACATTATATACGTCTATAACGTTATATGTCCTATCCTAGGGCAACCTAACATATCGGATGTAATATTTTACAACATTCCTTGCGTGTCGGCCCCTATTTCTCGGTGTTAACATTATATACGTCTATAAAGTTATGTGTACAATCCTAGGGCAACCTAACATCTCGGATGTAATATTTTACAACATTCCTTGCGTGTCGGCCCCTACTTCTCCGTGGGAACATTATATACGTCTATAACGTTATATGTCCTAACCTAAGGCAACCTAACACCTCGGATGTAATATTTTACAACATTCGTGGCGTGTCGGCCTCTAGTTCACGGTGGGAACATTATGTACGTCTATAACGTTATATGTCCTAACCTAAGGCAACCTAACTTCTCGGACGTAGTATTTTACAGCATTCCTTGCGTGTCGGCGCCTACTTCTCCGTGGGAACATTATATACGTCTATAACTTTATATATCCTAACCTAAGGCAACCTAACACCTCGTAGTAATATTTTACAACATTCGTGGCGTTTCGGCCCCTACTTCTCGGTGGGAACTTTATGTACGACTATAACGTTATACGTCCTAGCCTAAGGCAACCTAACATCTCGGATGTAATATTTTACAACATTTGTGGCGTGTCGGCCCCTACTTCTCGGTGGGAACATTATGTACGGATATAACGTTCTATGTCCTAACCGAAGGCAACCTAAAATCGCGGACGCAATATTTTACAACATTCCATGCGTGTCGGCACCTACTTCTCGGAGGGAACATTATGTATGTCTATAACGTTATATATCCTAACCTATGGCAACCTAACATCTCGGACATAATATTTTACAACATTCCTTGCGTGTCGGTCCCTACTTCTCGGTGGGATCATTATATACGTCTATAACGTTATATATCCTAACCTAATGCAACCTGACTTCTCGGACATAATATTTAACAACAATCGTTGCGTGTCGACCCCTACACCTCGGTGGGAACATTATGTACGTCTATAACGTTATATGTCCTAACCTAAGGCAACCTAACACCTCGGATGTAATATTTTACAACATTCGTGGCGTGTCGGCGCCTTCTTCTCGGTGGGAACATTATGTACGACTATAACGTTATATGTCTTAACCTAAGGCAACCTAACATCTCGGACGTAATATTTTACAACAGCCCTTGCGTATGGGCGCCTACGTCTCCGTGGGAACATTATATACTTCTATAACGTTATATATCCTAACCTAAGGCAACATAACATCTCGGACGTGATATTTTACAACATTCCTTGCGTGTCGGCGCCTACTTCTCCGTGGGAACATTATATACGTCTATAACGTTATATATCCTAACATAAGGCAACCTAACATCTCGGATGTAATAATTTACAACATTCGTGGCGTGTCGGCCCCTACTTCTCGGTGGGAACATTATGTACTGCTATAACGTTGTATGTCCTAACATAAGGCATCCTAACAACTCGTATGTAATATTTTACATCATTCCTGGCGTTTCAGCACCTACTTCTCGGTGGTAACATTATAAACGTCTATAACGTTATATATCGTAACATAAGGCATCCGAACAACTCGTATGTAATATTTTACAACATTCCTGGCGTTTCAGCACCTACTTCTCGGTGGTAACATTATAAACGTCTATAATGTATAGGCAACCTAACATCTCGGACGTAATATTTTACAACATTCCTTGCGTGTTGGCGCCTACTTCTCCGTGGGATCATTAAATACGTCTATAACGTTATATGTCCTAACCTAAGGCAACCTAACATCCCGGATGTAATATTTTACAACATTCTTTGCGTGTCGGCCCCTACTTCTTGTTGGGAACATTATGTACGTATATAACGTTATATGTCCTATCCTAAGCCAACATAACATCTCGGACGTGGTATTTTACAACATTCCTTGCGTGTCGGCGCCGACTTCTCGGTGGGTACATTATATACGTCTATATCGTTATATGTCCTAACCTAAGGAAACCTAACATCCCGGATGTAATATCTCACAACATTCGTGGCCTGTCGGCCTCTACTTATCGGTGGGAACATTATGTTCGTCTATAACGTTATGTGTCCTAACCTAAGGCAACCTAACACCTCGCATGTAATATTTTACAACATTCGTGGCGTGTCGGCCCCTACTTCTCGGTGGGAACATTATGTACGACTATAAAGTTATATGTCCTAACCTAAGGCAATCTAACATCTGGGATGTAATATTCTACAACATTTGTCTCGTGTCGGCCCCTACTTCTCGGTGGGAACATTATGTACGTCTATAACGTTATATGTCCAATCCCAGGGCAACCTAACATCTCGGATGTAATATCTTAAAATATTCTTTGCGTGTCGGCGCCTACTTCTCCGCGGGAACATTATATACTTCTATAACGTATATTTCCTAACCGAAGGCAACATAACATCTCGGACGTGATATTTTACAACATTCCTTGCGTGTCGGCACCTACTTCTCGGTGTAAAAATTATATACGTCTATAACGTTATTTATATTATCCTAGGGCAACCTAACATCTCGGACGTTATATTTTACAACATTCTTGGCGTGTCGGCCCCTACTTCTTGGTGGGAACATTATGTACGTATATAACGTTATATGTCCTATCCTAAGGCAACCTAACATCTCGGATGTAATATTTTACAGCATTCCTTGCGTGTCGGCACCTACTTTTCGGTGGTAACATTATATACGTCTATAACGTTATATGTCTTATCCTAGGGCAACCTAACATATCGGATGTAATATTTTACAACATTCCTTGCGTGTCGGCCCCTACTTCTCGGTGGTAACATTATATACGTCTATAAAGTTATGTGTACAATCCTAGGGCAACCTAACATCTCGGATGTAATATTTTACAACATTCCTTGCGTGTCGGCCCCTACTTCTCCGTGGGAATATTATATACGTCTATAACGTTATATGTCCTAACCTAAGGCAACCTAACATCCCGGATGTAATATTTTACAACATTCTTTGCGTGTCGGCCCCTACTTCTTGTTGGGAACATTATGTACGTATATAACGTTATATGTCCTATCCTAAGCCAACATAACATCTCGGACGTGGTATTTTACAACATTCCTTGCGTGTCGGCGCCTACGTCTCCGTGGGAACATTATATACGTCTATAATGTTATATATCCTAACCTAAGGCAACCTAACATCTCGGATGTAATAATTTACAACATTCGTGGCGTGTCGGCCCCTACATCTCGGTGGGAACATTATGTACTGCTATAACGTTGTATGTACTAACATAAGGCAATCTAACATCACGGATGTAACATTTTACAACATTCGTGACGTGTCTGCCCCTACTTCTCGTTGGGATCATTATATACGTCTATAACGTTATATATCCTAACCTAATGCAACCTGACTTCTCGGACATAATATTTAACAACAATCGTTGCGTGTCGACCCCTACACCTCGGTGGGAACATTATGTACGTCTATAACGTTATATGTCCTAACCTAAGGCAACCTAACACCTCGGATGTAATATTTTACAACATTCGTGGCGTGTCGGCGCCTTCTTCTCGGTGGGAACATTATGTACGACTATAACGTTATATGTCTTAACCTAAGGCAACCTAACATCTCGGACGTAATATTTTACAACAGCCCTTGCGTATGGGCGCCTACGTCTCCGTGGGAACATTATATACTTCTATAACGTTATATATCCTAACCTAAGGCAACATAACATCTCGGACGTGATATTTTACAACATTCCTTGCGTGTCGGCGCCTACTTCTCCGTGGGAACATTATATACGTCTATAACGTTATATATCCTAACATAAGGCAACCTAACATCTCGGATGTAATAATTTACAACATTCGTGGCGTGTCGGCCCCTACTTCTCGGTGGGAACATTATGTACTGCTATAACGTTGTATGTCCTAACATAAGGCATCCTAACAACTCGTATGTAATATTTTACATCATTCCTGGCGTTTCAGCACCTACTTCTCGGTGGTAACATTATAAACGTCTATAACGTTATATATCGTAACATAAGGCATCCGAACAACTCGTATGTAATATTTTACAACATTCCTGGCGTTTCAGCACCTACTTCTCGGTGGTAACATTATAAACGTCTATAATGTATAGGCAACCTAACATCTCGGACGTAATATTTTACAACATTCCTTGCGTGTTGGCGCCTACTTCTCCGTGGGATCATTAAATACGTCTATAACGTTATATGTCCTAACCTAAGGCAACCTAACATCCCGGATGTAATATTTTACAACATTCTTTGCGTGTCGGCCCCTACTTCTTGTTGGGAACATTATGTACGTATATAACGTTATATGTCCTATCCTAAGCCAACATAACATCTCGGACGTGGTATTTTACAACATTCCTTGCGTGTCGGCGCCGACTTCTCGGTGGGTACATTATATACGTCTATATCGTTATATGTCCTAACCTAAGGAAACCTAACATCCCGGATGTAATATCTCACAACATTCGTGGCCTGTCGGCCTCTACTTATCGGTGGGAACATTATGTTCGTCTATAACGTTATGTGTCCTAACCTAAGGCAACCTAACACCTCGCATGTAATATTTTACAACATTCGTGGCGTGTCGGCCCCTACTTCTCGGTGGGAACATTATGTACGACTATAAAGTTATATGTCCTAACCTAAGGCAATCTAACATCTGGGATGTAATATTCTACAACATTTGTCTCGTGTCGGCCCCTACTTCTCGGTGGGAACATTATGTACGTCTATAACGTTATATGTCCAATCCCAGGGCAACCTAACATCTCGGATGTAATATCTTAAAATATTCTTTGCGTGTCGGCGCCTACTTCTCCGCGGGAACATTATATACTTCTATAACGTATATTTCCTAACCGAAGGCAACATAACATCTCGGACGTGATATTTTACAACATTCCTTGCGTGTCGGCACCTACTTCTCGGTGTAAAAATTATATACGTCTATAACGTTATTTATATTATCCTAGGGCAACCTAACATCTCGGACGTTATATTTTACAACATTCTTGGCGTGTCGGCCCCTACTTCTTGGTGGGAACATTATGTACGTATATAACGTTATATGTCCTATCCTAAGGCAACCTAACATCTCGGATGTAATATTTTACAGCATTCCTTGCGTGTCGGCACCTACTTTTCGGTGGTAACATTATATACGTCTATAACGTTATATGTCTTATCCTAGGGCAACCTAACATATCGGATGTAATATTTTACAACATTCCTTGCGTGTCGGCCCCTACTTCTCGGTGGTAACATTATATACGTCTATAAAGTTATGTGTACAATCCTAGGGCAACCTAACATCTCGGATGTAATATTTTACAACATTCCTTGCGTGTCGGCCCCTACTTCTCCGTGGGAATATTATATACGTCTATAACGTTATATGTCCTAACCTAAGGCAACCTAACATCCCGGATGTAATATTTTACAACATTCTTTGCGTGTCGGCCCCTACTTCTTGTTGGGAACATTATGTACGTATATAACGTTATATGTCCTATCCTAAGCCAACATAACATCTCGGACGTGGTATTTTACAACATTCCTTGCGTGTCGGCGCCTACGTCTCCGTGGGAACATTATATACGTCTATAATGTTATATATCCTAACCTAAGGCAACCTAACATCTCGGATGTAATAATTTACAACATTCGTGGCGTGTCGGCCCCTACATCTCGGTGGGAACATTATGTACTGCTATAACGTTGTATGTACTAACATAAGGCAATCTAACATCACGGATGTAACATTTTACAACATTCGTGACGTGTCTGCCCCTACTTCTCGTTGGGAACATTATGTACTGCTATAACGTTATATGTCCTAACAAAAGGCAATCTAACATCTCGGACGTAATATTTTAAACATTCCTTGCGTGTCGGCACATACTTCTCCGTGGGAACATTATATATGTCTATATCGTTATATGTCCTAACCTAAGGCAATCTAACATCTCGGATGTAATATTTTACAACATTCCTTGAGTGTCGGCACCTACTTCTCGGTGGGAACATTATGTACGGCTATAACGTTATATGTCCTAACCTAAGGCAACCTAACTCCTCGGATGTGATTTTTTACAAACATCCTTGCGTATCGGCGCATACTACTCCGTGGGAACATTATATACTTCTATAAAGTTGTATATCCTAACATAAGGCATCCTAACAACTCGTATCTAATATTTGACAACATTCCTTGCGTGTCGGCGCCTACTTCTCCGTGGGAACATTATGTACGTCTATAACGTTATATGTCCTAACCTAATGCAACCTTACATCTCGGATGTAATATTTTACAACATCCCTTGCGTATGGGCGCATACTACTCCGTGGGAACATTATACACTTCTATAGCGTTATATATCCTAGCCTAAGGCAACCTAACAACTCGTATGTAATATTTGACAACATTCCTGGCGTTTCAGCCCCTACTTCTCGGTGGTAACGTTATAAACGTCTATAACGTTTTATGTCCTAACCTAAGTCAACCTAACACCTCGGACGTAATATTTTACAACATTTGTGGCGTGTCGGCCCCTACTTCTCGGTAGGAACGTTATATATCCTAACGAACGGCATCCTAACAACTCGTATGTAATATTTGACAAATTCCTGGCGTTTCAGGCCCTACTTCTCGGTGGTAGCATTATAAACGTCTATAACGTTTTATGTCCTAACCTAAGGCAACCTAACATCTCGGACGTAATATTTTACAACATTCGTGGCGTGTCGGTCCCTGCTTCTCGGTGGGAACACTATGTACGTCTATAACGTTGTATGTCCTAACCTAAGGCAAACTAACGTCTCGGATGTAATATTTTACAACATTCCTTGCGTGTCGGTGCCTACTTCTCCGTGGGAACATGATATAGGTCTATAAAGTTACATGTCCTAACCTAAGGCAATCTAACATCTCGGGTGTAATAATTTACAACATTCGTGGCGTGTCGGCCCCTACTTCTCGGTGGGAACATTATGTACTGCTATAACGTTATATGTCCTAACGTGAGGCAATCTAACATCTCGGATGTAATACTTTAAAATATTCCTTGCGTGTCGGCACCTACCCCTCGGAGGGAACATTATGTACTGCTATAACGTTTTATGTCCTAACCTAAGGCAACCTAACATCTCGGATGTAATAATTTACAAAATTCGTGGCGTGTCGACCCCTACTTCTCGGTGGGAACATTATATACGTCTAAAACGTTATATGTCCTAACCTAAGGCAACCTATCATCTCGGACGTAATATTTTACAAAATTCCTTGCGTGTCGGTGCCTACTTCTCCGTGGGAACATTATATACGTCTGTAACGTTATATATCCTAACCTAAGCCAACCTAACATCTCGGACGTAATATTTTACAACATTCGTGGCGTGTCGGCCCCTACTTCTCGGTGGTAACATTATAAACGTCTATAACATTATGTGTACTAACCTAAGGCAACCTAATATCTCGGACGTAATATTTTACAACATTCCTTGCGCGCCGGCGCCTACTTCTCCGCGGGAACATTATATACGTCTATAGCGTTATATATCCTAGCCTAAGGCAACCTAACAACTCGTATGTAATATTTGACAACATTCCTGGCGTTTCAGGCCCTACTTCTCGGTGGTAACATTATAAACGTCTATAACGTTTTATGTCCTAACCTAAGGCAACCTAGCATCTCGGACGTAATATTTTACAACATTCGTGGCGTGTCGGCGCCTACTTCTCGGTGGGAACATTATGTACGGCTATAACGTTATATGTCCTAACCTAACGCAATATAACATCTCGGATGTAATATTTTACAACATTCCTTGCGTGTCCGCGCCTACGTCTCCCTGGGAAGACTATATACTTCTATAACGTTATATATCCTAACCTAAGGCAACATAACATCTCGGACGTGATTTTTTACAAACATCCTTGCGTGTCGACGCATACTACTCCGTGGGAACATTATATACTTCTATATAGCGTTGTGTATCCTAACATAAGGCATCCTAACACCTCGTATGTAATATTTGACAACATTCCTGGCGTTTCAGGCCCTACTTCCCGGTGGTAACATTATAAACGTCTATAACGTTTTAAGTCCTAACCTAAGGCAACCTAGCATCTCGGACGTAATATTTTACAACATTCGTGGCGTGTCGGCCCCTACTTCTCGGTGGTAACATTATAAACGTCTATAACGTTTTATGTCCTAACCTAAGGCAACCTAGCATCTCGGACGTAATATTTTACAACATTCGTGGCGTGTCGGCTCCTCCTTCTCTGTGGGAACATTATGTACGGCTATAACGTTATATATCCTAACCTAAGGCAACCTAACATCTCGGATGTAATAATTTACAACATTCGTGGCGTGTCGACCCCTACTTCTCGGTGGGAACATTATATACGTCTAAAACGTTATATGTCCTAACCTAAGGCAACCTATCATCTCGGACGTAATATTTTACAAAATTCCTTGCGTGTCGGTGCCTACTTCTCCGTGGGAACATTATATACGTCTGTAACGTTATATATCCTAACCTAAGCCAACCTAACATCTCGGACGTAATATTTTACAACATTCGTGGCGTGTCGGCCCCTACTTCTCGGTGGTAACATTATAAACGTCTATAACATTATGTGTACTAACCTAAGGCAACCCAATATCTCGGACGTAATATTTTACAACATTCCTTGCGTGCCGGCGCCTACTTCTCCGCGGGAACATTATATACGTCTATAGCGTTATATATCCTAGCCTAAGGCAACCTAACAACTCGTATGTAATATTTTACAACATTTGTGGCGTGTCGGCCCCTACTTCCCTGTGGTAACATTATAAACGTCTATAACGTTTTAAGTCCTAACCTAAGGCAACCTAGCATCTCGGACGTAATATTTTACAACATTCGTGGCGTGTCGGCCCCTACTTCTCGGTAGGAACGTTATGTACGTCTATAACGTTATATGCCCTAACATGAGGCAATCTAACATCTCGGATGTAATATTTTAAAACATTCCTTGCGTGTCGGCACCTACTTCTCGGTGGGAACATTGTGTACTGCTATAACGTTTTATGTCCTAACCTAAGGCAACCTAACATCTCGGACGTAATATTTTACAACATTCGTGGCGTGTCGGCCCCTACTTCTCGGTAGGAACGTTATGTACGTCTATAACGTTATATGTCCTAACCTAAGGCAACCTAACTCCTCGGATGTAATATTTTACAACATTCGTGGCGTGTTGTCCCCTACTTCTCGGTGGGAACATTATGTACTGCTATAACGTTATATGTCCTAAACTAAGGCAACCTTACATCTCCGATGTAATATTTTACAACATTACTTGGGTGTCGGCGCCTACTTCTCCGTGGGAACATTATATACGTCTATATCGTTATATACCCTAACATAAGGCATCCTAACAACTCGGATGTAATATTTGACAACATTCCTGGCGTTTCAGCCCCTACTTCTCGGTGGTAGCGTTATAAACGTCTATAACGTTATATATCCTAACCTAAGGCAACCTAACATCTCGGATGTAATAATTTACAACATTCGTGGCGTGTCGGCCCCTACTTCTCGGGGGGAACATTATGTACTGCTATAACGTTATATGTCCTAACATAAGGCAATCTAACATCTCGGATGTAACATTTTACAACATTCCTTGCGTGTCGGCACCTACTTCTCGGTGGGAACATTGTATACTTCTATAACGTTATATATCCTAACCTAAGGCAGCCTAACATCTCGGACGTAATATTTTACAACATTTGTGGCGTGTCGGCCCCTACTTCTCGGTGGTAACATTATAAACGTCTATAACGTTTTATGTCCTAACCTAAGGCAACCTAGCATCTCGGACGTAATATTTTACAACATTCCTTGCGTGTCGGCACCTACTTCTCGGTGGGAACATTAGGTACTGCTATAACGTTTTATGTCCTAACCTAAGGCAACCTTACATCTCGGATGTAATATTTTACAACATTACATGGGTGTCGGCGCCTACTTCTCCGTGGAAACATTATATACGTCTATATCGTTATATATCCTAACATAAGGCATCCTAACAACTCGGATGTAATATTTGACAACATTCCTGGCGTTTCAGCCCCTACTTCTCGGTGGTAGCGTTATAAACGTCTATAACGTTATATATCCTAACCTAAGGCAACCTAACATCTCGGATGTAATAATTTACAACATTCGTGGCGTGTCGGCCCCTACTTCTCGGGGGGAACATTATGTACTGCTATAACGTTATATGTCCTAACATAAGGCAATCTAACATCTCGGATGTAACATTTTACAACATTCCTTGCGTGTCGGCACCTACTTCTCGGTGGGAACATTGTATACTTCTATAACGTTATATATCCTAACCTAAGGCAGCCTAACATCTCGGACGTAATATTTTACAACATTTGTGGCGTGTCGGCCCCTACTTCTCGGTGGTAACATTATAAACGTCTATAACGTTTTATGTCCTAACCTAAGGCAACCTAGCATCTCGGACGTAATATTTTACAACATTCGTGGCGTGTCGGCTCCTCCTTCTCTGTGGGAACATTATGTACGGCTATAACGTTATATATCCTAACCTAAGGCAACCTAACATCTCGGATGTAATATTTTACAACTTTCGTGGCGTGTCGGCCCCTACTTCTCGGTGGGAACATTATGTACTGCTATAACGTTATATGCCCTAACATGAGGCAATCTAACATCTCGCATGTAATATTTTAAAACATTCCTTGCGTGTCGGCACCTACTTCTCGGTGGGAACATTAGGTACTGCTATAACGTTTTATGTCCTAACCTAAGGCAACCTAACATCTCGGACGTAATATTTTACAACATTCGTGGCGTGTCGGCCCCTACTTCTCGGTAGGAACGTTATGTACGGCTATAACGTTATATGTCCTAACCTAAGGCAACCTAACATCTCGGACGTAATATTTTACAACATTACTTGCGTTTCGGCGCATACTACTCCGTGGGAACATTATATACTTCTATAACGATATATATCCTAACATAAGGCATCCTAACAACTCGTATATAATTTTTGACAACATTCCTGGTGTTTCAGCCCGTACTTCTCGGTGGTAACATTATAAACGTCTATAACGTTTTATGTCCTAACCTAAGGCAACCTAACATCTCGGACGTAATATTTTACAACATTCCTTGCGTGTCGGCGCCTACTATTCCTTGGGAACGTTATGTACGACTATAACGCTGTATGTGATCACCTAAGGCAACCTAACATCTCGGATGTAATATTTTACAACATTCGTGACGTGTCGGCGCCTACTTCTCGGTGGGAACATTATGTACGTCTAGAACGTTATATATCCTAGCATACGGCATCCTAACAACTCCTATGTAATATTTGACGACATTCCTTGCGTTTCAGCCCCTACTTCTCTGTGGTAACATAATGTACGACTATAACGTTATATGTCCTAACCTAAGGCAACCTAACATCTCGTACGTAATATTTTACAACATTCGTGGCGTGTCGGCTCCTCCTTCTCGGTGGGAACATTAAGTACGGCTATAACGTTATATATCCTAACATAAGGCAACCTAACATCTCGGATGTAATATTTGACATCATTCCTGGCGTTTCAGCCCCTACTTCTCGGTGGTAGCGTTATAAACGTCTATAACGTTATGTGTCCTAACTTAAGGCAACCTAACATCTCGGACGTAATATTTTACAACATTACTTGCGTTTCGGTGCGTACTTCTCCGTGGGATCATTATATACGTCTATAACGTTATATACCCTAACCTAAGGCAACCTAACATCTCGGATGTAATATTTTACAACATTCCTCGCGTGTCGGCGCCTTCTTCTCGGTGGGAACATTATGTACGGCTATAACGTTATATGTCCTAACCTAAGGCAATCTAACATCTCGGATGTAATATTTCACAACATTCCTTGCGTGTCGGCACCTACTTCTCGGTGGGAACATTATGTACTGCTATAACGTTATATGTCCTAACATGAGGCAATCTAACATCTCGGATGTAATATTTTACAACATTCGTGGCGTGTCGGCCCCTACTTCTCGGTGGGAACATTATGTACTGCTATAACGTTATATGTCCTAACATGAGGCAATCTAACATCTCGGATGTAATATTTTACAACATTCCTTGCGTGTCGGTACCTACTTCTCGGTGGGAACATCATGTACTGTTATAACGTTATATGTCCTAACCTAATGCATTCTAACATCTCGGATGTAATATTTTACAACATTCCTTGCGTGTCGGCACGTACTTCTCGGTGGGAACATTATATACGTCTATAATTTTATATATCCTAACCTAAGGCAACCTAACATCTCGGAAGTAATATTTTACTAAAATTCGTGGCGTGTCGGCCCCTACTTCTCGGTGGGAACATTATGTACGGCTATAAAGTTATATATCCTAACCTAAGGCAACCTAACATCTCGGATGTAATAATTTACAACATTCGTGGCGTGTCGTCCCCTACTTCTCGGTGGGAACATTATATACGTCTAAAACGTTATATGTCCTAACCTAAGGCAACCTATCATCTCGGACGTAATATTTTACAATATTCCTTGCGTGTCGGTGCCTACTTCTCCGTGCGAACATTATTTACGTCTATAACGTTATATATCCTAACCTAAGCCAACCTAACATCTCGGACGTAATATTTTACAACATTCGTGGCGTGTCGGCCCCTACTTCTCGGTGGTAACATTATAAACGTCTATAACATTATGTGTACTAACCTAAGGCAACCTAATATCTCGGACGTAATATTTTACAACATTCCTTGCTTGTCGGCGCCTACTTCTCCGCGGGAACATTATATACGTCTATAGCGTTATACATCCTAGCCTAAGGCAACCTAACAACTCGTATGTAATATTTGACAACATTCCTGGCGTTTCAGGCCCTACTTCTCGGTGGTAACATTATAAATGTCTATAACGTTTTATGTCCTAACCTAAGGCAACCTAACATCTCGTACGTAATATTTTACAACATTCGTGGCGTGTCGGCTCCTCCTTCTCGGTGGGAACATTAAGTACGGCTATAACGTTATATATCCTAACATAAGGCAACCTAACATCTCGGATGTAATATTTGACATCATTCCTGGCGTTTCAGCCCCTACTTCTCGGTGGTAGCGTTATAAACGTCTATAACGTTATGTGGCCTAACCTAAGGCAACCTAACATCTCGGACGTAATATTTTACAACATTACTTGCGTTTCGGCGCGTACTTCTCCGTGGGATCATTATATACGTCTATAACGTTATATATCCTAACCTAAGGCAACCTAACATCTCCGATGTAATATTTTACAACATTCCTCGCGTGTCGGCGCCTACTTCTCCGTGGGAAGACTATATACTTCTATAACGTTATATATCCTAATTTAAGGCAACATAACATCTCGGACGTGATTTTTTACAAACATCCTTGCGTGTCGGCGCATACTACTCCGTGGGAACATTATATACTTCTATAAAGTTGTATATCCTAACATAAGGCATCCTAACAACTCGTATCTAATATTTGACAACATTCCTTGCGTGTCGGCGCCTACTTCTCCGTGGGAACATTATGTACGTCTATAACGTTATATGTCCTAACCTAATGCAACCTTACATCTCGGATGTAATATTTTACAACATTACTTGCGTGTCGGTACCTACTTCTCGGTGGGACCATTATATACGTCTATAACCTTATATATCCTAACCTAAGGCAACCTAACATCTCGGATGTAATGTTATATAACATTCGTGGCGTGTCGGCCCCTACTTCTCGGTGGGAACGTTATGTATACAAATAACGTTATATGTCCTAGCTTAAGGCCACCTAACACCTCGGATGTAATATTTTACAACATTCGTGGCCTGTCGGCCCCTACTTCTCGTTGGGAACAATATGTACGGCTATAACGTTATATATCCTAACCTAAGGCAATCTAACACCTCGGATGTAATATTTTACAACATTCGTGGCGTGTCGGCCCCTACTTCTCGGTGGGAACATTATGTACTGCTATAACGTTATATGTCCTAACATGAGGCAATCTAACATCTCGGATGTAATATTTTACAACATTCCTTGCGTGTCGGCACCTACTTCTCGGTGGGAACATTATATACGTCTATAATTTTATATATCCTAACCTAAGGCAACCTAACATCTCGGATGTAATATTTTACTAAAATTCGTGGCGTGTCGGCCCCTACTTCTCGGTGGAAACATTATGTACGGCTATAACGTTATATGTCCTAACCTAAGGCAACGTTACATCTCGGATGTAATATTTTACAACATTCCTTGCCTGTCGGTACCTACTTCTCGGTGGGATCGTTATATACGTCTATAACTTTAGATATCCTAACCTAAGGCAACCTAAAATCTCGGATGTAATATTTTATAACATTCGTGGCGTGTCGGCCCCTACTTCTCGGTGGGAACGTTATGTACGCAAATAACGTTATATGTCCTAACCTAAGGCAACCTAGCACCTCGGATGTAATATTTTACAACATTCGTGGCCTGTCGGCCCCTACTTCTCGCTGGGAACAATTTGTACGGCTATAACGTTATATATCCCAACCTAAGGCAATCTAACAACTCGGATGTAATATTTTACAACATTCGTGGCGTGTCGTCTCCTCCTTCTCGGTGGGAACATTATGTACATCTATAACGTTATATGTCCTAAACTAAGGCAACCTTACATTTCGGATGTAATATTTTACAGCATTACATGGGTGTCGGCGCCTACTTCTCCGTGGAAACATTGTAAACGTCTATATCGTTATATATCCTAACATAAGGCATCCTAACAACTCGGATGTAATATTTGACAACATTCCTGGCGTTTCAGCCCCTACTTCTCGGTGGAGACTTTATATACGTCTAAAACGTTATATGTCCTAACCTAAGGCAACCTATCATCTCGGACGTAATATGTTAAAACATTCCTTGCGTGTCGGCACCTGCTTCTCCGTGGGAACGTTATGTACGACTATAACGCTGTATGTGATCACCTAAGGCAACCTAACATCTCGGATGTAATATTTTACAACATTCGTGACGTGTCGGCCCCTACTTCTCGGTAGGAACGTTATGTACGGCTATAACGTTATATGTCCTAACCTAAGGCAACCTAACTCCTCGGATGTAATATTTTACAACACTCGTGACGTGTCGTACCCTACTTCTCGGTGGGAACATTATGTACGGCTATAACGTTATATATCCTAACCTAAGGCAACCTAACATCTCGGACGTAATATTTTACAACATTACCTGCGTGTCGGCGCGTACTTCTCCGTGGGAACATTATATACGTCTATAACGTTATATGTCCTAACCTAAGGCAATCTAACATCTCGGATGTAATATTTTACAACATTCCTTGCGTGTCGGCAACTACTTCTCGGTGGTATCATTATATATGTCTATCACCTTATATATCCTAACAAAAGGCAACCTAACATCTCGGATGTAATAATTTACAACATTCGTGGCGTGTCGGCCCCTACTTCTCGGTGGGAACATTATGTATTGCTATAACGTTATATGTTCTAACATGAGGCAATCTAACATATCGGATGTAATATTTTAAAACATTCCTTGCGTGTCGGCGCCTACTTCTCCGTGGGAACATTATATACGTCTATAACGTTATATATCCTAATCTAAGGCAACCTAACATCTCGCACGTTATATTTTACAACATTCCTAGCGCGTCGGCGCCGACTTCCCAGTGGGTACATTATATACATCTATAACGTTATATATCATAACCTAAGGCAACCTAACATCTCGGATGTAATATTTTACAACATTCCTTGCGTGTCGGCACCTACTTCTCGGTGGGAACATTATATACTTCTATAACGTTATATATCCTAACCTAAGGCAACCTAACATCTCGGACGTAATATTTTACAACATTTTTGGCGTGTCGGCCCCTACTTCTCGGTGGTAACGTTATAAACGTCTATAAAGTTTTATGTCCTAACCTAAGGCAACCTAACATCTCGGACGTAATATTTTACAACATTCGTGGCGTGTCGGCTCCTCCTTCTCGGTGGGAACATTATGTACTGCTATAACGTTATATGTCCTAACATGAGGCAATCTAACATCTCGGATGTAATATTTTACATCATTCCTTGCGTGTCGGTACCTACTTCTCGGTGGGAACATCATGTACTGTTATAACGTCATATGTCCTAACCTAATGCATTCTAACATCTCGGATGTAATATTTTACAACATTCCTTGCGTGTCGGCACCTACTTCTCGGTGGGAACATTATATACGTCTATAATTTTATATATCCTAACCTAAGGCAACCTAACATCTCGGATGTAATATTTTACTAAAATTCGTGGCGTGTCGGCCCCTACTTCTCGGTGGAAACATTATGTACGGCTATAACGTTATATGTCCTAACCTAAGGCAACGTTACATCTCGGATGTAATATTTTACAACATTCCTTGCGTGTCGGTACCTACTTCTCGGTGGGATCATTATATACGTCTATAACTTTAGATATCCTAACCTAAGGCAACCTAACATCTCGGATGTAATATTTTATAACATTCGTGGCGTGTCGGCCCCTACTTCTCGTTGGGAACAATATGTACGGCTATAACGTTATATATCATAACATACGGCAACCTAACTCCTCGGATGTAATATTTGACATCATTCCTGGCGTTTCAGCCCCTACTTCTCGGTGGTAGCGTTATAAACGTCTATAACGTTATGTGTCCTAACTTAAGGCAACCTAACATCTCGGACGTAATATTTTACAACATTACTTGCGTTTCGGCGCGTACTTCTCCGTGGGATCATTATATACGTCTATAACGTTATATACCCTAACCTAAGGCAACCTAACATCTCGGATGTAATATTTTACAACATTCCTCGCGTGTCGGCGCCTTCTTCTCGGTGGGAACATTATGTACGGCTATAACGTTATATGTCCTAACCTAAGGCAATCTAACATCTCGGATGTAATATTTCACAACATTCCTTGCGTGTCGGCACCTACTTCTCGGTGGGAACATTATGTACTGCTATAACGTTATATGTCCTAACATGAGGCAATCTAACATCTCGGATGTAATATTTTACAACATTCGTGGCGTGTCTGCCCCTACTTCTCGGTGGGAACATTATATACTGCTATAACGTTATATGTCCTAACATGAGGCAATCTAACATCTCGGATGTAATAATTTACAACATTCGTGGCGTGTCGTCCCCTACTTCTCGATGGGAACATTATATACGTCTAAAACGTTATATGTCCTAACCTAAGGCAACCTATCATCTCGGACGTAATATTTTACAATATTCCTTGCGTGTCGGTGCCTACTTCTCCGTGCGAACATTATCTACGTCTATAACGTTATATATCCTAACCTAAGCCAACCTAACATCTCGGACGTAATATTTTACAACATTCGTGGCGTGTCGGCCCCTACTTCTCGGTGGTAACATTATAAACGTCTATAACATTATGTGTACTAACCTAAGGCAACCTAATATCTCGGACGTAATATTTTACAACATTCCTTGCTTGTCGGCGCCTACTTCTCCGCGGGAACATTATATACGTCTATAGCGTTATACATCCTAGCCTAAGGCAACCTAACAACTCGTATGTAATATTTGACAACATTCCTGGCGTTTCAGGCCCTACTTCTCGGTGGTAACATTATAAATGTCTATAACGTTTTATGTCCTAACCTAAGGCAACCTAACATCTCGTACGTAATATTTTACAACATTCGTGGCGTGTCGGCTCCTCCTTCTCGGTGGGAACATTAAGTACGGCTATAACGTTATATATCCTAGCATAAGGCAACCTAACATCTCGGATGTAATATTTGACATCATTCCTGGCGTTTCAGCCCCTACTTCTCGGTGGTAGCGTTATAAACGTCTATAACGTTATGTGTCCTAACCTAAGGCAACCTAACATCTCGGACGTAATATTTTACAACATTACTTGCGTTTCGGCGCGTACTTCTCCGTGGGATCATTATATACGTCTATAACGTTATATAGCCTAACCTAAGGCAACCTAACATCTCCGATGTAATATTTTACAACATTCCTCGCGTGTCGGCGCCTACTTCTCCGTGGGAAGACTATATACTTCTATAACGTTATATATCCTAATTTAAGGCAACATAACATCTCGGACGTGATTTTTTACAAACATCCTTGCGTGTCGGCGCATACTACTCCGTGGGAACATTATATACTTCTATAAAGTTGTATGTCCTAACATAAGGCATCCTAACAACTCGTATCTAATATTTGACAACATTCCTTGCGTGTCGGCGCCTACTTCTCCGTGGGAACATTATGTACGTCTATAACGTTATATGTCCTAACCTAAGGCAACGTTACATCTCGGATGTAATATTTTACAACATTCCTTGCCTGTCGGTACCTACTTCTCGGTGGGATCGTTATATACGTCTATAACTTTAGATATCCTAACCTAAGGCAACCTAAAATCTCGGATGTAATATTTTATAACATTCGTGGCGTGTCGGCCCCTACTTCTCGGTGGGAACGTTATGTACGCAAATAACGTTATATGTCCTAACCTAAGGCAACCTAGCACCTCGGATGTAATATTTTACAACATTCGTGGCCTGTCGGCCCCTACTTCTCGCTGGGAACAATTTGTACGGCTATAACGTTATATATCCCAACCTAAGGCAATCTAACAACTCGGATGTAATATTTTACAACATTCGTGGCGTGTCGTCTCCTCCTTCTCGGTGGGAACATTATGTACATCTATAACGTTATATGTCCTAAACTAAGGCAACCTTACATCTCGGATGTAATATTTTACAACATTACATGGGTGTCGGCGCCTACTTCTCCGTGGAAACATTGTAAACGTCTATATCGTTATATATCCTAACATAAGGCATCCTAACAACTCGGATGTAATATTTGACAACATTCCTGGCGTTTCAGCCCCTACTTCTCGGTGGAGACTTCATATACGTCTAAAACGTTATATGTCCTAACCTAAGGCAACCTATCATCTCGGACGTAATATGTTAAAACATTCCTTGCGTGTCGGCACCTGCTTCTCCGTGGGAACGTTATGTACGACTATAACGCTGTATGTGATCACCTAAGGCAACCTAACATCTCGGATGTAATATTTTACAACATTCGTGACGTGTCGGCCCCTACTTCTCGGTAGGAACGTTATGTACGTCTATAACGTTATATGTCCTAACCTAAGGCAACCTAACTCCTCGGATGTAATATTTTACAACACTCGTGACGTGTCGTCCCCTACTTCTCGGTGGGAACATTATGTACGGCTATAACGTTATATATCCTAACCTAAGGCAACCTAACATCTCGGACGTAATATTTTACAACATTACCTGCGTGTCGGCGCGTACTTCTCCGTGGGAACATTATATACGTCTATAACGTTATATGTCCTAACCTAAGGCAATCTAACATCTCGGATGTAATATTTTACAACATTCTTTGCGTGTCGGCAACTACTTCTCGGTGGTATCATTATATATGTCTATCACCTTATATATCCTAACAAAAGGCAACCTAACATCTCGGATGTAATAATTTACAACATTCGTGGCGTGTCGGCCCCTACTTCTCGGTGGGAACATTATGTATTGCTATAACGTTATATGTTCTAACATGAGGCAATCTAACATATCGGATGTAATATTTTAAAACATTCCTTGCGTGTCGGCGCCTACTTCTCCGTGGGAACATTATATACGTCTATAACGTTATATATCCTAATCTAAGGCAACCTAACATCTCGCACGTTATATTTTACAACATTCCTAGCGCGTCGGCGCCGACTTCCCAGTGGGTACATTATATACGTCTATAACGTTATATATCATAACCTAAGGCAACCTAACATCTCGGATGTAATATTTTACAACATTCCTTGCGTGTCGGCACCTACTTCTCGGTGGGAACATTATATACTTCTATAACGTTATATATCCTAACCTAAGGCAACCTAACATCTCGGACGTAATATTTTACAACATTCGTGGCGTGTCGGCTCCTCCTTCTCGGTGGGAACATTATGTACTGCTATAACGTTATATGTCCTAACATGAGGCAATCTAACATCTCGGATGTAATATTTTACATCATTCCTTGCGTGTCGGTACCTACTTCTCGGTGGGAACATCATGTACTGTTATAACGTCATATGTCCTAACCTAATGCATTCTAACATCTCGGATGTAATATTTTACAACATTCCTTGCGTGTCGGCACCTACTTCTCGGTGGGAACATTATATACGTCTATAATTTTATATATCCTAACCTAAGGCAACCTAACATCTCGGATGTAATATTTTACTAAAATTCGTGCCGTGTCGGCCCCTACTTCTCGGTGGAAACATTATGTACGGCTATAACGTTATATGTCCTAACCTAAGGCAACGTTACATCTCGGATGTGATATTTTACAACATTCCTTGCGTGTCGGTACCTACTTCTCGGTGGGATCATTATATACGTCTATAACTTTAGATATCCTAACCTAAGGCAACCTAACATCTCGGATGTAATATTTTATAACATTCGTGGCGTGTCGGCCCCTACTTCTCGGTGGGAACGTTATGTATACAAATAACGTTATATGTCCTAACTTAAGGCCACCTAACACCTCGGATGTAATATTTTACAAAATTCGTGGCCTGTCGGCCCCTACTTCTCGTTGGGAACAATATGTACGGCTATAACGTTATATATCATAACATACGGCAACCTAACTCCTCGGATGTAATATTTTACGACACTCGTGCCGTGTCGTCCCTTACTTCTCGGTGGGAACATTATGTACGTCTATAACGTTATATATCCTAATCTAAGGCAACCTAACATCTCGGATGTAATATTTAACTACATTCCTTGCGTGTCGGCGCCTGCTTCTCCGTGGGAACATTATGTACGTCTATAACGTTATATGTCCTAACCTAAGGCAACCTTACATCTCGGATGTAATATTTTAAAACATTCCTTGCGTGTCGGTACCTACTTCTCGGTGGGATCATTATATACGTCTATAACTTTATATATCCTAACCTAAGGCAACCTAACATCTCGGATGTAATATTTTACAACACTCCTGGCGTGTCGTCCCCTACTTCACGGCGGGAACATTATAAACGTCTATAACGTTTTATGTCCTAACCTAAGGCAACCTAACATCTCGGACGTAATATTTTACAACATTCCTTGCGTGTCGGCGCCTACTTCTCCGTGGGAACGTTATGTACGACTATAACGCTGTATGTGATCACCTAAGGCAACCTAACATCTCGGATGTAATATTTTACAACATTCGTGACGTGTCGGCGCCTACTTCTCGGTGGGAACATTATGTACGTCTAGAACGTTATATATCCCAACATACGGCATCCTAACAACTCCTATGTAATATTTGACGACATTCCTGGCGTTTCAGCCCCTACTTCTCTGTGGTAACATAATGTACGACTATAACGTTATATGTCCTAACCTAAGACAACCTAACATCTCGGATGTAATATTTTACAACATTCGTGACGTGTCGGCCCCTACTTCTCGGTGGTATAATTATGTACTGCTATAACGTTATATGTCCTAACATAAGGCAATCTAACATCTCGGATGTAACATTTTACAACATTCCTTGCGTGTCGGCACCTACTTCTCGGTGGGAACATTATGTACTGCTATAACGTTATATGTCCTAACATGAGGCAATCTAACATCTCGGATGTAATATTTTACAACATTCGTGGCGTGTCGGCCCCTACTCTTCGGTGGGAACATTATGTACTGCTATAACGTTATATGTCCTAACATGAGGCAATCTAACATCTCGGATGTAATATTTTACAACATTCCTTGCGTGTCGGTACCTACTTCTCGGTGGGAACATCATGTACTGTTATAACGTTATATGTCCTAACCTAATGCATTCTAACATCTCGGATGTAATATTTTACAACATTCCTTGCGTGTCGGCACGAACTTCTCGGTGGGAACATTATATACGTCTATAATTTTATATATCCTAACCTAAGGCAACCTAACATCTCGGATGTAATATTTTACTAAAATTCGTGGCGTGTCGGCCCCTACTTCTCGGTGGGAACATTATGTACGGCTATAACGTTATATATCCTAACCTAAGGCAACCTAACATCTCGGATGTAATAATTTACAACATTCGTGGCGTGTCGTCCCCTACATCTCGGTGGGAACATTATATACGTCTAAAACGTTATATGTCCTAACCTAAGGCAACCTATCATCTCGGACGTAATATTTTACAATATTCCTTGCGTGTCGGTGCCTACTTCTCCGTGGGAACATTATCTACGTCTATAACGTTATATATCCTAACCTAAGCCAACCTAACATCTCGGACGTAATATTTTACAACATTCGTGGCGTGTCGGCCCCTACTTCTCGGTGGTAACATTATAAACGTCTATAACATTATGTGTACTAACCTAAGGCAACCTAATATCTCGGACGTAATATTTTACAACATTCCTTGCTTGTCGGCGCCTACTTCTCCGCGGGAACATTATATACGTCTATAGCGTTATACATCCTAGCCTAAGGCAACCTAACAACTCGTATGTAATATTTGACAACATTCCTGGCGTTTCAGGCCCTACTTCTCGGTGGTAACATTATAATTGTCTATAACGTTTTATGTCCTAACCTAAGGCAACCTAACATCTCGTACGTAATATTTTACAACATTCGTGGCGTGTCGGCTCCTCCTTCTCGGTGGGAACATTACGTACGGCTATAACGTTATATATCCTAACATAAGGCAACCTAACATCTCGGATGTAATATTTGACATCATTCCTGGCGTTTCAGCCCCTACTTCTCGGTGGTAGCGTTATAAACGTCTATAACGTTATGTGTCCTAACCTAAGGCAACCTAACATCTCGGATGTAATATTTTACAACATTCCTTGCGTGTCGGTACCTACTTCTCGGTGGGAACATCATGTACTGTTATAACGTTATATGTCCTAACCTAATGCATTCTAACATCTCGGATGTAATATTTTACCACATTCCTTGCATGTCGGCACCTACTTCTCGGTGGGAACATTATATACGTCTATAATTTTATATATCCTAACCTAAGGCAACCTAACATCTCGTATGTAATATTTTACTAAAATTCGTGGCGTGTCGGCCCCTACTTCTCGGTGGAAACATTATGTACGGCTATAACGTTATATATCCTAATCTAAGGCAACCTAACATCTCGGATGTAATATTTAACTACATTCCTTGCGTGTCGGCGCCTACTTCTCCGTGGGAACATTATGTACGTCTATAACGTTATATGTCCTAACCTAAGGCAACCTTACATCTCGGATGTAATATTTTAAAACATTCCTTGCGTGTCGGTACCTACTTCTCGGTGGGATCATTATATACGTCTATAACTTTATATATCCTAACCTAAGGCAACCTAAAATCTCGGATGTAATATTTTATAACATTCGTGGCGTGTCGGCCCCTACTTCTCGGTGGGAACGTTATGTACGCAAATAACGTTATATGTCCTAACCTAAGGCAACCTAGCACCTCGGTTGTAATATTTTACAACATTCGTGGCCTGTCGGCCCCTACTTCTCGTTGGGAACAATTTGTACGGCTATAACGTTATATATCCCAACCTAAGGCAATCTAACAACTCGGATGTAATATTTTACAACATTCGTGGCGTGTCGTCTCCTCCTTCTCGGTGGGAACATTATGTACATCTATAACGTTATATGTCGTAAACTAAGGCAACCTTACATCTCGGATGTAATATTTTACAACATTACATGGGTGTCGGCGCCTACTTCTCCGTGGAAACATTATATACGTCTATATCGTTATATATCCTAACATAAGGCATCCTAACAACTCGGATGTAATATTTGACAACATTCCTGGCGTTTCAGCCCCTACTTCTCGGTGGAGACTTTATATACGTCTAAAACGTTATATGTCCTAACCTAAGGCAACCTATCATCTCGGACGTAATATTTTAAAACATTCCTTGCGTGTCGGCGCCTACTTCTCCGTGGGAACGTTACGTACGACTATAACGCTGTATGTGATCACCTAAGGCAACCTAGCATCTCGGATGTAATATTTTACAACATTCCTTGCGTGTCGGCGACTACTTCTCCGTGGGAACATTATGTACGTCTATAACGTTATATGTCCTAACCTAAGGCAACCTAACATCTCGGACGTAATATTTTACAACATTACCTGCGTGTCGGCGCGTACTTCTCCGTGGGAACATTATATACGTCTAGAACGTTATATGTCCTAACCTAAGGCAATCTAACATCTCGGATGTAATATTTTACAACATTCCTTGCGTGTCGGCAACTACTTCTCGGTGGTATCATTATATATGTCTATCACCTTATATATCCTAACAAAAGGCAACCTAACATCTCGGATGTAATAATTTACAACATTCGTGGCGTGTCGGCCCCTACTTCTCGGTGGGAACATTATGTATTGCTATAACGTTATATGTTCTAACATGAGGCAATCTAACATATCGGATGTAATATTTTAAAACATTCCTTGCGTGTCGGCGCCTACTTCTCCGTGGGAACATTATATACGTCTATAACGTTATATATCCTAATCTAAGGCAACCTAACATCTCGCACGTTATATTTTACAACATTCCTAGCGCTTCGGCGCCGACTTCCCAGTGGGTACATTATATACATCTATAACGTTATATATCATAACCTAAGGCAACCTAACATCTCGGATGTAATATTTTACAACATTCCTTGCGTGTCGGCACCTACTTCTCGGTGGGAACATTATATACTTCTATAACGTTATATATCCTAACCTAAGGCAACCTAACATCTCGGACGTAATATTTTACAACATTTTTGGCGTGTCGGCCCCTACTTCTCGGTGGTAACGTTATAAACGTCTATAAAGTTTTATGTCCTAACCTAAGGCAACCTAACATCTCGGACGTAATATTTTACAACATTCGTGGCGTGTCGGCTCCTCCTTCTCGGTGGGAACATTATGTACTGCTATAACGTTATATGTCCTAGCATGAGGCAATCTAACATCTCGGATGTAATATTTTACATCATTCCTTGCGTGTCGGTACCTACTTCTCGGTGGGAACATCATGTACTGTTATAACGTCATATGTCCTAACCTAATGCATTCTAACATCTCGGATGTAATATTTTACAACATTCCTTGCGTGTCGGCACCTACTTCTCGGTGGGAACATTATATACGTCTATAATTTTATATATCCTAACCTAAGATAACCTAACATCTCGGATGTAATATTTTACTAAAATTCGTGGCGTGTCGGCCCCTACTTCTCGGTGGAAACATTATGTACGGCTATAACGTTATATGTCCTAACCTAAGGCAACGTTACATCTCGGATGTAATATTTTACAACATTCCTTGCGTGTCGGTACCTACTTCTCGGTGGGATCATTATATACGTCTATAACTTTAGATATCCTAACCTAAGGCAACCTAACATCTCGGATGTAATATTTTATAACATTCGTGGCGTGTCGGCCCCTACTTCTCGTTGGGAACAATATGTACGGCTATAACGTTATATATCATAACATACGGCAACCTAACACCTCGGATGTAATATTTGACATCATTCCTGGCGTTTCAGCCCCTACTTCTCGGTGGTAGCGTTATAAACGTCTATAACGCTATGTGTCCTAACTTAAGGCAACCTAACATCTCGGACGTAATATTTTACAACATTACTTGCGTTTCGGCGCGTACTTCTCCGTGGGATCATTATATACGTCTATAACGTTATATACCCTAACCTAAGGCAACCTAACATCTCGGATGTAATATTTTAAAACATTCCTTGCGTGTCGGTACCTACTTCTCGGTGGGATCATTATATACGTCTATAACTTTATATATCCTAACCTAAGGCAACCTAACATCTCGGATGTAATATTTTACAACACTCGTGGCGTGTCGTCCCCTACTTCACGGCGGGAACATTATAAACGTCTATAACGTTTTATGTCCTAACCTAAGGCAACCTAACATCTCGGACGTAATATTTTACAACATTCCTTGCGTGTCGGCGCCTACTTCTCCGTGGGAACGTTATGTACGACTATAACGCTGTATGTGATCACCTAAGGCAACCTAACATCTCGGATGTAATATTTTACAACATTCGTGACGTGTCGGCGCCTACTTCTCGGTGGGAACATTATGTACGTCTAGAACGTTATATATCCCAACATACGGCATTCTAACAACTCCTATGTAATATTTGACGACATTCCTGGCGTTTCAGCCCCTACTTCTCTGTGGTAACATAATGTACGACTATAACGTTATATGTCCTAACCTAAGGCAACCTAACATCTCGGATGTAATATTTTACAACATTCGTGACGTGTCGGCCCCTACTTCTCGGTGGTATAATTATGTACTGCTATAACGTTATATGTCCTAACATAAGGCAATCTAACATCTCGGATGTAACATTTTACAACATTCCTTGCGTGTCGGCACCTACTTCTCGGTGGGAACATTATGTACTGCTATAACGTTATGTGTCCTAACATGAGGCAATCTAACATCTCGGATGTAATATTTTACAACATTCGTGGCGTGTCGGCCCCTACTCTTCGGTGGGAACATTATGTACTGCTATAACGTTATATGTCCTAACATGAGGCAATCTAACATCTCGGATGTAATATTTTACAACATTCCTTGCGTGTCGGTACCTACTTCTCGGTGGGAACATCATGTACTGTTATAACGTTATATGTCCTAACCTAATGCATTCTAACATCTCGGATGTAATATTTTACAACATTCCTTGCGTGTCGGCACGTACTTCTCGGTGGGAACATTATATACGTCTATAATTTTATATATCCTAACCTAAGGCAACCTAACATCTCGGATGTAATATTTTACTAAAATTCGTGGCGTGTCGGCCCCTACTTCTCGGTGGGAACATTATGTACGGCTATAACGTTATATATCCTAACCTAAGGCAACCTAACATCTCGGATGTAATAATTTACAACATTCGTGGCGTGTCGTCCCCTACATCTCGGTGGGAACATTATATACGTCTAAAACGTTATATGTCCTAACCTAAGGCAACCTATCATCTCGGACGTAATATTTTACAATATTCCTTGCGTGTCGGTGCCTACTTCTCCGTGGGAACATTATCTACGTCTATAACGTTATATATCCTAACCTAAGCCAACCTAACATCTCGGACGTAATATTTTACAACATTCGTGGCGTGTCGGCCCCTACTTCTCGGTGGTAACATTATAAACGTCTATAACATTATGTGTACTAACCTAAGGCAACCTAATATCTCCGATGTAATATTTTACAACATTCCTCGCGTGTCGGCGCCTTCTTCTCGGTGGGAACATTATGTACGGCTATAACGTTATATGTCCTAACCAAAGGCAATCCAACATCTCGGATGTAATATTTCACAACATTCCTTGCGTGTCGGCGCCTACGTCTCCGTGGGAAGACTATATACTTCTATAACGTTATATATCCTAATTTAAGGCAACATAACATCTCGGACGTGATTTTTTACAAACATCCTTGCGTGTCGGCGCATACTACTCCGTGGGAACATTATATACTTCTATAAAGTTGTATATCCTAACATAAGGCATCCTAACAACTCGTATCTAATATTTGACAACATTCCTTGCGTGTCGGCGCCTACTTCTCCGTGGGAACATTATGTACGTCTATAACGTTATATGTCCTAACCTAATGCAACCTTACATCTCGGATGTAATATTTTACAACATTACTTGCGTGTCGGTACCTACTTCTCGGAGGGACCATTATATACGTCTATAACCTTATATATCCTAACCTAAGGCAACCTAACATCTCGGATGTAATGTTATATAACATTCGTGGCGTGTCGGCCCCTACTTCTCGGTGGGAACGTTATGTATACAAATAACGTTATATGTCCTAACTTAAGGCCACCTAACACCTCGGATGTAATATTTTACAACATTCGTGGCCTGTCGGGCCCTACTTCTCGTTGGGAACAATATGTACGGCTATAACGTTATATATCCTAACCTAAGGCAATCTAACACCTCGGATGTAATATTTTACAACTTTCGTGGCGTGTCGGCCCCTACTTCTCGGTGGGAACATTATGTACTGCTATAACGTTATATGTCCTAACATGAGGCAATCTAACATCTCGGATGTAATATTTTACAACATTCCTTGCGTGTCGGTACCTACTTCTCGGTGGGAACATCATGTACTGTTATAACGTTATATGTCCTAACCTAATGCATTCTAACATCTCGGATGTAATATTTTACCACATTCCTTGCGTGTCGGCACCTACATCTCGGTGGGAACATTATATACGTCTATAATTTTATATATCCTAACCTAAGGCAACCTAACATCTCGTATGTAATATTTTACTATAATTCGTGGCGTGTCGGCCCCTACTTCTCGGTGGAAACATTATGTACGGCTATAACGTTATATATCCTAATCTAAGGCAACCTAACATCTCGGATGTAATATTTAACTACATTCCTTGCGTGTCGGCGCCTACTTCTCCGTGGGAACATTATGTACATCTATAACGTTATATGTCCTAACCTAAGGCAACCTTACATCTCGGATGTAATATTTTAAAACATTCCTTGCGTGTCGGCGCCTACTTCTCCGTGGGAACATTATATACGTCTATAACGTTATATATCCTAATCTAAGGCAACCTAACATCTCGGATGTAATATTTTACAACATTCGTGGCGTGTCGGCTCCTCCTTCTCGGTGGGAACATTATGTACGGCTATAACGTTATATATCCTAACCTAAGGCGTCCCAACAACTCGTATGTAATATTTGACAATATTCCTGGCGTTTCAGCCCCTACTTCTCGGTGGTAACATTATAAACGTCTATAACGTTTTATGTCCTAACCTAAGGCAACCTAACATCTCGGACGTAATATTTTACAACATTCGTGTCGTGTCGGCCCCTACTTCTCGGTGGTATCATTATATACGTCTATCACTTTATATATCCTAACAAAAGGCAACCTAACATCTCGGATGTAATATTTTACAACATTCGTTGCTTGTCGGCCGCTACTTCTTGGTGTGAACATTATGTAGTGCTATAACGTTATATGTCCTAACAAAAGGCAATCTAACATCTCGCACGTTATATTTTACAACATTCCTAGCGCGTCGGCGCCGACTTCCCAGTGGGTACATTATATACGTCTATAACGTTATATATCATAACCTAAGGCAACCTAACATCTCGGATGTAATATTTTACAACATTCGTGGCGTGTCGGCCCCTACTTCTCGGTGGGAACATTATGTACTGCTATAACGTTATATATCCTAACATAAGACATCCTAACATCTCGGATGTAATATTTTACAACATTCGTGACGTTCCGGCCGCAACTTCTCGGTGGGAACATTATCTACTGCTATAACGTTATATGTCCTAACATAAGGCAATCTAACATTTCGGATGTAATATTTTACAACATTCCTTGCGTGTCGGCGCCTTCTTCTCGGTGGGAACATTATGTACGGCTATAACGTTATATGTCCTAACCTATGGCAATCTAACATCTCGGATGTAATATTTTACAACATACCTTGCGTGTCGGCGCCTACGTCTCCGTGGGAATATTATATACTTCTATAACGTTATATATCCTAACCTAAGGCAACGTAACATCTCGGACGTGATTTTTTACAAACATCGTTGCGTGTCGGCGCATACTACTCCGTGGAAACATTATATACTTCTATAGCGTTATATATCCTAACATAAGGCAAGCTAACAACTCGTATGTAATATTTGACAATATTCCTGGCGTTTCAGCCCCTACTTCTCGGTGGTAACATTATAAACGTCTACAACGTTTTATGTCCTAACCTAATGCAACCTAACATCTCAGATGTTATATTTTACAACATTCGTGGCGTGTCGGCCCCTACTTCTCGGTGCGAACGTTATGTACTGCTATAACGTTATATGTCCTAACATGAGGCAATCTAACATCTCGGATGTAATATTTTACAGCATTCCTTGCGTGTCGGCACCTACTCCTCGGAGGGAATATCATGTACGACTATAAGCTTATATATCCTAATCTAAGGCAAACTAACATCTCGGATGTAATATTTTACAACATTCGTTGCTTGTCGGCCCCTACTTCTCGGTGGGAACATTATGTACTGCTATAACGTTATATGTCCTGACAAAAGGCAATCTAACATCTCGCACGTTATATTTTACAACATTCCTAGCGCGTCGGCGCCGACTTCCCAGTGGGTACATTATATACGTCTATAACGTTATATATCATAACCTAAGGCAACCTAACATCTCGGACGTAATATTTTACAACATTCGTTGCGTGTCGGTCCCTACTTCTCGGTAGGAACGTTATGTATGTCTATAACGTTATATGTCCTAACCTAAGGCAACCTAGCATCTCGGATGTAATATTTTACAACATTCGTGGCGTGTCGGCTACTCCTTCTGGGTGGGAACAATATGTACGGCTATAACGTTATATATCCTAGCCTAAGGCAACCTAACATCTCGGATGTAATAATTTACAACATTCGTGGCTTGTCGGCCCCTACTTCTCGGTGGGAACTTTATATACTCCTAAAACGTTATCCTAACCTAAGGCAACCTAACATCTCGGATGTAATATTTTACAACATTCGTGGCGTGTCGGCTCCTCCTTCTGGGTGGGAACAATATGTACGGCTATAACGTTATATATCCTAACCTAAGGCAACCTAACATCTCGGATGTAATAATTTACAACATTCGTGGCTTGTCGGCCCCTACTTCTCGGTGGGAACTTTATATACTCCTAAAACGTTATCCTAACCTAAGGCAACCTAACATCTCGGATGTAATATTTTACAACATTCGTGGCGTGTCGGCCCCTACTTCTCGGTGGGAACATTATGTACGGCTATAACGTTATATGTCCTAACCTAAGGCAATCTAACATCTGGGATGTAATATTTTACAACATTCGTGGCGTGTCGGCCCCTACTTCTCGGTGGGAACATTATGTACTGCTATAACGTTATATGTCCTAACATGAGGCAATCTAACATCTCGGATGTAATATTTTACAACATTCCTTGCGTGTCGGCACCCACTCCTCGGAGGGAACATCATGTACGACTATAACGTTATATATCCTAATCTAAGGCAAACTAACATCTCGGATGTAATATTTTACAACATTCGTGGAGTGTCGGCACCTAGTTCTCGTTGGGTACATTGTGTACGATTATAACGCTATATGTCCTAACCTAAGGCAACCTAACATCTCGGATGTAATATTTTAAAACATTCGTGACGTGTCGGCCCCTACTTCTCGGTGGGAACATTATGTACTGCTATAACGTTATATGTCCTAACAAAAGGCAATCTAACATCTCGCACGTAATATATTACGATATTCCTAGCGCGTCGGCGCCGACTTCACAGTGGGTACATTATATACGTCTATAACGTTATATATCCTAACCTAAGGCAACCTAACATCTCGGACGTAATATTTTACAACATTCGTGGCGTGTCGGTCCCTACTTCTCGGTAGGAACGTTATGTATGTCTATAACGTTATATGACCTAACCTAAGGCAATCTAACATCTCGGGTGTAATATTTTACAACATTCCTTGCGTGTCGGCACCTAGTTCTCGTTGGGTACATTGTGTACGATTATAACGCTATATGTCCTAACCTAAGGCAATCTAACATCTCGGGTGTAATATTTTACAACATTCCTTGCGTGTCGGCACCTAGTTCTCGTTGGGTACATTGTGTACGATTATAACGCTATACGTCCTAACCTAAGGCAACCTAACATCTCGGATGTAATATTTTTACAACATTCGTGGCGTGTCGGCCCCTACTTCTCGGTGGGAACATTATGTACTGCTATAACGTTATATGTCCTAACAAAAGGCAATCTAACATCTCGCACGTAATATTTTACGACATTCCTAGCGCGTCGGCGCCGACTTCCCAGTGGGTACATTATATACGTCTATAACGTTATATATCCTAACCTAAGGCAACCTAACATCTCGGACGTAATATTTTACAACATTCGTGGCGTGTCGGCCCCTGCTTCTCGGTGGGAACACTATGTACGTCTATAACGTTATATGTCCTAACCTAAGGCAACCTAGCATCTCGGATGTAATATTTTACAACATTCGTGGCGTGTTGGCTCCTCCTTCTGGGTGGTAACAATGTGTACGGCTATAACGTTATATATCCTAACCTAAGGCAACCTAACATCTCGGATGTAATAATTTACAACATTCGTGGCTTGTCGGCCCCTACTTCTCGGTGGGAACTTTATATACGTCTAAAACGTTATCCTAACCTAAGGCAACCTAACATCTCGGATGTAATATTTTACAACATTCGTGGCGTGTCGGCCCCTACTTCTCGGTGGGAACATTATGTACTGCTATAACGTTATATGTCCTAACATGAGGCAATCTAACATCTCGGATGTAATATTTTACAACATTCCTTGCGTGTCGGCACCCACTCCTCGGAGGGAACATCATGTACGACTATAACGTTATATATCCTAATCCAAGGCAACCTAACATCTCGGATGTAATATTTTACAACATTCGTGGCGTGTCGGCTTCTCCTTCTGGGTGGGAACAATATGTACGGCTATAACGTTATATATCCTAACCTAAGGCAACCTAACATCTCGGATGTAATAATTTACAACATTCGTGGCTTGTCGGCCCCTACTTCTCGGTGGGAACTTTATATACTCCTAAAACGTTATCCTAACCTAAGGCAACCTAACATCTCGGATGTAATATTTTACAACATTCGTGGCGTGTCGGCTCCTCCTTCTGGGTGGGAACAATATGTACGGCTATAACGTTATATATCCTAACCTAAGGCAACCTAACATCTCGGATGTAATAATTTACAACATTCGTGGCTTGTCGGCCCCTACTTCTCGGTGGGAACTTTATATACTCCTAAAACGTTATCCTAACCTAAGGCAACCTAACATCTCGGATGTAATATTTTACAACATTCGTGGCGTGTCGGCCCCTACTTCTCGGTGGGAACATTATGTACGGCTATAACGTTATATGTCCTAACCTAAGGCAATCTAACATCTGGGATGTAATATTTTACAACATTCGTGGCGTGTCGGCCCCTACTTCTCGGTGGGAACATTATGTACTGCTATAACGTTATATGTCCTAACATGAGGCAATCTAACATCTCCGATGTAATATTTTACAACATTCCTTGCGTGTCGGCACCCACTCCTCGGAGGGAACATCATGTACGACTATAACGTTATATATCCTAATCTAAGGCAAACTAACATCTCGGATGTAATATTTTACAACATTCGTGGAGTGTCGGCACCTAGTTCTCGTTGGGTACATTGTGTACGATTATAACGCTATATGTCCTAACCTAAGGCAACCTAACATCTCGGATGTAATATTTTAAAACATTCGTGACGTGTCGGCCCCTACTTCTCGGTGGGAACATTATGTACTGCTATAACGTTATATGTCCTAACAAAAGGCAATCTAACATCTCGCACGTAATATATTACGATATTCCTAGCGCGTCGGCGCCGACTTCACAGTGGGTACATTATATACGTCTATAACGTTATATATCCTAACCTAAGGCAACCTAACATCTCGGACGTAATATTTTACAACATTCGTGGCGTGTCGGTCCCTACTTCTCGGTAGGAACGTTATGTATGTCTATAACGTTATATGACCTAACCTAAGGCAATCTAACATCTCGGGTGTAATATTTTACAACATTCCTTGCGTGTCGGCACCTAGTTCTCGTTGGGTACATTGTGTACGATTATAACGCTATATGTCCTAACCTAAGGCAATCTAACATCTCGGGTGTAATATTTTACAACATTCCTTGCGTGTCGGCACCTAGTTCTCGTTGGGTACATTGTGTACGATTATAACGCTATACGTCCTAACCTAAGGCAACCTAACATCTCGGATGTAATATTTTTACAACATTCGTGGCGTGTCGGCCCCTACTTCTCGGTGGGAACATTATGTACTGCTATAACGTTATATGTCCTAACAAAAGGCAATCTAACATCTCGCACGTAATATTTTACGACATTCCTAGCGCGTCGGCGCCGACTTCCCAGTGGGTACATTATATACGTCTATAACGTTATATATCCTAACCTAAGGCAACCTAACATCTCGGACGTAATATTTTACAACATTCGTGGCGTGTCGGCCCCTGCTTCTCGGTGGGAACACTATGTACGTCTATAACGTTATATGTCCTAACCTAAGGCAACCTAGCATCTCGGATGTAATATTTTACAACATTCGTGGCGTGTTGGCTCCTCCTTCTGGGTGGTAACAATGTGTACGGCTATAACGTTATATATCCTAACCTAAGGCAACCTAACATCTCGGATGTAATAATTTACAACATTCGTGGCTTGTCGGCCCCTACTTCTCGGTGGGAACTTTATATACGTCTAAAACGTTATCCTAACCTAAGGCAACCTAACATCTCGGATGTAATATTTTACAACATTCGTGGCGTGTCGGCCCCTACTTCTCGGTGGGAACATTATGTACTGCTATAACGTTATATGTCCTAACATGAGGCAATCTAACATCTCGGATGTAATATTTTACAACATTCCTTGCGTGTCGGCACCCACTCCTCGGAGGGAACATCATGTACGACTATAACGTTATATATCCTAATCCAAGGCAACCTAACATCTCGGATGTAATATTTTACAACATTCGTGGCGTGTCGGCTTCTCCTTCTGGGTGGGAACAATATGTACGGCTATAACGTTATATATCCTAACCTAAGGCAACCTAACATCTCGGATGTAATAATTTACAACATTCGTGGCTTGTCGGCCCCTACTTCTCGGTGGGAACTTTATATACTCCTAAAACGTTATCCTAACCTAAGGCAACCTAACATCACGGATGTAATATTTTACAACATTCGTGGCGTGTCGGCCCCTACTTCTCGGTGGCAACATTATGTACTGCTATAACGTTGTATATCCTAACATAAGGCATCCTAACATCTCGGATGTAATATTTTACAACATTCGTGACGTTCCGGCCGCAACTTCTCGGTGGGAACATTATCTACTGCTATAACGTTATATGTCCTAACATAAGGCAATCTAACATTTCGGATGTAATATTTTACAACATTCCTTGCGTGTCGGCGCCTTCATCTCGGTGGGAACATTATGTACGGCTATAACGTTATATGTCCTAACCTATGGCAATCTAACATCTCGGATGTAATATTTTACAACATACCTTGCGTGTCGGCGCCTACGTCTCCGTGGGAATATTATATACTTCTATAACGTTATATATCCTAACCTAAGGTAACGTAACATCTCGGACGTGATTTTTTACAAACATCGTTGCGTGTCGGCGCATACTACTCCGTGGAAACATTATATACTTCTATAGCGTTATATATCCTAACATAAGGCAAGCTAACAACTCGTATGTAATATTTGACAATATTCCTGGCGTTTCAGCCCCTACTTCTCGGTGGTAACATTATAAACGTCTACAACGTTTTATGTCCTAACCTAAGGCAACCTAACATCTCAGATGTTATATTTTACAACATTCGTGGCGTGTCGGCCCCTACTTCTCGGTGCGAACGTTATGTACTGCTATAACGTTATATGTCCTAACATGAGTCAATCTAACATCTCGGATGTAATATTTTACAGCATTCCTTGCGTGTCGGCACCTACTCCTCGGAGGGAATATCATGTACGACTATAAGCTTATATACCCTAATCTAAGGCAAACTAACATCTCGGATGTAATATTTTACAACATTCGTTGCTTGTCGGCCCCTACTTCTCGGTGGGAACATTATGTACTGCTATAACGTTATATGTCCTGACAAAAGGCAATCTAACATCTCGCACGTTATATTTTACAACATTCCTAGGGCGTCGGCGCCGACTTCCCAGTGGGTACATTATATACGTCTATAACGTTATATATCATAACCTAATTCAACCTAACATCTCGGACGTAATATTTTACAACATTCGTTGCGTGTCGGTCCCTACTTCTCGGTAGGAACGTTATGTATGTCTATAACGTTATATGTCCTAACCTAAGGCAACCTAGCATCTCGGATGTAATATTTTACAACATTCGTGGCGTGTCGGCTCCTCCTTCTGGGTGGGAACAATATGTACGGCTATAACGTTATATATCCTAACCTAAGGCAACCTAACATCTCGGATGTAATAATTTACAACATTCGTGGCTTGTCGGCCCCTACTTCTCGGTGGGAACTTTATATACTCCTAAAACGTTATCCTAACCTAAGGCAACCTAACATCACGGATGTAATATTTTACAACATTCGTGGCGTGTCGGCCCCTACTTCTCGGTGGCAACATTATGTACTGCTATAACGTCATATGTCCTAACATGAGGCAATCCAACATCTCGGATGTAATATTTTACAGCATTCCTTGCGTGTCGGCCGCTACTTCTCGGTGGGAACATTATCTACTGCTATAACGTTATATGTCCTAACATAAGGCAATCTAACATTTCGGATGTAATATTTTACAACATTCCTTGCGTGTCGGCGCCTTCTTCTCGGTGGGAACATTATGTACGGCTATAACGTTATATGTCCTAACCTAAGGCAATCTAACGTTTCGGATGTAATATTTTACAACATTCCTTGCGTGTCGGCGCCTACGTCTCCGTGGGAAGATTATATACTTCTATAACTTTATATATCCTAACCTAAGGCAACATAACATATCGGACGTGATTTTTTACAAACATCCTTGCGTGTCGGCGCATACTACTCCGTGGGAACATTATATACTTCTATAGCGTTATATATCCTAACATAAGGCATCCTAACAACTCGTATGTAATATTCGACAATATTCCTGGCGTTTCAGCCCCTACTTCTCGGTGGTAACATTATAAACGTCTACAACGTTTTATGTCCTAACCTAAGGCAACCTAACATCTCGGATGTAATATTTTACAACATTCCTTGCGTGTCGGCACCTACTCCTCGGAGGGAACATTATGTACGACTATAACGTTATATATCCTAACCTAAGGCAAACTAACATCTCGGATGTAATATTTTACAACATTCGTGGCGTGTCAAACCCTGCTTCTCGGTGGGAACACTATGTACGTCTATAACGTTATATATCATAACATAAGGCATGCTAACAACTCGTACGTAATATTTTACAACATTCCTGGCGTTTCAGCCCCTACTTCTCGGTGGTAACGTTATAAACGTCTATAACGTTTTATATCCTAACCTAAGGCAACCTAACATCTCGAACGTAATATTTTACAACATTCGTGGCTTGTCGGCCCCTACTTCTCGGTGGGAACTTTATATACGTCTAAAACGTTATCCTAACCTAAGGCAACCTAACATCTCGGATGTAATATTTAACAACTTTCGTGGCGTGTCGACACCTACTCCTCGGAGGGAACATCATGTACGACTATAACGTTATATATCCTAATATAAGGCAAACTCACATCTCGGATGTAATATTTTACAACATTCGTGGCGTGTCGGCCCCTGCTTCTCGTTGGGAACACTATGTACGTCTATAATGTTATATATCCTAACATAAGGCATCCTAACATCTCGGATGTAATATTTTACAACGTTCGTGACGTGTCGGCCGCTACTTCTCGGTGGGAACTTTATATACGTCTAAAACGTTATATGTCCTAACCTAAGGCAACCTATCATCTCGGACGTAATATTTTACAAAATTCGTTGCGTGTCGGTGCCTACTTCTCCGCGGGAACATTATATACGTCTATAACGTTATATATCCTAACCTAAGGCAACCTAACATCTCGGATGTAATATTTGAAAACATTCCTGGCGTTTCAGCCCCTACTTCTCGGTGGTAACGTTATAAACGTCTAAACGTTATGTGTCCTAACATAAGGCAATCTAACATCTCGGATGTAATATTTTACAACATTCCTTGCGTGTCGGCACCTACTCCTCGGAGGGAACATCATGTACGACTATAACGTTATATATCCTAATCTAAGGCAAACTCACATCTCGGATGTAATATTTTACAACATTCGTGGCGTGTCGGCCCCTGCTTCTCGTTGGGAACACTATGTACGTCTATAATGTTATATATCCTAACATAAGGCATCCTAACATCTCGGATGTAATATTTTACAACGTTCGTGACGTGTCGGCCGCTACTTCTCGGTGGGAACATTATCTACTGCTATAACGTAATATGTCCTAACAAAAGGCAATTTAACATCTCGCACGTTATATTTTACAACATTCCTAGCGCGTCGGCGCCGACTTCCCAGTGGGTATATTATATACGTCTATAACGTTATATATCCTAACCTAAGGCAATCTAACATCTCGGGTGTAATATTTTACAACATTCCTTGCGTGTCTGCACCTACTTCTCGGTGGGTACATTGTGTATGATTATAACGTTATATGTCCTAACCTAAGGCAACCTAGCATCTCGGATGTAATATTTTACAACATTCTTGTCGTGTCGGCTCCTCCTTCTTGGTGGGAACATTGTGTACGGCTATAACGTTATATATCCTAACCTAAGGCAACCTAGCATCTCGGATGTAATATTTTACAACATTCGTGGCGTGTCGGCCCCTACTTCTCGGTGGTAACGTTATAAACGTCTAAATGTTATGTGTCCTAACCTAAGGGAACCTAACATCTCGGACGTAATATTTTACAACATTACTTGCGTGTGGGTGCGTACTTCTCCGTGGAAACATTATACACGTCTATAACGTTATATATCCTAACCTAAGGCAACCTAACATCTCGGATGTAATATTTTACAACATTCGTGGCTTGTCGGCCCCTACTTCTCGGTGGTAACATTATAAACGTCTATAACGTTTTATGTCCTAACCTAAGGCAACCTAACATCTCGGACGTAATATTTTACAACATTCGTGTCGTGTAGGACCCTACTTCTCGGTGCGAACATCATGTACTGCTATAACGTTATATGTCCTAACATGAGGCAATCTAACATCTCGGATGTAATATTTTACAACATTCCTTGCGTGTCGGCACCTACTCCTCGGAGGGAACATCATGTACGACTATAACGTTATATATCCTAATCTAAGGCAAACTCACATCTCGGATGTAATATTTTACAACATTCGTGGCGTGTTGGCCCCTGCTTCTCGTTGGGAACACTATGTACGTCTATAACGTTATATATCCTAACATAAGGCATCCTAACATATCGGATGTAATATTTTACAACGTTCGTGACGTGTCGGCCGCTACTTCTCGGTGGGAACATTATCTACTGCTATAACGTGATATGTCCTAACAAAAGGCAATTTAACATCTCGCACGTTATATTTTACAACATTCCTAGCGCGTCGGCGCCGACTTCCCAGTGGGTATATTATATACGTCTATAACGTTATATATCCTAACCTAAGGCAACATAACATCTCGGACGTGATTTTTTACAAACATCCTTGCGTGTCGGCGCATACTACTCCGTGGGAACATTATATAATTCTATAGCGTTATATATCCTAACATAAGGCATCCCAACAACTCGTATGTAATATTTGACAATATTCCTGGCGTTTCAGCCCCTACTTCTCGGTGGTAACATTATAAACGTCTATAACGTTTTATGTCCTAACCTAAGGCAACCTAACATCTCGGACGGAATATTTTACAACATTCGTGTCGTGTCAGCCCCTACTTCTCGGTGGTATCATTATATACGTCTATCACTTTATATATCCTAACAAAAGGCAACCTAACATCTCGGATGTAATAATTTACAACATTCGTGGTGTGTCGGCCCCTTCTTCTCGGTGGGAACTTTATATACGTCTAAAACGTTATATGTCCCAACCTAAGGCAACCTATCATCTCGGACGTAATATTTTACAAAATTCCTTGCGTGTCGGTGCCTACTTCTCCGTGGGAACATTATATACGTCTATAAAGTTATATGTCCTAACCTAAGGCAATCTAACATCTCGGGTGTAATATTTTACAACATTCCTTGCGTGTCGGCACCTACTTCTCGTTGGGTACATTGTGTACGATTATAACGCTATATGTCCTAACCTAAGGCAACCTAACATCTCGGATGTAATATTTTACAACATTCGTGGCGTGTTGGCTCCTCCTTCTGGGTGGTAACAATGTGTACGGCTATAACGTTATATATCCTAACCTAAGGCAACCTAACATCTCGGATGTAATAATTTACAACATTCGTGGCTTGTCGGCCCCTACTTCTCGGTGGGAACTTTATATACGTCTAAAACGTTATCCTAACCTAAGGCAACCTAACATCTCGGATGTAATATTTTACAACATTCGTGGCGTGTCGGCCCCTACTTCTCGGTGGGAACATTATGTACTGCTATAACGTTATATGTCCTAACATGAGGCAATCTAACATCTCGGATGTAATATTTTACAACATTCCTTGCGTGTCGGCACCCACTCCTCGGAGGGAACATCATGTACGACTATAACGTTATATATCCTAATCCAAGGCAACCTAACATCTCGGATGTAATATTTTACAACATTCGTGGCGTGTCGGCTTCTCCTTCTGGGTGGGAACAATATGTACGGCTATAACGTTATATATCCTAACCTAAGGCAACCTAACATCTCGGATGTAATAATTTACAACATTCGTGGCTTGTCGGCCCCTACTTCTCGGTGGGAACTTTATATACTCCTAAAACGTTATCCTAACCTAAGGCAACCTAACATCTCGGATGTAATATTTTACAACATTCGTGGCGTGTCGGCTCCTCCTTCTGGGTGGGAACAATATGTACGGCTATAACGTTATATATCCTAACCTAAGGCAACCTAACATCTCGGATGTAATAATTTACAACATTCGTGGCTTGTCGGCCCCTACTTCTCGGTGGGAACTTTATATACTCCTAAAACGTTATCCTAACCTAAGGCAACCTAACATCTCGGATGTAATATTTTACAACATTCGTGGCGTGTCGGCCCCTACTTCTCGGTGGGAACATTATGTACGGCTATAACGTTATATGTCCTAACCTAAGGCAATCTAACATCTGGGATGTAATATTTTACAACATTCGTGGCGTGTCGGCCCCTACTTCTCGGTGGGAACATTATGTACTGCTATAACGTTATATGTCCTAACATGAGGCAATCTAACATCTCGGATGTAATATTTTACAACATTCCTTGCGTGTCGGCACCCACTCCTCGGAGGGAACATCATGTACGACTATAACGTTATATATCCTAATCTAAGGCAAACTAACATCTCGGATGTAATATTTTACAACATTCGTGGAGTGTCGGCACCTAGTTCTCGTTGGGTACATTGTGTACGATTATAACGCTATATGTCCTAACCTAAGGCAACCTAACATCTCGGATGTAATATTTTAAAACATTCGTGACGTGTCGGCCCCTACTTCTCGGTGGGAACATTATGTACTGCTATAACGTTATATGTCCTAACAAAAGGCAATCTAACATCTCGCACGTAATATATTACGATATTCCTAGCGCGTCGGCGCCGACTTCACAGTGGGTACATTATATACGTCTATAACGTTATATATCCTAACCTAAGGCAACCTAACATCTCGGACGTAATATTTTACAACATTCGTGGCGTGTCGGTCACTACTTCTCGGTAGGAACGTTATGTATGTCTATAACGTTATATGACCTAACCTAAGGCAATCTAACATCTCGGGTGTAATATTTTACAACATTCCTTGCGTGTCGGCACCTAGTTCTCGTTGGGTACATTGTGTACGATTATAACGCTATATGTCCTAACCTAAGGCAATCTAACATCTCGGGTGTAATATTTTACAACATTCCTTGCGTGTCGGCACCTAGTTCTCGTTGGGTACATTGTGTACGATTATAACGCTATACGTCCTAACCTAAGGCAACCTAACATCTCGGATGTAATATTTTTACAACATTCGTGGCGTGTCGGCCCCTACTTCTCGGTGGGAACATTATGTACTGCTATAACGTTATATGTCCTAACAAAAGGCAATCTAACATCTCGCACGTAATATTTTACGACATTCCTAGCGCGTCGGCGCCGACTTCCCAGTGGGTACATTATATACGTCTATAACGTTATATATCCTAACCTAAGGCAACCTAACATCTCGGACGTAATATTTTACAACATTCGTGGCGTGTCGGCCCCTGCTTCTCGGTGGGAACACTATGTACGTCTATAACGTTATATGTCCTAACCTAAGGCAACCTAGCATCTCGGATGTAATATTTTACAACATTCGTGGCGTGTTGGCTCCTCCTTCTGGGTGGTAACAATGTGTACGGCTATAACGTTATATATCCTAACCTAAGGCAACCTAACATCTCGGATGTAATAATTTACAACATTCGTGGCTTGTCGGCCCCTACTTCTCGGTGGGAACTTTATATACGTCTAAAACGTTATCCTAACCTAAGGCAACCTAACATCTCGGATGTAATATTTTACAACATTCGTGGCGTGTCGGCCCCTACTTCTCGGTGGGAACATTATGTACTGCTATAACGTTATATGTCCTAACATGAGGCAATCTAACATCTCGGATGTAATATTTTACAACATTCCTTGCGTGTCGGCACCCACTCCTCGGAGGGAACATCATGTACGACTATAACGTTATATATCCTAATCCAAGGCAACCTAACATCTCGGATGTAATATTTTACAACATTCGTGGCGTGTCGGCTTCTCCTTCTGGGTGGGAACAATATGTACGGCTATAACGTTATATATCCTAACCTAAGGCAACCTAACATCTCGGATGTAATAATTTACAACATTCGTGGCTTGTCGGCCCCTACTTCTCGGTGGGAACTTTATATACTCCTAAAACGTTATCCTAACCTAAGGCAACCTAACATCACGGATGTAATATTTTACAACATTCGTGGCGTGTCGGCCCCTACTTCTCGGTGGCAACATTATGTACTGCTATAACGTTGTATATCCTAACATAAGGCATCCTAACATCTCGGATGTAATATTTTACAACATTCGTGACGTTCCGGCCGCAACTTCTCGGTGGGAACATTATCTACTGCTATAACGTTATATGTCCTAACATAAGGCAATCTAACATTTCGGATGTAATATTTTACAACATTCCTTGCGTGTCGGCGCCTTCATCTCGGTGGGAACATTATGTACGGCTATAACGTTATATGTCCTAACCTATGGCAATCTAACATCTCGGATGTAATATTTTACAACATACCTTGCGTGTCGGCGCCTACGTCTCCGTGGGAATATTATATACTTCTATAACGTTATATATCCTAACCTAAGGTAACGTAACATCTCGGACGTGATTTTTTACAAACATCGTTGCGTGTCGGCGCATACTACTCCGTGGAAACATTATATACTTCTATAGCGTTATATATCCTAACATAAGGCAAGCTAACAGCTCGTATGTAATATTTGACAATATTCCTGGCGTTTCAGCCCCTACTTCTCGGTGGTAACATTATAAACGTCTACAACGTTTTATGTCCTAACCTAAGGCAACCTAACATCTCAGATGTTATATTTTACAACATTCGTGGCGTGTCGGCCCCTACTTCTCGGTGCGAACGTTATGTACTGCTATAACGTTATATGTCCTAACATGAGTCAATCTAACATCTCGGATGTAATATTTTACAGCATTCCTTGCGTGTCGGCACCTACTCCTCGGAGGGAATATCATGTACGACTATAAGCTTATATATCCTAATCTAAGGCAAACTAACATCTCGGATGTAATATTTTACAACATTCGTTGCTTGTCGGCCCCTACTTCTCGGTGGGAACATTATGTACTGCTATAACGTTATATGTCCTGACAAAAGGCAATCTAACATCTCGCACGTTATATTTTACAACATTCCTAGCGCGTCGGCGCCGACTTCCCAGTGGGTACATTATATACGTCTATAACGTTATATATCATAACCTAATTCAACCTAACATCTCGGACGTAATATTTTACAACATTCGTTGCGTGTCGGTCCCTACTTCTCGGTAGGAACGTTATGTATGTCTATAACGTTATATGTCCTAACCTAAGGCAACCTAGCATCTCGGATGTAATATTTTACAACATTCGTGGCGTGTCGGCTCCTCCTTCTGGGTGGGAACAATATGTACGGCTATAACGTTATATATCCTAACCTAAGGCAACCTAACATCTCGGATGTAATAATTTACAACATTCGTGGCTTGTCGGCCCCTACTTCTCGGTGGGAACTTTATATACTCCTAAAACGTTATCCTAACCTAAGGCAACCTAACATCACGGATGTAATATTTTACAACATTCGTGGCGTGTCGGCCCCTACTTCTCGGTGGCAACATTATGTACTGCTATAACGTTATATGTCCTAACATGAGGCAATCCAACATCTCGGATGTAATATTTTACAGCATTCCTTGCGTGTCGGCCGCTACTTCTCGGTGGGAACATTATCTACTGCTATAACGTTATATGTCCTAACATAAGGCAATCTAACATTTCGGATGTAATATTTTACAACATTCCTTGCGTGTCGGCGCCTTCTTCTCGGTGGGAACATTATGTACGGCTATAACGTTATATGTCCTAACCTAAGGCAATCTAACGTTTCGGATGTAATATTTTACAACATTCCTTGCGTGTCGGCGCCTACGTCTCCGTGGGAAGATTATATACTTCTATAACTTTATATATCCTAACCTAAGGCAACATAACATATCGGACGTGATTTTTTACAAACATCCTTGCGTGTCGGCGCATACTACTCCGTGGGAACATTATATACTTCTATAGCGTTATATATCCTAACATAAGGCATCCTAACAACTCGTATGTAATATTCGACAATATTCCTGGCGTTTCAGCCCCTACTTCTCGGTGGTAACATTATAAACGTCTACAACGTTTTATGTCCTAACCTAAGGCAACCTAACATCTCGGATGTAATATTTTACAACATTCGTGGCGTGTCGGCTCCTACTTCTCGGTGGGAACATTATGTACTGCTATAACTTTATATGTCCTGACATGAGGCAATCTAACATCTCGGATGTAATATTTTACAACATTCCTTGCGTGTCGGCACCTACTCCTCGGAGGGAACATTATGTACGACTATAACGTTATATATCCTAACCTAAGGCAAACTAACATCTCGGATGTAATATTTTACAACATTCGTGGCGTGTCAAACCCTGCTTCTCGGTGGGAACACTATGTACGTCTATAACGTTATATATCATAACATAAGGCATGCTAACAACTCGTACGTAATATTTTACAACATTCCTGGCGTTTCAGCCCCTACTTCTCGGTGGTAACGTTATAAACGTCTATAACGTTTTATATCCTAACCTAAGGCAACCTAACATCTCGGACGTAATATTTTACAACATTCGTGGCTTGTCGGCCCCTACTTCTCGGTGGGAACTTTATATACGTCTAAAACGTTATCCTAACCTAAGGCAACCTAACATCTCGGATGTAATATTTAACAACTTTCGTGGCGTGTCGACACCTACTCCTCGGAGGGAACATCATGTACGACTATAACGTTATATATCCTAATATAAGGCAAACTCACATCTCGGATGTAATATTTTACAACATTCGTGGCGTGTCGGCCCCTGCTTCTCGTTGGGAACACTATGTACGTCTATAATGTTATATATCCTAACATAAGGCATCCTAACATCTCGGATGTAATATTTTACAACGTTCGTGACGTGTCGGCCGCTACTTCTCGGTGGGAACTTTATATACGTCTAAAACGTTATATGTCCTAACCTAAGGCAACCTATCATCTCGGACGTAATATTTTACAAAATTCGTTGCGTGTCGGTGCCTACTTCTCCGCGGGAACATTATATACGTCTATAACGTTATATATCCTAACCTAAGGCAACCTAACATCTCGGATGTAATATTTGAAAACATTCCTGGCGTTTCAGCCCCTACTTCTCGGTGGTAACGTTATAAACGTCTAAACGTTATGTGTCCTAACATAAGGCAATCTAACATCTCGGATGTAATATTTTACAACATTCCTTGCGTGTCGGCACCTACTCCTCGGAGGGAACATCATGTACGACTATAACGTTATATATCCTAATCTAAGGCAAACTCACATCTCGGATGTAATATTTTACAACATTCGTGGCGTGTCGGCCCCTGCTTCTCGTTGGGAACACTATGTACGTCTATAATGTTATATATCCTAACATAAGGCATCCTAACATCTCGGATGTAATATTTTACAACGTTCGTGACGTGTCGGCCGCTACTTCTCGGTGGGAACATTATCTACTGCTATAACGTAATATGTCCTAACAAAAGGCAATTTAACATCTCGCACGTTATATTTTACAACATTCCTAGCGCGTCGGCGCCGACTTCCCAGTGGGTATATTATATACGTCTATAACGTTATATATCCTAACCTAAGGCAATCTAACATCTCGGGTGTAATATTTTACAACATTCCTTGCGTGTCTGCACCTACTTCTCGGTGGGTACATTGTGTATGATTATAACGTTATATGTCCTAACCTAAGGCAACCTAGCATCTCGGATGTAATATTTTACAACATTCTTGTCGTGTCGGCTCCTCCTTCTTGGTGGGAACATTGTGTACGGCTATAACGTTATATATCCTAACCTAAGGCAACCTAGCATCTCGGATGTAATATTTTACAACATTCGTGGCGTGTCGGCCCCTACTTCTCGGTGGTAACGTTATAAACGTCTAAATGTTATGTGTCCTAACCTAAGGGAACCTAACATCTCGGACGTAATATTTTACAACATTACTTGCGTGTGGGTGCGTACTTCTCCGTGGAAACATTATACACGTCTATAACGTTATATATCCTAACCTAAGGCAACCTAACATCTCGGATGTAATATTTTACAACATTCGTGGCTTGTCGGCCCCTACTTCTCGGTGGTAACATTATAAACGTCTATAACGTTTTATGTCCTAACCTAAGGCAACCTAACATCTCGGACGTAATATTTTACAACATTCGTGTCGTGTAGGACCCTACTTCTCGGTGCGAACATCATGTACTGCTATAACGTTATATGTCCTAACATGAGGCAATCTAACATCTCGGATGTAATATTTTACAACATTCCTTGCGTGTCGGCACCTACTCCTCGGAGGGAACATCATGTACGACTATAACGTTATATATCCTAATCTAAGGCAAACTCACATCTCGGATGTAATATTTTACAACATTCGTGGCGTGTTGGCCCCTGCTTCTCGTTGGGAACACTATGTACGTCTATAACGTTATATATCCTAACATAAGGCATCCTAACATATCGGATGTAATATTTTACAACGTTCGTGACGTGTCGGCCGCTACTTCTCGGTGGGAACATTATCTACTGCTATAACGTGATATGTCCTAACAAAAGGCAATTTAACATCTCGCACGTTATATTTTACAACATTCCTAGCGCGTCGGCGCCGACTTCCCAGTGGGTATATTATATACGTCTATAACGTTATATATCCTAACCTAAGGCAACATAACATCTCGGACGTGATTTTTTACAAACATCCTTGCGTGTCGGCGCATACTACTCCGTGGGAACATTATATAATTCTATAGCGTTATATATCCTAACATAAGGCATCCCAACAACTCGTATGTAATATTTGACAATATTCCTGGCGTTTCAGCCCCTACTTCTCGGTGGTAACATTATAAACGTCTATAACGTTTTATGTCCTAACCTAAGGCAACCTAACATCTCGGACGGAATATTTTACAACATTCGTGTCGTGTCAGCCCCTACTTCTCGGTGGTATCATTATATACGTCTATCACTTTATATATCCTAACAAAAGGCAACCTAACATCTCGGATGTAATAATTTACAACATTCGTGGTGTGTCGGCCCCTTCTTCTCGGTGGGAACTTTATATACGTCTAAAACGTTATATGTCCCAACCTAAGGCAACCTATCATCTCGGACGTAATATTTTACAAAATTCCTTGCGTGTCGGTGCCTACTTCTCCGTGGGAACATTATATACGTCTATAAAGTTATATGTCCTAACCTAAGGCAATCTAACATCTCGGGTGTAATATTTTACAACATTCCTTGCGTGTCGGCACCTACTTCTCGTTGGGTACATTGTGTACGATTATAACGCTATATGTCCTAACCTAAGGCAACCTAACATCTCGGATGTAATATTTTACAACATTCGTGGCGTGTCGGCTCCTCCTTCTGGGTGGGAACAATATGTACGGCTATAACGTTATATATCCTAACCTAAGGCAACCTAACATCTCGGATGTAATAATTTACAACATTCGTGGCTTGTCGGCCCCTACTTCTCGGTGGGAACTTTATATACTCCTAAAACGTTATCCTAACCTAAGGCAACCTAACATCTCGGATGTAATATTTTACAACATTCGTGGCGTGTCGGCCCCTACTTCTCGGTGGGAACATTATGTACGGCTATAACGTTATATGTCCTAACCTAAGGCAATCTAACATCTGGGATGTAATATTTTACAACATTCGTGGCGTTTCAGCCCCTACTTCTCGGTGGTAACGTTATAAACGTCTATAACGTTATGTGTCCTAACCTAAGGCAACTTAACATCTCGGACGTAATATTTTACAACATTACTTGTGTGTGGGTGCCTACTTCTCCGTGGAAACATTATATACGTCTATAACGTTATATATCCTAACCAAAGGCAACCTAACATCTCGGATGTAATATTTTACAACATTCGTGGCGTGTCGGCCCCTGCTTCTCGTTGGGAACACTATGTACGTCTATAATGTTATATATCCTAACATAAGGCATCCTAACATCTCGGATGTAATATTTTACAACGTTCGTGACGTGTCGGCCGCTACTTCTCGGTGGGAACATTATCTACTGCTATAACGTGATATGTCCTAACAAAAGGCATTTTAACATCTCGCACGTTATATTTTACAACATTCCAAGCGCGTCGGCACCGACTTCCCAGTGGGTATATTATATACGTCTATAACGTTATATATCCTAACCTAAGGCAACCTAACATCTCGGACGTAATATTTTACAACAATCGTGGCGTGTCGGTCCCTACTTCTCGCTAGGAACGTTATGTATGTCTATAACGTTATATGTCCTAACCTAAGGCAACCTATCATCTCGGATGTAATATTTTACAACATTCCTTGCGTCTCGGCGCCTACGTCTCCGTGGGAAAATTATATACTTCTATAACGTTATATATCCTAACCTAAGGCAACATAACATCTCGGACGTGATTTTTTACAAACATCCTTGCGTGTCGGCGCATACTACTCCGTGGGAACATTATATAATTCTATAGCGTTATATATCCTAACATAAGGCATCCCAACAACTCGTATGTAATATTTGACAATATTCCTGGCGTTTCAGCCCCTACTTCTCGGTGGTAGCATTATAAACGTCTATAACGTTTTATGTCCTACCCTAAGGCAACCTAACATCTCGGACTTAATATTTTACAACATTCGTGTCGTGTCGGCCCCTACTTCTCGGTGGTATCATTATATACGTCTATCACTTTATATATCCTAACAAAAGGCAACCTAACATCTCGGATGTAATATTTTACAACATTCGTTGCTTGTCGGCCCCTACTTCTCGGTGGGAACTTTATATACGTCTAAAACGTTACATGTCCTATCCTAAGGCAACCTATCATCTCGGACGTAATATTTTACAAAATTCCTTGCGTGTCGGTGCCTACTTCTCCGTGGGAAAATTATATACGTCTATAAAGTTATATGTCCTAACCTAAGGCAATCTAACATCTCGGGTGTAACATTTTACAACATTCCTTGCGTGTCGGCACCTAGTTCTCGTTGGGTACATTGTGTACGATTATAACGCTATATGTCCTAACCTAAGGCAACCTAACATCTCGGATGTAATATTTTATAACATTCGTGACGTGTCGGCCCCTACTTCTCGGTGGGAACATTATGTACTGCTATAACGTTATATGTCTTAACAAAAGGCAATCTAACATCTCGCACGTAATATTTTACGACATTCCTAGCGCGTCGGCGCCGACTTCCCAGTGGGTACATTATATACGTCTATAACGTTATATATCCTAACCTGAGGCAACCTAACATCTCGGACGTAATATTTTACAACATTCGTGGCGTGTCGGCCCCTGCTTCTCGGTGGGAACACTATGTACGTCTATAACGTTATATGTCCTAACCTAAGGCAACCTAGCATCTCGGATGTAATATTTTACAACATTCGTGGCGTGTTGGCTCCTCCTTCTGGGTGGTAACAATATGTACGGCTATAACGTTATATATCCTAACCTAAGGCAACCTAACATCTCGGATGTAATAATTTACAACATTCGTGGCTTGTCGGCCCCTACTTCTCGGTGGGAACTTTATATACGTCTAAAACGTTATCCTAACCTAAGGCAACCTAACATCTCGGATGTAATATTTTACAACATTCGTGGCGTGTCGGCCCCTACTTCTCGGTGGGAACATTATGTACTGCTATAACGTTATATGTCCTAACATGAGGCAATCTAACATCTCGGATGTAATATTTTACAACATTCCTTGCGTGTCGGCACCCACTCCTCGCAGGGAACATCATGTACGACTATAACGTTATATATCCTAATCTAAGGCAAACTAACATCTCGGATGTAATATTTTACAACATTCGTTGCTTGTCGGCCCCTACTTCTCGGTGGGAACTTTATATACGTCTAAAACGTTATATGTCCTAACCTAAGGCAACCTATCATCTCGGACGTAATATTTTACAAAATTCCTTGCGTGTCGGTGCCTACTTCTCCGCGGGAACATTATATACGTCTATAACGTTATATATCCTAACCTAAGGCAACCTAACATCTCGGATGTAATATTTGAAAACATTCCTGGCGTTTCAGCCCCTACTTCTCGGTGGTAACGTTATAAACGTCTAAACGTTATGTGTCCTAACATGAGGCAATCTAACATCTCGGATGTAATATTTTACAACATTCCTTGCGTGTCGGCACCTACTCCTCGGAGGGAACATCATGTACGACTATAACGTTATATATCCTAATCTAAGGCAAACTAACATCTCGGATGTAATATTTTACAACATTCGTGGCGTGTCGGCCCCTGCTTCTCGTTGGGAACACTGTGTACGTCTATAATGTTATATATCCTAACATAAGGCATCCTAACATCTCGGATGTAATATTTTAGAACATTCGTGACGTGTCGGCCGCTACTTGTCGGTGGGAACATTATCTACTGCTATAACGTTATATGTCCTAACATAAGGCAATCTAACATTTCGGGTGTAATATTTTACAACATTCCTTGCGTGTCGGCGCCTTCCTCTCGGTGGGAACATTATGTACGGCTATAACGTTATATATCCTAACCTAAGGCAACCTAACATCTCGGACGTAATATTTTACAACAATCGTGGCGTGTCGGTCCCTACTTCTCGCTAGGAACGTTATGTATGTCTATAACGTTATATGTCCTAACCTAAGGCAACCTATCATCTCGGATGTAATATTTTACAACATTCCTTGCGTCTCGGCGCCTACGTCTCCGTGGGAAAATTATATACTTCTATAACGTTATATATCCTAACCTAAGGCAACATAACATCTCGGACGTGATTTTTTACAAACATCCTTGCGTGTCGGCGCATACTACTCCGTGGGAACATTATATAATTCTATAGCGTTATATATCCTAACATAAGGCATCCCAACAACTCGTATGTAATATTTGACAATATTCCTGGCGTTTCAGCCCCTACTTCTCGGTGGTAGCATTATAAACGTCTATAACGTTTTATGTCCTACCCTAAGGCAACCTAACATCTCGGACTTAATATTTTACAACATTCGTGTCGTGTCGGCCCCTACTTCTCGGTGGTATCATTATATACGTCTATCACTTTATATATCCTAACAAAAGGCAACCTAACATCTCGGATGTAATATTTTACAACATTCCTTGCGTGTCGGCACCTACTCCTCGGAGGGAACATTATGTACGACTATAACGTTATATATCCTAACCTAAGGCAACCTAGCGTCTCGGATGTAATATTTTACAACGTTCGTGACGCGTCGGCCGCTACTTCTCGGTGGGAACATTATCTACTGCTATAACGCGATATGTCCTAACAAAAGGCAATTTAACATCTCGCACGTTATATTTTACAACATTCCTAGCGCGTCGGCGCCGACTTCCCAGTGGGTATATTATATACGTCTATAACGTTATATATCCTAACCTAAGGCAACCTAACATCTCGGACGTAATATTTTACAACATTCGTGTCGTGTCGGCCCCTACTTCTCGGTGGTATCATTATATACGTCTATCACTTTATATATCCTAACAAAAGGCAACCTATCATCTCGGATGTAATATTTTACAACATTCGTGGCGTGTCGGCTCCTCCTTCTGGGTGGGAACATTGCGTACGGCTATAACGTTATATATCCTAACCTAAGGCAACCTAACATCTCGGATGTAATAATTTACAACATTCGTGGTGTGTCGGCCCCTTCTTCTCGGTGGGAACTTTATATACGTCTAAAACGTTATATGTCCCAACCTAAGGCAACCTATCATCTCGGACGTAATATTTTACAAAATTCCTTGCGTGTCGGTGCCTACTTCTCCGTGGGAACATTATATACGTCTATAAAGTTATATGTCCTAACCTAAGGCAATCTAACATCTCGGGTGTAATATTTTACAACATTCCTTGCGTGTCGGCACCTACTTCTCGTTGGGTACATTGTGTACGATTATAACGCTATATGTCCTAACCTAAGGCAACCTAACATCTCGGATGTAATATTTTACAACATTCGTGACGTGTCGGCCCCTACTTCTCGGTGGGAACATTATGTACTGCTATAACGTTATATGTCACAACAAAAGGCAATCTAACATCTCGCACGTAATATTTTACGACATTCCTGGCGTTTCAGCCCCTACTTCTCGGTGGTAACGTTATAAACGTCTATAACGTTATGTGTCCTAACCTAAGGCAACTTAACATCTCGGACGTAATATTTTACAACATTACTTGCGTGTGGGTGCCTACTTCTCCGTGGAAACATTATATACGTCTATAACGTTATATATCCTAACCTAAGGCAACCTAACATCTCGGATGTAATATTTTACAACATTCCTTGCGTGTCGGCACCTACTCCTCGGAGGGAACATTATGTACGACTATAACGTTATATATCCTAACCTAAGGCAACCTAGCATCTCGGATGTAATATTTTTCAACGTTCGTGACGCGTCGGCCGCTACTTCTCGGTGGGAACATTATCTACTGCTATAACGCGATATGTCCTAACAAAAGGCAATTTAACATCGCGCACGTTATATTTTACAACATTCCTAGCGCGTCGGCGCCGACTTCCCAGTGGGTATATTATATACGTCTATAACGTTATATATCCTAACCTAAGGCAACCTAACATCTCGGACGTAATATTTTACAACATTCGTGTCGTGTCGGCCCCTACTTCTCGGTGGTATCATTATATACGTCTATCACTTTATATATCCTAACAAAAGGCAACCTAACATCTCGGATGTAATATTTTACAACATTCGTGGCGTGTCGGCTCCTCCTTCTGGGTGGGAACATTGCGTACGGCTATAACGTTATATATCCTAACCTAAGGCAACCTAACATCTCGGATGTAATAATTTACAACATTCGTGGTGTGTCGGCCCCTTCTTCTCGGTGGGAACTTTATATACGTCTAAAACGTTATATGTCCCAACCTAAGGCAACCTATCATCTCGGACGTAATATTTTACAAAATTCCTTGCGTGTCGGTGCCTACTTCTCCGTGGGAACATTATATACGTCTATAAAGTTATATGTCCTAACCTAAGGCAATCTAACATCTCGGGTGTAATATTTTACAACATTCCTTGCGTGTCGGCACCTACTTCTCGTTGGGTACATTGTGTACGATTATAACGCTATATGTCCTAACCTAAGGCAACCTAACATCTCGGATGTAATATTTTACAACATTCGTGACGTGTCGGCCCCTACTTCTCGGTGGGAACATTATGTACTGCTATAACGTTATATGTCACAACAAAAGGCAATCTAACATCTCGCACGTAATATTTTACGACATTCCTGGCGTTTCAGCCCCTACTTCTCGGTGGTAACGTTATAAACGTCTATAACGTTATGTGTCCTAACCTAAGGCAACTTAACATCTCGGACGTAATATTTTACAACATTACTTGCGTGTGGGTGCCTACTTCTCCGTGGAAACATTATATACGTCTATAACGTTATATATCCTAACCTAAGGCAACCTAACATCTCGGATGTAATATTTTACAACATTCGTGGCGTGTCGGCCCCTGCTTCTCGTTGGGAACACTATGTACGTCTATAATGTTATATATCCTAACATAAGGCATCCTAACATCTCGGATGTAATATTTTACAACGTTCGTGACGTGTCGGCCGCTACTTCTCGGTGGGAACATTATCTACTGCTATAACGTGATATGTCCTAACAAAAGGCATTTTAACATCTCGCACGTTATATTTTACAACATTCCTAGCGCGTCGGCACCGACTTCCCAGTGGGTATATTATATACGTCTATAACGTTATATATCCTAACCTAAGGAAACCTAACATCTCGGACGTAATATTTTACAACAATCGTGGCGTGTCGGTCCCTACTTCTCGCTAGGAACGTTATGTATGTCTATAACGTTATATGTCCTAACCTAAGGCAACCTATCATCTCGGATGTAATATTTTACAACATTCCTTGCGTCTCGGCGCCTACGTCTCCGTGGGAAAATTATATACTTCTATAACGTTATATATCCTAACCTAAGGCAACATAACATCTCGGACGTGATTTTTTACAAACATCCTTGCGTGTCGGCGCATACTACTCCGTGGGAACATTATATAATTCTATAGCGTTATATATCCTAACATAAGGCATCCCAACAACTCGTATGTAATATTTGACAATATTCCTGGCGTTTCAGCCCCTACTTCTCGGTGGTAGCATTATAAACGTCTATAACGTTTTATGTCCTACCCTAAGGCAACCTAACATCTCGGACTTAATATTTTACAACATTCGTGTCGTGTCGGCCCCTACTTCTCGGTGGTATCATTATATACGTCTATCACTTTATATATCCTAACAAAAGGCAACCTAACATCTCGGATGTAATAATTTACAACATTCGTGGTGTGTCGGCCCCTTCTTCTCGGTGGGAACATTATATACGTCTAAAACGTTATATGTTCTAACCTAAGGCAACCTATCATCTCGGACGTAATATTTTGCAAAATTCCTTGCGTGTCGGTGCCTACTTCTCCGTGGGAACATTATATACGTCTATAACGTTATATATCCTAACCTAAGGCAACCTAACATCTCGGATGTAATATTTTACAACATTCGTGGCGTGTCGGCCCCTACTTCTCGGTGGGAACATTATGTACTGCTATAACGTTATATGTCCTAACATGAGGCAATCTAACATCTCGGATGTAATATTTTACAACATTCCTTGCGTGTCGGCACCTACTCCTCGGAGGGAACATTATGTACGACTATAACGTTATATATCCTAACCTAAGGCAACCTAGCATCTCGGATGTAATATTTTACAACGTTCGTGACGCGTCGGCCGCTACTTCTCGGTGGGAACATTATCTACTGCTATAACGCGATATGTCCTAACAAAAGGCAATTTAACATCTCGCACGTTATATTTTACAACATTCCTAGCGCGTCGGCGCCGACTTCCCAGTGGGTATATTATATACGTCTATAACGTTATATATCCTAACCTAAGGCAACCTAACATCTCGGACGTAATATTTTACAACATTCGTGTCGTGTCGGCCCCTACTTCTCGGTGGTATCATTATATACGTCTATCACTTTATATATCCTAACAAAAGGCAACCTAACATCTCGGATGTAATATTTTACAACATTCGTGGCGTGTCGGCTCCTCCTTCTGGGTGGGAACATTGCGTACGGCTATAACGTTATATATCCTAACCTAAGGCAACCTAACATCTCGGATGTAATAATTTACAACATTCGTGGTGTGTCGGCCCCTTCTTCTCGGTGGGAACTTTATATACGTCTAAAACGTTATATGTCCCAACCTAAGGCAACCTATCATCTCGGACGTAATATTTTACAAAATTCCTTGCGTGTCGGTGCCTACTTCTCCGTGGGAACATTATATACGTCTATAAAGTTATATGTCCTAACCTAAGGCAATCTAACATCTCGGGTGTAATATTTTACAACATTCCTTGCGTGTCGGCACCTACTTCTCGTTGGGTACATTGTGTACGATTATAACGCTATATGTCCTAACCTAAGGCAACCTAACATCTCGGATGTAATATTTTACAACATTCGTGACGTGTCGGCCCCTACTTCTCGGTGGGAACATTATGTACTGCTATAACGTTATATGTCACAACAAAAGGCAATCTAACATCTCGCACGTAATATATTACGACATTCCTGGCGTTTCAGCCCCTACTTCTCGGTGGTAACGTTATAAACGTCTATAACGTTATGTGTCCTAACCTAAGGCAACTTAACATCTCGGACGTAATATTTTACAACATTACTTGCGTGTGGGTGCCTACTTCTCCGTGGAAACATTATATACGTCTATAACGTTATATATCCTAACCTAAGGCAACCTAACATCTCGGATGTAATATTTTACAACATTCGTGGCGTGCCGGCCCCTGCTTCTCGTTGGGAACACTATGTACGTCTATAATGTTATATATCCTAACATAAGGCATCCTAACATCTCGGATGTAATATTTTACAACGTTCGTGACGTGTCGGCCGCTACTTCTCGGTGGGAACATTATCTACTGCTATAACCTGATATGTCCTAACAAAAGGCATTTTTACATCTCGCACGTTATATTTTACAACATTCCTAGCGCGTCGGCACCGACTTCCCAGTGGGTATATTATATACGTCTATAACGTTATATATCCTAACCTAAGGCAACCTATCATCTCGGATGTAATATTTTACAACATTCCTTGCGTCTCGGCGCCTACGTCTCCGTGGGAAAATTATATACTTCTATAACGTTATATATCCTAACCTAAGGCAACATAACATCTCGGACGTGATTTTTTACAAACATCCTTGCGTGTCGGCGCATACTACTCCGTGGGAACATTATATAATTCTATAGCGTTATATATCCTAACATAAGGCATCCCAACAACTCGTATGTAATATTTGACAATATTCCTGGCGTTTCAGCCCCTACTTCTCGGTGGTAGCATTATAAACGTCTATAACGTTTTATGTCCTACCCTACGGCAACCTAACATCTCGGACTTAATATTTTACAACATTCGTGTCGTGTCGGCCCCTACATCTCGGTGGTATCATTATATACGTCTATCACTTTATATATCCTAACAAAAGGCAACCTAACATCTCGGATGTAATATTTTACAACATTCGTTGCTTGTCGGCCCCTACTTCTCGGTGGGAACTTTATATACGTCTAAAACGTTACATGTCCTATCCTAAGGCAACCTATCATCTCGGACGTAATATTTTACAAAATTCCTTGCGTGTCGGTGCCTACTTCTCCGTGGGAAAATTATATACGTCTATAAAGTTATATGTCCTAGCCTAAGGCAATCTAACATCTCGGGTGTAATATTTTACAACATTCCTTGCGTGTCGGCACCTAGTTCTCGTTGGGTACATTGTGTACGATTATAACGCTATATGTCCTAACCTAAGGCAACCTAACATCTCGGATGTAATATTTTATAACATTCGTGACGTGTCGGCCCCTACTTCTCGGTGGGAACATTATGTACTGCTATAACGTTATATGTCCTAACAAAAGGCAATCTAACATCTCGCACGTAATATATTACGATATTCCTAGCGCGTCGGCGCCGACTTCCCAGTGGGTACATTATATACGTCTATAACGTTATATATCCTAACCTAAGGCAACCAAACATCTCGGACGTAATATTTTACAACATTCGTGGCGTGTCGGTCCCTACTTCTCGGTAGGAACGTTATGTATGTCTATAACGTTATATGTCCTAACCTAAGGCAATCTAACATCTCGGGTGTAGTATTTTACAACATTCCTTGCGTGTCGGCACCTAGTTCTCGTTGGGTACATTGTGTACGATTATAACGCTATATGTCCTAACCTAAGGCAATCTAACATCTCGGGTGTAATATTTTAAAACATTCCTTGCGTGTCGGCACCTAGTTCTCGTTGGGTACATTGTGTACGATTATAACGCTATATGTCCTAACCTAAGGCAACCTAACATCTCGGATGTAATATTTTTACAACATTCGTGGCGTGTCGGCCCCTACTTCTCGGTGGGAACATTATGTACTGCTATAACGTTATATGTCCTAACAAAAGGCAATCTAACATCTCGCACGTAATATTTTACGACATTCCTAGCGCGTCGGCGCCGACTTCCCAGTGGGTACATTATATACGTCTATAACGTTATATATCCTAACCTAAGGCAACCTAACATCTCGGACGTAATATTTTACAACATTCGTGGCGTGTCGGCCCCTGCTTCTCGGTGGGAACACTATGTACGTCTATAACGTTATATGTCCTAACCTAAGGCAACCTAGCATCTCGGATGTAATATTTTACAACATTCGTGGCGTGTTGGCTCCTCCTTCTGGGTGGTAACAATATGTACGGCTATAACGTTATATATCCTAACCTAAGGCAACCTAACATCTCGGATGTAATAATTTACAACATTCGTGGCTTGTCGGCCCCTACTTCTCGGTGGGAACTTTATATACGTCTAAAACGTTATCCTAACCTAAGGCAACCTAACATCTCGGATGTAATATTTTACAACATTCGTGGCGTGTCGGCCCCTACTTCTCGGTGGGAACATTATGTACTGCTATAACGTTATATGTCCTAACATGAGGCAATCTAACATCTCGGATGTAATATTTTACAACATTCCTTGCGTGTCGGCACCCACTCCTCGGAGGGAACATCATGTACGACTATAACGTTATATATCCTAATCTAAGGCAAACTAACATCTCGGATGTAATATTTTACAACATTCGTTGCTTGTCGGCCCCTACTTCTCGGTGGGAACTTTATATACGTCTAAAACGTTATATGTCCTAACCTAAGGCAACCTATCATCTCGGACGTAATATTTTACAAAATTCCTTGCGTGTCGGTGCCTACTTCTCCGCGGGAACATTATATACGTCTATAACGTTATATATCCTAACCTAAGGCAACCTAACATCTCGGATGTAATATTTGAAAACATTCCTGGCGTTTCAGCCCCTACTTCTCGGTGGTAACGTTATAAACGTCTATAACGTTATGTGTCCTAACCTAAGGCAACTTAACATCTCGGACGTAATATTTTACAACATTACTTGCGTGTGGGTGCCTACTTCTCCGTGGAAACATTATATACGTCTATAACGTTATATATCCTAACCTAAGGCAACCTAACATCTCGGATGTAATATTTTACAACATTCGTGGCGTGCCGGCCCCTGCTTCTCGTTGGGAACACTATGTACGTCTATAATGTTATATATCCTAACATAAGGCATCCTAACATCTCGGATGTAATATTTTACAACGTTCGTGACGTGTCGGCCGCTACTTCTCGGTGGGAACATTATCTACTGCTATAACGTGATATGTCCTAACAAAAGGCATTTTAACATCTCGCACGTTATATTTTACAACATTCCTAGCGCGTCGGCACCGACTTCCCAGTGGGTATATTATATACGTCTATAACGTTATATATCCTAACCTAAGGCAACCTAACATCTCGGACGTAATATTTTACAACAATCGTGGCGTGTCGGTCCCTACTTCTCGCTAGGAACGTTATGTATGTCTATAACGTTATATGTCCTAACCTAAGGCAACCTATCATCTCGGATGTAATATTTTACAACATTCCTTGCGTCTCGGCGCCTACGTCTCCGTGGGAAAATTATATACTTCTATAACGTTATATATCCTAACCTAAGGCAACATAACATCTCGGACGTGATTTTTTACAAACATCCTTGCGTGTCGGCGCATACTACTCCGTGGGAACATTATATAATTCTATAGCGTTATATATCCTAACATAAGGCATCCCAACAACTCGTATGTAATATTTGACAATATTCCTGGCGTTTCAGCCCCTACTTCTCGGTGGTAGCATTATAAACGTCTATAACGTTTTATGTCCTACCCTAAGGCAACCTAACATCTCGGACTTAATATTTTACAACATTCGTGTCGTGTCGGCCCCTACATCTCGGTGGTATCATTATATACGTCTATCACTTTATATATCCTAACAAAAGGCAACCTAACATCTCGGATATAATATTTTACAACATTCGTTGCTTGTCGGCCCCTACTTCTCGGTGGGAACTTTATATACGTCTTAAACGTTACATGTCCTATCCTAAGGCAACCTATCATCTCGGACGTAATATTTTACAAAATTCCTTGCGTGTCGGTGCCTACTTCTCCGTGGGAAAATTATATACGTCTATAAAGTTATATGTCCTAGCCTAAGGCAATCTAACATCTCGGGTGTAATATTTTACAACATTCCTTGCGTGTCGGCACCTAGTTCTCGTTGGGTACATTGTGTACGATTATAACGCTATATGTCCTAACCTAAGGCAACCTAACATCTCGGATGTAATATTTTATAACATTCGTGACGTGTCGACCCCTACTTCTCGGTGGGAACATTATGTACTGCTATAACGTTATATGTCCTAACAAAAGGCAATCTAACATCTCGCACGTAATATATTACGATATTCCTAGCGCGTCGGCGCCGACTTCCCAGTGGGTACATTATATACGTCTATAACGTTATATATCCTAACCTAAGGCAACCTAACATCTCGGACGTAATATTTTACAACATTCGTGGCGTGTCGGTCCCTACTTCTCGGTAGGAACGTTATGTATGTCTATAACGTTATATGTCCTAACCTAAGGCAATCTAACATCTCGGGTGTAATATTTTACAACATTCCTTGCGTGTCGGCACCTAGTTCTCGTTGGGTACATTGTGTACGATTATAACGCTATATGTCCTAACCTAAGGCAATCTAACATCTCGGGTGTAATATTTTAAAACATTCCTTGCGTGTCGGCACCTAGTTCTCGTTGGGTACATTGTGTACGATTATAACGCTATATGTCCTAACCTAAGGCAACCTAACATCTCGGATGTAATATTTTTACAACATTCGTGGCGTGTCGGCCCCTACTTCTCGGTGGGAACATTATGTACTGCTATAACGTTATATGTCCTAACAAAAGGCAATCTAACATCTCGCACGTAATATTTTACGACATTCCTAGCGCGTCGGCGCCGACTTCCCAGTGGGTACATTATATACGTCTATAACGTTATATATCCTAACCTAAGGCAACCTAACATCTCGGACGTAATATTTTACAACATTCGTGGCGTGTCGGCCCCTGCTTCTCGGTGGGAACACTATGTACGTCTATAACGTTATATGTCCTAACCTAAGGCAACCTAGCATCTCGGATGTAATATTTTACAACATTCGTGGCGTGTTGGCTCCTCCTTCTGGGTGGTAACAATATGTACGGCTATAACGTTATATATCCTAACCTAAGGCAACCTAACATCTCGGATGTAATAATTTACAACATTCGTGGCTTGTCGGCCCCTACTTCTCGGTGGGAACTTTATATACGTCTAAAACGTTATCCTAACCTAAGGCAACCTAACATCTTGGATGTAATATTTTACAACATTCGTGGCGTGTCGGCCCCTACTTCTCGGTGGGAACATTATGTACTGCTATAACGTTATATGTCCTAACATGAGGCAATCTAACATCTCGGATGTAATATTTTACAACATTCCTTGCGTGTCGGCACCCACTCCTCGGAGGGAACATCATGTACGACTATAACGTTATATATCCTAATCTAAGGCAAACTAACATCTCGGATGTAATATTTTACAACATTCGTTGCTTGTCGGCCCCTACTTCTCGGTGGGAACTTTATATACGTCTAAAACGTTATATGTCCTAACCTAAGGCAACCTATCATCTCGGACGTAATATTTTACAAAATTCCTTGCGTGTCGGTGCCTACTTCTCCGCGGGAACATTATATACGTCTATAACGTTATATATCCTAACCTAAGGCAACCTAACATCTCGGATGTAATATTTGAAAACATTCCTGGCGTTTCAGCCCCTACTTCTCGGTGGTAACGTTATAAACGTCTAAACGTTATGTGTCCTAACATGAGGCAATCTAACATCTCGGATGTAATATTTTACAACATTCCTTGCGTGTCGGCACCTACTCCTCGGAGGGAACATCATGTACGACTATAACGTTATATATCCTAATCTAAGGCAAACTCACATCTCGGATGTAATATTTTACAACATTCGTGGCGTGTCGGCCCCTGCTTCTCGTTGGGAACACTATGTACGTCTATAATGTTATATATCCTAACATAAGGCATCCTAACATCTCGGATGTAATATTTTACAACGTTCGTGACGTGTCGGCCGCTACTTCTCGGTGGGAACATTATCTACTGCTATAACGTAATATGTCCTAACAAAAGGCAATTTAACATCTCGCACGTTATATTTTACAACATTCCTAGCGCGTCGGCGCCGACTTCCCAGTGGGTATATTATATACGTCTATAACGTTATATATCCTAACCTAAGGCAATCTAACATCTCGGGTGTAATATTTTACAACATTCCTTGCGTGTCTGCACCTACTTCTCGGTGGGTACATTGTGTATGATTATAACGTTATATGTCCTAACCTAAGGCAACCTAGCATCTCGGATGTAATATTTTACAACATTCTTGTCGTGTCGGCTCCTCCTTCTTGGTGGGAACATTGTGTACGGCTATAACGTTATATATCCTAACCTAAGGCAACCTAACATCTCGGATGTAATATTTTACAACATTCGTGGCGTGTCGGCCCCTACTTCTCGGTGGTAACGTTATAAACGTCTAAATGTTATGTGTCCTAACCTAAGGGAACCTAACACCTCGGACGTAATATTTTACAACATTACTTGCGTGTGGGTGCGTACTTCTCCGTGGAAACATTATACACGTCTATAACGTTATATATCCTAACCTAAGGCAACCTAACATCTCGGATGTAATATTTTACAACATTCGTGGCTTGTCGGCCCCTACTTCTCGGTGGTAACATTGTAAACGTCTATAACGTTTTATGTCCTAACCTAAGGCAACCTAACATCTCGGACGTAATATTTTACAACATTCGTGTCGTGTAGGACCCTACTTCTCGGTGCGAACATTATGTACTGCTATAACGTTATATGTCCTAACATGAGGCAATCTAACATCTCGGATGTAATATTTTACAACATACCTTGCGTGTCGGCACCTACTCCTTGGAGGGAACATCATGTACGACAATAACGTTATATATCCTAATCTAAGGCAAACTAACATCTCGGATGTAATATTTTACAACATTCGTGGCGTGTCGGCCCCTGCTTCTCGTTGGGAACACTGTGTACGTCTATAACGTTATATATCCTAACATAAGGCATCCTAACATATCGGATGTAATATTTTACAACGTTCGTGACGTGTCGGCCGCTACTTCTCGGTGGGAACATTATCTACTGCTATAACGTGATATGTCCTAACAAAAGGCAATTTAACATCTCGCACGTTATATTTTACAACATTCCTAGCGCGTCGGCGCCGACTTCCCAGTGGGTACATTATATACGTCTATAACGTTATATATCCTAACCTAAGGCAACCTAACATCTCGGACGTAATATTTTACAACATTCGTGGCGTGTCGGCCCCTGCTTCTCGGTGGGAACACTATGTACGTCTATAACGTTATATGTCCTAACCTAAGGCAACCTAGCATCTCGGATGTAATATTTTACAACATTCGTGGCGTGTTGGCTCCTCCTTCTGGGTGGTAACAATATGTACGGCTATAACGTTATATATCCTAACCTAAGGCAACCTAACATCTCGGATGTAATAATTTACAACATTCGTGGCTTGTCGGCCCCTACTTCTCGGTGGGAACTTTATATACGTCTAAAACGTTATCCTAACCTAAGGCAACCTAACATCTCGGATGTAATATTTTACAACATTCGTGGCGTGTCGGCCCCTACTTCTCGGTGGGAACATTATGTACTGCTATAACGTTATATGTCCTAACATGAGGCAATCTAACATCTCGGATGTAATATTTTACAACATTCCTTGCGTGTCGGCACCCACTCCTCGGAGGGAACATCATGTACGACTATAACGTTATATATCCTAATCTAAGGCAAACTAACATCTCGGATGTAATATTTTACAACATTCGTTGCTTGTCGGCCCCTACTTCTCGGTGGGAACTTTATATACGTCTAAAACGTTATATGTCCTAACCTAAGGCAACCTATCATCTCGGACGTAATATTTTACAAAATTCCTTGCGTGTCGGTGCCTACTTCTCCGCGGGAACATTATATACGTCTATAACGTTATATATCCTAACCTAAGGCAACCTAACATCTCGGATGTAATATTTGAAAACATTCCTGGCGTTTCAGCCCCTACTTCTCGGTGGTAACGTTATAAACGTCTATAACGTTATGTGTCCTAACCTAAGGCAACTTAACATCTCGGACGTAATATTTTACAACATTACTTGCGTGTGGGTGCCTACTTCTCCGTGGAAACATTATATACGTCTATAACGTTATATATCCTAACCTAAGGCAACCTAACATCTCGGATGTAATATTTTACAACATTCGTGGCGTGCCGGCCCCTGCTTCTCGTTGGGAACACTATGTACGTCTATAATGTTATATATCCTAACATAAGGCATCCTAACATCTCGGATGTAATATTTTACAACGTTCGTGACGTGTCGGCCGCTACTTCTCGGTGGGAACATTATCTACTGCTATAACGTGATATGTCCTAACAAAAGGCATTTTAACATCTCGCACGTTATATTTTACAACATTCCTAGCGCGTCGGCACCGACTTCCCAGTGGGTATATTATATACGTCTATAACGTTATATATCCTAACCTAAGGCAACCTAACATCTCGGACGTAATATTTTACAACAATCGTGGCGTGTCGGTCCCTACTTCTCGCTAGGAACGTTATGTATGTCTATAACGTTATATGTCCTAACCTAAGGCAACCTATCATCTCGGATGTAATATTTTACAACATTCCTTGCGTCTCGGCGCCTACGTCTCCGTGGGAAAATTATATACTTCTATAACGTTATATATCCTAACCTAAGGCAACATAACATCTCGGACGTGATTTTTTACAAACATCCTTGCGTGTCGGCGCATACTACTCCGTGGGAACATTATATAATTCTATAGCGTTATATATCCTAACATAAGGCATCCCAACAACTCGTATGTAATATTTGACAATATTCCTGGCGTTTCAGCCCCTACTTCTCGGTGGTAGCATTATAAACGTCTATAACGTTTTATGTCCTACCCTAAGGCAACCTAACATCTCGGACTTAATATTTTACAACATTCGTGTCGTGTCGGCCCCTACATCTCGGTGGTATCATTATATACGTCTATCACTTTATATATCCTAACAAAAGGCAACCTAACATCTCGGATGTAATATTTTACAACATTCGTTGCTTGTCGGCCCCTACTTCTCGGTGGGAACTTTATATACGTCTAAAACGTTACATGTCCTATCCTAAGGCAACCTATCATCTCGGACGTAATATTTTACAAAATTCCTTGCGTGTCGGTGCCTACTTCTCCGTGGGAAAATTATATACGTCTATAAAGTTATATGTCCTAGCCTAAGGCAATCTAACATCTCGGGTGTAATATTTTACAACATTCCTTGCGTGTCGGCACCTAGTTCTCGTTGGGTACATTGTGTACGATTATAACGCTATATGTCCTAACCTAAGGCAACCTAACATCTCGGATGTAATATTTTATAACATTCGTGACGTGTCGACCCCTACTTCTCGGTGGGAACATTATGTACTGCTATAACGTTATATGTCCTAACAAAAGGCAATCTAACATCTCGCACGTAATATATTACGATATTCCTAGCGCGTCGGCGCCGACTTCCCAGTGGGTACATTATATACGTCTATAACGTTATATATCCTAACCTAAGGCAACCTAACATCTCGGACGTAATATTTTACAACATTCGTGGCGTGTCGGTCCCTACTTCTCGGTAGGAACGTTATGTATGTCTATAACGTTATATGTCCTAACCTAAGGCAATCTAACATCTCGGGTGTAATATTTTACAACATTCCTTGCGTGTCGGCACCTAGTTCTCGTTGGGTACATTGTGTACGATTATAACGCTATATGTCCTAACCTAAGGCAATCTAACATCTCGGGTGTAATATTTTAAAACATTCCTTGCGTGTCGGCACCTAGTTCTCGTTGGGTACATTGTGTACGATTATAACGCTATATGTCCTAACCTAAGGCAACCTAACATCTCGGATGTAATATTTTTACAACATTCGTGGCGTGTCGGCCCCTACTTCTCGGTGGGAACATTATGTACTGCTATAACGTTATATGTCCTAACAAAAGGCAATCTAACATCTCGCACGTAATATTTTACGACATTCCTAGCGCGTCGGCGCCGACTTCCCAGTGGGTACATTATATACGTCTATAACGTTATATATCCTAACCTAAGGCAACCTAACATCTCGGACGTAATATTTTACAACATTCGTGGCGTGTCGGCCCCTGCTTCTCGGTGGGAACACTATGTACGTCTATAACGTTATATGTCCTAACCTAAGGCAACCTAGCATCTCGGATGTAATATTTTACAACATTCGTGGCGTGTTGGCTCCTCCTTCTGGGTGGTAACAATATGTACGGCTATAACGTTATATATCCTAACCTAAGGCAACCTAACATCTCGGATGTAATAATTTACAACATTCGTGGCTTGTCGGCCCCTACTTCTCGGTGGGAACTTTATATACGTCTAAAACGTTATCCTAACCTAAGGCAACCTAACATCTCGGATGTAATATTTTACAACATTCGTGGCGTGTCGGCCCCTACTTCTCGGTGGGAACATTATGTACTGCTATAACGTTATATGTCCTAACATGAGGCAATCTAACATCTCGGATGTAATATTTTACAACATTCCTTGCGTGTCGGCACCCACTCCTCGGAGGGAACATCATGTACGACTATAACGTTATATATCCTAATCTAAGGCAAACTAACATCTCGGATGTAATATTTTACAACATTCGTTGCTTGTCGGCCCCTACTTCTCGGTGGGAACTTTATATACGTCTAAAACGTTATATGTCCTAACCTAAGGCAACCTATCATCTCGGACGTAATATTTTACAAAATTCCTTGCGTGTCGGTGCCTACTTCTCCGCGGGAACATTATATACGTCTATAACGTTATATATCCTAACCTAAGGCAACCTAACATCTCGGATGTAATATTTGAAAACATTCCTGGCGTTTCAGCCCCTACTTCTCGGTGGTAACGTTATAAACGTCTAAACGTTATGTGTCCTAACATGAGGCAATCTAACATCTCGGATGTAATATTTTACAACATTCCTTGCGTGTCGGCACCTACTCCTCGGAGGGAACATCATGTACGACTATAACGTTATATATCCTAATCTAAGGCAAACTCACATCTCGGATGTAATATTTTACAACATTCGTGGCGTGTCGGCCCCTGCTTCTCGTTGGGAACACTATGTACGTCTATAATGTTATATATCCTAACATAAGGCATCCTAACATCTCGGATGTAATATTTTACAACGTTCGTGACGTGTCGGCCGCTACTTCTCGGTGGGAACATTATCTACTGCTATAACGTAATATGTCCTAACAAAAGGCAATTTAACATCTCGCACGTTATATTTTACAACATTCCTAGCGCGTCGGCGCCGACTTCCCAGTGGGTATATTATATACGTCTATAACGTTATATATCCTAACCTAAGGCAATCTAACATCTCGGGTGTAATATTTTACAACATTCCTTGCGTGTCTGCACCTACTTCTCGGTGGGTACATTGTGTATGATTATAACGTTATATGTCCTAACCTAAGGCAACCTAGCATCTCGGATGTAATATTTTACAACATTCTTGTCGTGTCGGCTCCTCCTTCTTGGTGGGAACATTGTGTACGGCTATAACGTTATATATCCTAACCTAAGGCAACCTAACATCTCGGATGTAATATTTTACAACATTCGTGGCGTGTCGGCCCCTACTTCTCGGTGGTAACGTTATAAACGTCTAAATGTTATGTGTCCTAACCTAAGGGAACCTAACACCTCGGACGTAATATTTTACAACATTACTTGCGTGTGGGTGCGTACTTCTCCGTGGAAACATTATACACGTCTATAACGTTATATATCCTAACCTAAGGCAACCTAACATCTCGGATGTAATATTTTACAACATTCGTGGCTTGTCGGCCCCTACTTCTCGGTGGTAACATTGTAAACGTCTATAACGTTTTATGTCCTAACCTAAGGCAACCTAACATCTCGGACGTAATATTTTACAACATTCTTGTCGTGTAGGACCCTACTTCTCGGTGCGAACATTATGTACTGCTATAACGTTATATGTCCTAACATGAGGCAATCTAACATCTCGGATGTAATATTTTACAACATACCTTGCGTGTCGGCACCTACTCCTTGGAGGGAACATCATGTACGACAATAACGTTATATATCCTAATCTAAGGCAAACTAACATCTCGGATGTAATATTTTACAACATTCGTGGCGTGTCGGCCCCTGCTTCTCGTTGGGAACACTGTGTACGTCTATAACGTTATATATCCTAACATAAGGCATCCTAACATATCGGATGTAATATTTTACAACGTTCGTGACGTGTCGGCCGCTACTTCTCGGTGGGAACATTATCTACTGCTATAACGTGATATGTCCTAACAAAAGGCAATTTAACATCTCGCACGTTATATTTTACAACATTCCTAGCGCGTCGGCGCCGACTTCCCAGTGGGTATATTATATACGTCTATAACGTTATATATCCTAACCTAAGGCAACATAACATCTCGGACGTGATTTTTTACAAACATCCTTGCGTGTCGGCGCATACTACTCCGTGGGAACATTATATAATTCTATAGCGTTATATATCCTAACATAAGGCATCCCAACAACTCGTATGTAATATTTGACAATATTCCTGGCGTTTCAGCCCCTACTTCTCGGTGGTAACATTATAAACGTCTATAACGTTTTATGTCCTAACCTAAGGCAACCTAACATCTCGGACGGAATATTTTACAACATTCGTGTCGTGTCAGCCCCTACTTCTCGGTGGTATCATTATATACGTCTATCACTTTATATATCCTAACAAAAGGCAACCTAACATCTCGGATGTAATATTTTACAACATTCGTTGCTTGTCGGCCCCTACTTCTCGGTGGGAACTTTATATACGTCTAAAACGTTATATGTCCCAACCTAAGGCAACCTATCATCTCGGACGTAATATTTTACAAAATTCCTTGCGTGTCGGTGCCTACTTCTCCGTGGGAACATTATATACGTCTATAAAGTTATATGTCCTAACCTAAGGCAATCTAACATCTCGGGTGTAATATTTTACAACATTCCTTGCGTGTCGGCACCTACTTCTCGTTGGGTACATTGTGTACGATTATAACGCTATATGTCCTAACCTAAGGCAACCTAACATCTCGGATGTAATATTTTACAACATTCGTGACGTGTCGTCCCCTACTTCTCGGTGGGAACATTATGTACTGCTATAACGTTATATGTCATAACAAAAGGCAATCTAACATCTCGCACGTAATATTTTACGACATTCCTGGCGTTTCAGCCCCTACTTCTCGGTGGTAACGTTATAAACGTCTATAACGTTATGTGTCCTAACCTAAGGCAACTTAACATCTCGGACGTAATATTTTACAACATTACTTGCGTGTGGGTGCGTACTTCTCCGTGGAAACATTATATACGTCTATAACGTTATATATCCTAACCTAAGGCAACCTAACATCTCGGATGTAATATTTTACAACATTCGTGACGTGTCGGCCGCTACTTCTCGGTGGGAACATTATCTACTGCTATAACGTTATATGTCCTAACATAAGGCAATCTAACATTTCGGATGTAATATTTTACAACATTCCTTGCGTGTCGGCTCCTTTACCTCGGTGGGAACATTATGTACGGCTATAACGTTATATGTCCTAACCTAAGGCAATCTAACATTTCGGATGTAACATTTTACAACATTCCTTGCGTCTCGGCGCCTACGTCTCCGTGGGAAGATTATATACTTCTATAACGTTATATATCCTAACCTAAGGCAACATAACATCTCGGACGTGATTTTTTACAAACATCCTTGCGTGTCGGCGCATACTACTCCGTGGGAACATTATATACTTCTATAGCGTTATATATCCTAACATAAGGCATCCCAACAACTCGTATGTAATATTTGACAATATTCCTGGCGTTTCAGCCCCTACTTCTCGGTGGTAACATTATAAACGTCCATAGCGTTTTATGTCCTAACCTAAGGCAACCTAACATCTCGGATGTTATATTTTACAACATTCGTGGCGTGTAGGCCCCTACTTCTCGGTGCGAACATTATGTACTGCTATAACGTTATATGTCCTAACATGAGGCAATCTAACATCTCGGATGTAATATTTTACAACATACCTTGCGTGTCGGCACCTACTCCTTGGAGGGAACATCATGTACGACAATAACGTTATATATCCTAATCTAAGGCAAACTAACATCTCGGATGTAATATTTTACAACATTCGTGGCGTGTCGGCCCCTGCTTCTCGTTGGGAACACTGTGTACGTCTATAATGTTATATATCCTAACATAAGGCATCCTAACATCTCGGATGTAATATTTTAGAACATTCGTGACGTGTCGGCCGCTACTTGTCGGTGGGAACATTATCTACTGCTATAACGTTATATGTCCTAACATAAGGCAATCTAACATTTCGGGTGTAATATTTTACAACATTCCTTGCGTGTCGGCGCCTTCCTCTCGGTGGGAACATTATGTACGGCTATAACGTTATATATCCTAACCTAAGGCAACCTAACATCTCGGACGTAATATTTTACAACAACCGTGGCGTGTCGGTCCCTACTTCTCGCTAGGAACGTTATGTATGTCTATAACGTTATATGTCCTAACCTAAGGCAACCTATCATCTCGGATGTAATATTTTACAACATTCCTTGCGTCTCGGCGCCTACGTCTCCGTGGGAAAATTATATACTTCTATAACGTTATATATCCTAACCTAAGGCAACATAACATCTCGGACGTGATTTTTTACAAACATCCTTGCGTGTCGGCGCATACTACTCCGTGGGAACATTATATAATTCTATAGCGTTATATATCCTAACATAAGGCATCCCAACAACTCGTATGTAATATTTGACAATATTCCTGGCGTTTCAGCCCCTACTTCTCGGTGGTGGCATTATAAACGTCTATAACGTTTTATGTCCTACCCTAAGGCAACCTAACATCTCGGACTTAATATTTTACAACATTCGTGTCGTGTCGGCCCCTACTTCTCGGTGGTATCATTATATACGTCTATCACTTTATATATCCTAACAAAAGGCAACCTAACATCTCGGATGTAATATTTTACAACATTCCTTGCGTGTCGGCACCTACTCCTCGGAGGGAACATTATGTACGACTATAACGTTATATATCCTAACCTAAGGCAACCTAGCATCTCGGATGTAATATTTTACAACGTTCGTGACGCGTCGGCCGCTACTTCTCGGTGGGAACATTATCTACTGCTATAACGCGATATGTCCTAACAAAAGGCAATTTAACATCTCGCACGTTATATTTTACAACATTCCTAGCGCGTCGGCGCCGACTTCCCAGTGGGTATATTATATACGTCTATAACGTTATATATCCTAAGCTAAGGCAACCTAACATCTCGGACGTAATATTTTACAACATTCGTGTCGTGTCGGCCCCTACTTCTCGGTGGTATCATTATATACGTCTATCACTTTATATATCCTAACAAAAGGCAACCTAACATCTCGGATGTAATATTTTACAACATTCGTGGCGTGTCGGCTCCTCCTTCTGGGTGGGAACATTGCGTACGGCTATAACGTTATATATCCTAACCTAAGGCAACCTAACATCTCGGATGTAATATTTTACAACGTTCGTGACGCGTCGGCCGCTACTTCTCGGTGGGAACATTATCTACTGCTATAACGCGATATGTCCTAACAAAAGGCAATTTAACATCTCGCACGTTATATTTTACAACATTCCTAGCGCGTCGGCGCCGACTTCCCAGTGGGTATATTATATACGTCTATAACGTTATATATCCTAAGCTAAGGCAACCTAACATCTCGGACGTAATATTTTACAACATTCGTGTCGTGTCGGCCCCTACTTCTCGGTGGTATCATTATATACGTCTATCACTTTATATATCCTAACAAAAGGCAACCTAACATCTCGGATGTAATATTTTACAACATTCGTGGCGTGTCGGCTCCTCCTTCTGGGTGGGAACATTGCGTACGGCTATAACGTTATATATCCTAACCTAAGGCAACCTAACATCTCGGATGTAATAATTTACAACATTCGTGGTGTGTCGGCCCCTTCTTCTCGGTGGGAACTTTATATACGTCTAAAACGTTATATGTCCCAACCTAAGGCAACCTATCATCTCGGACGTAATATTTTACAAAATTCCTTGCGTGTCGGTGCCTACTTCTCCGTGGGAACATTATATACGTCTATAAAGTTATATGTCCTAACCTAAGGCAATCTAACATCTCGGGTGTAATATTTTACAACATTCCTTGCGTGTCGGCACCTACTTCTCGTTGGGTACATTGTGTACGATTATAACGCTATATGTCCTAACCTAAGGCAACCTAACATCTCGGATGTAATATTTTACAACATTCGTGACGTGTCGGCCCCTACTTCTCGGTGGGAACATTATGTACTGCTATAACGTTATATGTCACAACAAAAGGCAATCTAACATCTCGCACGTAATATTTTACGACATTCCTGGCGTTTCAGCCCCTACTTCTCGGTGGTAACGTTATAAACGTCTATAACGTTATGTGTCCTAACCTAAGGCAACTTAACATCTCGGACGTAATATTTTACAACATTACTTCGTGTGGTTGCCTACTTCTCCGTGGAAACATTATATACGTCTATAACGTTATATATCCTAACCTAAGGCAACCTAACATCTCGGATGTAATATTTTACAACATTCGTGGCGTGTCGGCCCCTGCTTCTCGTTGGGAACACTATGTACGTCTATAATGTTATATATCCTAACATAAGGCATCCTAACATCTCGGATGTAATATTTTACAACGTTCGTGACGAGTCGGCCGCTACTTCTCGGTGGGAACATTATCTACTGCTATAACGTGATATGTCCTAACAAAAGGCATTTTAACATCTCGCACGTTATATTTTACAACATTCCTAGCGCGTCGGCACCGACTTCCCAGTGGGTATATTATATACGTCTATAACGTTATATATCCTAACCTAAGGCAACCTAACATCTCGGACGTAATATTTTACAACAATCGTGGCGTGTCGGTCCCTACTTCTCGCTAGGAACGTTATGTATGTCTATAACGTTATATGTCCTAACCTAAGGCAACCTATCATCTCGGATGTAATATTTTACAACATTCCTTGCGTCTCGGCGCCTACGTCTCCGTGGGAAAATTATATACTTCTATAACGTTATATATCCTAACCTAAGGCAACATAACATCTCGGACGTGATTTTTTACAAACATCCTTGCGTGTCGGCGCATACTACTCCGTGGGAACATTATATAATTCTATAGCGTTATATATCCTAACATAAGGCATCCCAACAACTCGTATGTAATATTTGACAATATTCCTGGCGTTTCAGCCCCTACTTCTCGGTGGTAGCATTATAAACGTCTATAACGTTTTATGTCCTACCCTAAGGCAACCTAACATCTCGGACTTAATATTTTACAACATTCGTGTCGTGTCGGCCCCTACTTCTCGGTGGTATCATTATATACGTCTATCACTTTATATATCCTAACAAAAGGCAACCTAACATCTCGGATGTAATATTTTACAACATTCGTGGCGTGTCGGCTCCTCCTTCTGGGTGGGAACATTGCGTACGGCTATAACGTTATATATCCTAACCTAAGGCAACCTAACATCTCGGATGTAATAATTTACATCATTCGTGGTGTGTCGGCCCCTTCTTCTCGGTGGGAACATTATATACGTCTAAAACGTTATATGTTCTAACCTAAGGCAACCTATCATCTCGGACGTAATATTTTGCAAAATTCCTTGCGTGTCGGTGCCTACTTCTCCGTGGGAACATTATATACGTCTATAACGTATATATCCTAACCTAAGGCAACCTAACATCTCGGATGTAATATTTTACAACATTCGCGGCGTGTCGGCCCCTGCTTCTCGTTGGGAACACTATGTACGTCTATAATGTTATATATCCTAACATAAGGCATCCTAACATCTCGGATGTAATATTTTACAACGTTCGTGACGTGTCGGCCGCTACTTCTCGGTGGGAACATTATCTACTGCTATAACGTGGTATGTCCTAACAAAAGGCAATTTAACATCTCGCACGTTATATGTTACAACATTCCTAGCGCGTCGGCGCCGACTTCCCAGTGGGTATATTATATACGTCTATAACGTTATATATCCTAACCTAAGGCAACCTAACATCTCGGACGTAATATTTTACAACAATCGTGGCGTGTCGGTCCCTACTTCTCGCTAGGAACGTTATGTATGTCTATAACGTTATATGTCCTAACCTAAGGCAACCTATCATCTCGGATGTAATATTTTACAACATTCCTTGCGTCTCGGCGCCTACGTCTCCGTGGGAAAATTATATACTTCTATAACGTTATATATCCTAACCTAAGGCAACATAACATCTCGGACGTGATTTTTTACAAACATCCTTGCGTGTCGGCGCATACTACTCCGTGGGAACATTATATAATTCTATAGCGTTATATATCCTAACATAAGGCATCCCAACAACTCGTATGTAATATTTGACAATATTCCTGGCGTTTCAGCCCCTACTTCTCGGTGGTAGCATTACAAACGTCTATAACGTTTTATGTCCTACCCTAAGGCAACCTAACATCTCGGACTTAATATTTTACAACATTCGTGACGTGTCGGCCGCTACTTCTCGGTGGGAACATTATCTACTGCTATAACGTTATATGTCCTAACATAAGGCAATCTAACATTTCGGATGTAATATTTTACAACATTCCTTGCGTGTCGGCTCCTTCTTCTCGGTGGGAACATTATGTACGTCTATAACGTTATATATCCTAACCTAAGGCAACCTAACATCTCGGACGTAATATTTTACAACATTCGTGGCGTGTTCGGTCCCTACTTCTCGGTGGTATCATTATATACGTCTATCACGTTATATATCCTAACCTAAGGCAACCTAACATCTCGGACGTAATATTTTACAACATTCGTGGCGTGTTCGGTCCCTACTTCTCGGTGGTATCATTATATACGTCTATCACGTTATGTATCCTAACAAAAGGCAACCTAACATCTCGGACGTAATATTTTACAACATTCGTGTCGTGTCGGCCCCTACTTCTCGGTGGTATCATTATATACGTCTATCACTTTATATATCCTAACAAAAGGCAACCTAACATCTCGGATGTAATATTTTACAACATTCGTGGCGTGTCGGCTCCTCCTTCTGGGTGGGAACATTGCGTACGGCTATAACGTTATATATCCTAACCTAAGGCAACCTAACATCTCGGACGTAATATTTTACAACATTCGTGGCGTGTCGGCCCCTACTTCTCGGTGGTAACGTTATAAACGTCTAAACGTTATGTGTCCTAACCTAAGGCAACCTAACATCTCGGACGTAATATTTTACAACATTACTTGCGTGTGGGTGCGTACTTCTCCGTGGAAACATTATACACGTCTATAACGTTATATATCCTAACCTAAGGCAACCTAACATCTCGGATGTAATATTTTACAACATTCGTGGCTTGTCGGCCCCTACTTCTCGGTGGGAAATTTATATACGTCTAAAACGTTATCCTAACCTAAGGCAACCTAACATCTCGGATGTAATATTTTACAACATTCGTGGCGTGTCGGCTCCTACTTCTCGGTGGGAACATTATGTACTGCTATAACTTTATATGTCCTGACATGAGGCAATCTAACATCTCGGATGTAATATTTTACAACATTCCTTTCGTGTCGGCACCTACTCCTCGGAGGGAACATTATGTACGACTATAACGTTATATATCCTAACCTAAGGCAAACTAACATCTCGGATGTAATATTTTACAACATTCGTGGCGTGTCAAACCCTGCTTCTCGGTGGGAACACTATGTACGTCTATAACGTTATATATCATAACATAAGGCATGCTAACAACTCGTACGTAATATTTTACAACATTCCTGGCGTTTCAGCCCCTACTTCTCGGTGGTAACGTTATAAACGTCTATAACGTTTTATATCCTAACCTAAGGCAACCTAACATCTCGGACGTAATATTTTACAACATTCGTGGCTTGTCGGCCCCTACTTCTCGGTGGGAACTTTATATACGTCTAAAACGTTATCCTAACCTAAGGCAACCTAACATCTCGGATGTAATATTTAACAACTTTCGTGGCGTGTCGACACCTACTCCTCGGAGGGAACATCATGTACGACTATAACGTTATATATCCTAATATAAGGCAAACTCACATCTCGGATGTAATATTTTACAACATTCGTGGCGTGTCGGCCCCTGCTTCTCGTTGGGAACACTATGTACGTCTATAATGTTATATATCCTAACATAAGGCATCCTAACATCTCGGATGTAATATTTTACAACGTTCGTGACGTGTCGGCCGCTACTTCTCGGTGGGAACATTATCTACTGCTATAACGTGATATGTCCTAACAAAAGGCAATTTAACATCTCGCACGTTATATTTTACAACATTCCTAGCGCGTCGGCGCCGACTTCCCAGTGGGTATATTATATACGTCTATAACGTTATATATCCTAACCTAAGGCAACCTAACATCTCGGACGTAATATTTTACAACATTCGTGGCGTGTCGGTCCCTACTTCTCGGTAGGAACGTTATGTATGTCTATAACGTTATATGTCCTAACCTAAGGCAACCTATCATCTCGGATGTAATATTTTACAACATTCCTTGCGTCTCGGCGCCTACGTCTCCGTGGGAACATTATATACGTCTATAAAGTTATATGTCCTAACCTAAGGCAATCTAACATCTCGGGTGTAATATTTTACAACATTCCTTGCGTGTCGGCACCTACTTCTCGGTGGGTACATTGTGTATGATTATAACGTTATATGTCCTAACCTAAGGCAACCTAGCATCTCGGATGTAATATTTTACAACATTCGTGTCGTGTCGGCTCCTCCTTCTGGGTGGGAACATTGTGTACGGCTATAACGTTATATATCCTAACCTAAGGCAACCTAGCATCTCGGATGTAATATTTTACAACATTCGTGGCGTGTCGGCCCCTACTTCTCGGTGGTAACGTTATAAACGTCTAAACGTTATGTGTCCTAACCTAAGGCAACCTAACATCTCGGACGTAATATTTTACAACATTACTTGCGTGTGGGTGCGTACTTCTCCGTGGAAACATCATACACGTCTATAACGTTATATATCCTAACCTAAGGCAACCTAACATCTCGGATGTAATATTTTACAACATTCGTGGCTTGTCGGCCCCTACTTCTCGGTGGGAACTTTATATACGTCTAAAACGTTATCCTAACCTAAGGCAACCTAACATCTCGGATGTAATATTTAACAACTTTCGTGGCGTGTCGGCTCCTACTTCTCGGTGGGAACATTATGTACTGCTATAAATTTATATGTCCTAACATGAGGCAATCTAACATCTCGGATGTAATATTTTACAACATTCCTTGCGTGTCGACACCTACTCCTCGGAGGGAACATCATGTACGACTATAACGTTATATATCCTAATCTAAGGCAAATTCACATCTCGGATGTAATACTTTACAACATTCGTGGCGTGTCGGCCCCTGCTTCTCGTTGGGAACACTATGTACGTCTATAATGTTATATATCCTAACATAAGGCATCCTAACATCTCGGATGTAATATTTTACAACGTTCGTGACGTGTCGGCCGCTACTTCTCGGTGGGAACATTATCTACTGCTATAACGTGATATGTCCTAACAAAAGGCAATTTAACATCTCGCACGTTATATTTTACAACATTCCTAGCGCGTCGACGCCGACTTCCCATTGGGTATATTATATACGTCTACAACGTTATATATCCTAACCTAAGGCAACCTAACATCTCGGACGTAATATTTTACAACATTCGTGGCGTGTCGGTCCCTACTTCTCGGTAGGAACGTTATGTATGTCTATAAAGTTATATGTCCTAACCTAAGGCAACCTATCATCTCGGATGTAATATTTTACAACATTCCTTGCGTCTCGGCGCCTACGTCTCCGTGGGAACATTATATACGTCTATAAAGTTATATGTCCTAACCTAAGGCAATCTAACATCTCGGGTGTAATATTTTACAACATTCCTTGCGTGTCGGCACCTACTTCTCGGTGGGTACATTGTGTATGATTATAACGTTATATGTCCTAACCTAAGGCAACCTAGCATCTCGGATGTAATATTTTACAACATTCGTGTCGTGTCGGCTCCTCCTTCTGGGTGGGACCATTGTGTACGGCTATAACGTTATATATCCTAACCTAAGGCAACCTAACATCTCGGATGTAATATTTTACAACATTCGTGGCGCGTCGGTCCCTACTTCTCGGTGGTAGCGTTATAAACGTCTAAACGTTATGTGTCCTAACCTAAGGCAACCTAACATCTCGGACGTAATATTTTACAACATTACTTGCGTGTGGGTGCGTACTTCTCCGTGGAAACATTATACACGTCTATAACGTTATATATCCTAACCTAAGGCAACCTAACATCTCGGATGTAATATTTTACAACATTCGTGGCTTGTCGGCCCCTACTTCTCGGTGGGAACTTTATATACGTCTAAAACGTTATCCTAACGTAAGGCAACCTAACATCTCGGATGTAATATTTAACAACATTCGTGGCGTGTCGGCTCCTACTTCTCGGTGGGAACATTATGTACTGCTGTAACTTTATATGTCCTAACATGAGGCAATCTAACGTTTCGGATGTAATATTTTACAACATTCCTTGCGTGTCGGCACCTACTCCTCGGAGGGAACATCATGTACGACTATAACGTTATATATCCTAACCTAAGGCAAACTAACATCTCGGATGTAATATTTTACAACGTTCGTGACGTGTCGGCCGCTACTTCTCGGTGGGAACATTATCTACTGCTATAACGTGATATGTCCTAACAAAAGGCAATTTAACATCTCGCACGTTATATTTTACAACATTCCTAGCGCGTCGGCGCCGACTTCCCAGTGGGTATATTATATACGTCTATAACGTTATATATCCTAACCTAAGGCAACCTAACATCTCGGACGTAATATTTTACAACATTCGTGGCGTGTCGGTCCCTACTTCTCGGTAGGAACGTTATGTATGTCTATAACGTTATATGTCCTAACCTAAGGCAACCTATCATCTCGGATGTAATATTTTACAACATTCCTTGCGTCTCGGCGCCTACGTCTCCGTGGGAACATTATATACGTCTATAAAGTTATATGTCCTAAGCTAAGGCAATCTAACATCTCGGGTGTAATATTTTACAACATTCCTTGCGTGTCGGCACCTACTTCTCGGTGGGTACATTGTGTATGATTATAACGTTATATGTCCTAACCTAAGGCAACCTAGCATCTCGGATGTAATATTTTACAACATTCGTGTCGTGTCGGCTCCTCCTTCTGGGTGGGAACATTGTGTACGGCTATAACGTTATATATCCTAACCTAAGGCAACCTAGCATCTCGGATGTAATATTTTACAACATTCGTGGCGTGTCGGCCCCTACTTCTCGGTGGTAACGTTATAAACGTCTAAACGTTATGTGTCCTAACCTAAGGCAACCTAACATCTCGGACGTAATATTTTACAACATTACTTGCGTGTGGGTGCGTACTTCTCCGTGGAAACATCATACACGTCTATAACGTTATATATCCTAACCTAAGGCAACCTAACATCTCGGATGTAATATTTTACAACATTCGTGGCTTGTCGGCCCCTACTTCTCGGTGGGAACTTTATATACGTCTAAAACGTTATCCTAACCTAAGGCAACCTAACATCTCGGATGTAATATTTAACAACTTTCGTGGCGTGTCGGCTCCTACTTCTCGGTGGGAACATTATGTACTGCTATAAATTTATATGTCCTAACATGAGGCAATCTAACATCTCGGATGTAATATTTTACAACATTCCTTGCGTGTCGACACCTACTCCTCGGAGGGAACATCATGTACGACTATAACGTTATATATCCTAATCTAAGGCAAATTCACATCTCGGATGTAATATTTTACAACATTCGTGGCGTGTCGGCCCCTGCTTCTCGTTGGGAACACTATGTACGTCTATAATGTTATATATCCTAACATAAGGCATCCTAACATCTCGGATGTAATATTTTACAACGTTCGTGACGTGTCGGCCGCTACTTCTCGGTGGGAACATTATCTACTGCTATAACGTGATATGTCCTAACAAAAGGCAATTTAACATCTCGCACGTTATATTTTACAACATTCCTAGCGCGTCGACGCCGACTTCCCATTGGGTATATTATATACGTCTACAACGTTATATATCCTAACCTAAGGCAACCTAACATCTCGGACGTAATATTTTACAACATTCGTGGCGTGTCGGTCCCTACTTCTCGGTAGGAACGTTATGTATGTCTATAAAGTTATATGTCCTAACCTAAGGCAACCTATCATCTCGGATGTAATATTTTACAACATTCCTTGCGTCTCGGCGCCTACGTCTCCGTGGGAACATTATATACGTCTATAAAGTTATATGTCCTAACCTAAGGCAATCTAACATCTCGGGTGTAATATTTTACAACATTCCTTGCGTGTCGGCACCTACTTCTCGGTGGGTACATTGTGTATGATTATAACGTTATATGTCCTAACCTAAGGCAACCTAGCATCTCGGATGTAATATTTTACAACATTCGTGTCGTGTCGGCTCCTCCTTCTGGGTGGGACCATTGTGTACGGCTATAACGTTATATATCCTAACCTAAGGCAACCTAACATCTCGGATGTAATATTTTACAACATTCGTGGCGCGTCGGTCCCTACTTCTCGGTGGTAGCGTTATAAACGTCTAAACGTTATGTGTCCTAACCTAAGGCAACCTAACATCTCGGACGTAATATTTTACAACATTACTTGCGTGTGGGTGCGTACTTCTCCGTGGAAACATTAGACACGTCTATAACGTTATATATCCTAACCTAAGGCAACCTAACATCTCGGATGTAATATTTTACAACATTCGTGGCTTGTCGGCCCCTACTTCTCGGTGGGAACTTTATATACGTCTAAAACGTTATCCTAACGTAAGGCAACCTAACATCTCGGATGTAATATTTAACAACATTCGTGGCGTGTCGGCTCCTACTTCTCGGTGGGAACATTATGTACTGCTGTAACTTTATATGTCCTAACATGAGGCAATCTAACGTTTCGGATGTAATATTTTACAACATTCCTTGCGTGTCGGCACCTACTCCTCGGAGGGAACATCATGTACGACTATAACGTTATATATCCTAACCTAAGGCAAACTAACATCTCGGATGTAATATTTTACTAAAATTCGTGGCGTGTCGGCCCCTACTTCTCGGTGGAAACATTATGTATGGCTATAACGTTATATATCCTAACCTAAGGCAACCTAACATCTCGGACGTAATATTTTACAACATTCGTGGCGTGTTCAGTCCCTACTTCTCGGTGGTATCATTATATACGTCTATCACGTTATATATCCTAACCTAAGGCAACCTAACATCTCGGACGTAATATTTTACAACATTCGTGGCGTGTTCGGTCCCTACTTCTCGGTGGTATCATTATATACGTCTATCACGTTATGTATCCTAACAAAAGGCAACCTAATATCTCGGATGTAATATTTTACAACATTCGTTGCTTGTCGGCCCCTACTTCTCGGTGGAAACGTTATATATGTCTAAAACGTTATATGTCCTAACCTAAGACAACCTATCATCTCGGACCTAATATTTTACAAAATTCCTTGCGTCTCGGCGCCTACGTCTCCGTGGGAAGATTATATACTTCTATAACGTTATATATCCTAACCTAAGGCAACATAACATCTCGGACGTGATTTTTTACAAACATCCTTGCGTGTCGGCGCATACTACTCCGTGGGAACATTATATAATTCTATAGCGTTATATATCCTAACATAAGGCATCCCAACAACTCGTATGTAATATTTGACAATATTCCAGGCGTTTCAGCCCCTACTTCTCGGTGGTAACATTATAAACGTCTATAACGTTTTATGTCCTAACCTAAGGCACCCTAACATCTCGGACGTAATATTTTACAACATTCGTTTCGCGTCGGCCCCTACTTCTCGGTGGTATCATTATATACGTCTATCACTTTATATATCCTAACAAAAGGCAACCTAACATCTCGGATGTAATATTTTACAACATTCGCTGCTTGTCGGCCCCTACTTCTCGGTGGGAACTTTATATACGTCTAAAACGTTATATGTCCTAACCTAAGGCAACCTATCTTCTCGGACGTAATATTTTACAAAATTCCTTGCGTGTCGGTGCCTACTTCTCTGTGGGAACATTATATACGTCTATAAAGTTATATGTCCTAACCTAAGGCAATCTAACGTCTCGGGTGTAATATTTTACAACATTCCTTGCGTGTCGGCACCTACTTCTCCGTGGGAGCATTATATACGTCTATATCGTTATATATCCTAACATAAGGCATCCTAACAACTCGGATATAATATTTGACAACATTCCTGGCGTTTCAGCCCCTACTTGTCGGTGGTAACGTTATAAACGTCTATAACGTTGTGTGTCCCAACCAAAGGCAACCTAACATCTCGGACGTAATATTTTACAACATTCCTTGCGTCTCGGCGCCTACGTCTCCGTGGGAACATTATATACGTCTATAAAGTTATATGTCCTAACCTAAGGCAATCTCACATCTCGGGTGTAATATTTTACAACATTCCTTGCGTGTCGGCACCTACTTCTCGGTGGGTACATTGTGTATGATTATAACGTTATATGTCCTAACCTAAGGCAACCTAGCATCTCGGATGTAATATTTTACAACATTCGTGTCGTGTCGGCTCCTCCTTCTGGGTGGGAACATTGTGTACGGCTATAACGTTATATATCCTAACCTAAGGCAACCTAGCATCTCGGATGTAATATTTTACAACATTCGTGGCGTGTCGGCCCCTACTTCTCGGTGGTAACGTTATAAACGTCTAAACGTTATGTGTCCTAACCTAAGGCAACCTAACATCTCGGACGTAATATTTTACAACATTACTTGCGTGTGGGTGCGTACTTCTCCGTGGAAACATCATACACGTCTATAACGTTATATATCCTAACCTAAGGCAACCTAACATCTCGGATGTAATATTTTACAACATTCGTGGCTTGTCGGCCCCTACTTCTCGGTGGGAACTTTATATACGTCTAAAACGTTATCCTAACCTAAGGCAACCTAACATCTCGGATGTAATATTTAACAACTTTCGTGGCGTGTCGGCTCCTACTTCTCGGTGGGAACATTATGTACTGCTATAACGTTATATATCCTAATCTAAGGCAAATTCACATCTCGGATGTAATATTTTACAACATTCGTGGCGTGTCGGCCCCTGCTTCTCGTTGGGAACACTATGTACGTCTATAATGTTATATATCCTAACATAAGGCATCCTAACATCTCGGATGTAATATTTTACAACGTTCGTGACGTGTCGGCCGCTACTTCTCGGTGGGAACATTATCTACTGCTATAACGTGGTATGTCCTAACAAAAGGCAATTTAACATCTCGCACGTTATATTTTACAACATTCCTAGCGCGTCGGCGCCGACTTCCCAGTGGGTATATTATATACGTCTATAACGTTACATATCCTAACCTAAGGCAACCTAACATCTCGGACGTAATATTTTACAACAATCGTGGCGTGTCGGTCCCTACTTCTCGCTAGGAACGTTATGTATGTCTATAACGTTATATGTCCTAACCTAAGGCAACCTATCATCTCGGATGTAATATTTTACAACATTCCTTGCGTCTCGGCGCCTACGTCTCCGTGGGAAAATTATATACTTCTATAACGTTATATATCCTAACCTAAGGCAACATAACATCTCGGACGTGATTTTTTACAAACATCCTTGCGTGTCGGCGCATACTACTCCGTGGGAACATTATATAATTCTATAGCGTTATATATCCTAACATAAGGCATCCCAACAACTCGTATGTAATATTTGACAATATTCCTGACGTTTCAGCCCCTACTTCTCGGTGGTAGCATTATAAACGTCTATAACGTTTTATGTCCTACCCTAAGGCAACCTAACATCTCGGACTTAATATTTTACAACATTCGTGTCGTGTCGGCCCGTACTTCTCGGTGGTATCATTATATACGTCTATCACTTTATATATCCTAACAAAAGGCAACCTAACATCTCGGATGTAATATTTTACAACATTCGTGGCGTGTCGGCTCCTCCTTCTGGGTGGGAACATTGCGTACGGCTATAACGTTATATATCCTAACCTAAGGCAACCTAACATCTCGGATGTAATAATTTACAACATTCGTGGTGTGTCGGCCCCTTCTTCTCGGTGGGAACATTATATACGTCTAAAACGTTATATGTTCTAACCTAAGGCAACCTATCATCTCGGACGTAATATTTTGCAAAATTCCTTGCGTGTCGGTGCCTACTTCTCCGTGGGAACATTATATACGTCTATAACGTTATATATCCTAACCTAAGACAACCTAACATCTCGGATGTAATATTTTACAACATTCGTGGCGTGTCGGCCCCTACTTCTCGGTGGGAACATTATGTACTGCTATAACGTTATATGTCCTAACATGAGGCAATCTAACATCTCGGATGTAATATTTTACAACATTCCTTGCGTGTCGGCACCTACTCGTCGGAGGGAACATTATGTACGACTATAACGTTATATATCCTAACCTAAGGCAACCTAGCATCTCGGATGTAATATTTTACAACGTTCGTGACGTGTCGGCCCCTGCTTCTCGTTGGGAACACTGTGTACGTCTATAATGTTATATATCCTAACATAAGGCATCCTAACATCTCGGATGTAATATTTTAGAACATTCGTGACGTGTCGGCCGCTACTTGTCGGTGGGAACATTATCTACTGCTATAACGTTATATGTCCTAACATAAGGCAATCTAACATTTCGGGTGTAATATTTTACAACATTCCTTGCGTCTCGGCGCCTTCCTCTCGGTGGGAACATTATGTACGGCTATAACGTTATATGTCCTAACCTAAGGCAATCTAACATCTCGGATGTAATATTTTACAACATTCCTTGCGTCTCGGCGCCTACGTCTCCGTGGGAAGATTATATACTTCTATAACGTTATATATCCTAACCTAAGGCAACATAACATCTCGGACGTGATTTTTTACAAACATCCTTGCGTGTCGGCGCATACTACTCCGTGGGAACATTATATAATTCTATAGCGTTATATATCCTAACATAAGGCATCCCAACAACTCGTATGTAATATTTGACAATATTCCAGGCGTTTCAGCCCCTACTTCTCGGTGGTAACATTATAAACGTCTATAACGTTTTATGTCCTAACCTAAGGCAACCTAACATCTCGGACGTAATATTTTACAACATTCGTGTCGTGTCAGCCCCTACTTCTCGGTGGTATCATTATATACGTCTATCACTTTATATATCCTAACAAAAGGCAACCTAACATCTCGGATGTAATATTTTACAACATTCGTTGCTTGTCGGCCCCTACTTCTCGGTGGGAACTTTATATACGTCTAAAACGTTATATGTCCCAACCTAAGGCAACCTATCATCTCGGACGTAATATTTTAAAAAATTCCTTGCGTGTCGGTGCCTACTTCTCCGTGGGAACATTATATACGTCTATAAAGTTATATGTCCTAACCTAAGGCAATCTAACATCTCGGGTGTAATATTTTACAACATTCCTTGCGTGTCGGCACCTACTTCCCGTTGGGTACATTGTGTACGATTATAACGCTATATGTCCTAACCTAAGGCAACCTAACATCTCGGATGTAATATTTTACAACATTCGTGACGTGTCGGCCCCTACTTCTCGGTGGGAACATTATGTACTGCTATAACGTTATATGTCACAACAAAAGGCAATCTAACATCTCGCACGTAATATTTTACGACATTCCTGGCGTTTCAGCCCCTACTTCTCGGTGGTAACGTTATAAACGTCTATAACGTTATGTGTCCTAACCTAAGGCAACTTAACATCTCGGACGTAATATTTTACAACATTACTTGCGTGTGGGTGCGTACTTCTCCGTGGAAACATTATATACGTCTATAACGTTATATATCCTAACCTAAGGCAACCTAACATCTCGGATGTAATATTTTACAACATTCGTGGCGTGTCGGCCCCTGCTTCTCGTTGGGAACACTATGTACGTCTATAATGTTATATATCCTAACATAAGGCATCCTAACATCTCGGATGTAATATTTTACAACGTTCGTGACGTGTCGGCCGCTACTTCTCGGTGGGAACATTATCTACTGCTATAACGTGATATGTCCTAACAAAAGGCAATTTAACATCTCGCACGTTATATTTTACAACATTCCTAGCGCGTCGGCGCCGACTTCCCAGTGGGTATATTATATACGTCTATAACGTTATATATCCTAACCTAAGGCAACCTAACATCTCGGACGTAATATTTTACAACATTCGTGGCGTGTCGGTCCCTACTTCTCGCTAGGAACGTTATGTATGTCTATAACGTTATATGTCCTAACCTAAGGCAACCTATCATCTCGGATGTAATATTTTACAACATTCCTTGCGTCTCGGCGCCTACGTCTCCGTGGGAAAATTATATACTTCTATAACGTTATATATCCTAACCTAAGGCAACATAACATCTCGGACGTGATTTTTTACAAACATCCTTGCGTGTCGGCGCATACTACTCCGTGGGAACATTATATAATTCTATAGCGTTATATATCCTAACATAAGGCATCCCAACAACTCGTATGTAATATTTGACAATATTCCTGGCGTTTCAGCCCCTACTTCTCGGTGGTAACATTATAAACGTCTATAACGTTTTATGTCCTAACCTAAGGCAACCTAACATCTCGGACGTAATATTTTACAACATTCGTGTCGTGTCGGCCCCTACTTCTCGGTGGTATCATTATATACCTCTATCACTTTATATATCCTAACAAAAGGCAACCTAACATCTCGGATGTAATATTTTGCAACATTCGTGGCGTGTCGGCTCCTCCTTCTGGGTGGGAACATTGCGTACGGCTATAACGTTATATATCCTAACCTAAGGCAACCTAACATCTCGGATGTAATAATTTACAACATTCGTGGCGTGTCGGCCCCTTCTTCTCGGTCGGAACATTATATACGTCTAAAACGTTATATGTCCTAACCTAAGGCAACCTATCATCTCGGACGTAATATTTTACAAAATTCCTTGCGTGTCGGTGCCTACTTCTTCGTGGGAACATTATATACGTCTATAACGTTGTATATCCTAACCTAAGGCAACATAACATCTCGGATGTAATATTTTACAACATTCGTGGCGTGTCGGCCCCTACTTCTCGGTGGGAACATTATGTACTGCTATAACGTTATATGTCCTAACATGAGGCAATCTAACATCTCGGATGTAATATTTTACAACATTCCTTGCGTGTCGGCACCTACTCCTCGGAGGGAACATTATGTACGACTATAACGTTATATATCCAAACCTAAGGCAAACTAACATCTCGGATGTAATATTTTACAACATTCGTGGCGTGTCAAACCCTGCTTCTCGGTGGGAACACTATGTACGTCCATAACGTTATATATCATAACATAAGGCATCCTAACAACTCGTACGTAATATTTAACAACATTCCTGGCGTTTCAGCCCCTACTTCTCGGTGGTAACGTTATAAACGTCTATAACGTTATATATCCTAACCTAAGGCAACCTAACATCTCGGACGTAATATTTTACAACATTCGTGGCGTGTTCGGTCCCTACTTCTCGGTGGTATCATTATATACGTCTATCACGTTATATATCCTAACCTAAGGCAACCTAACATCTCGGACGTAATATTTTACAACATTCGTGGCGTGTTCGGTCCCTACTTCTCGGTGGTATCATTATATACGTCTATCACGTTATGTATCCTAACAAAAGGCAACCTAACATCTCGGATGTAATATTTTACAACATTCGTGGCGTGTCGGCCCCTGCTTCTCGTTGGGAACACTATGTACGTCTATAATGTTATATATCCTAACATAAGGCATCCTAACATCTCGGATGTAATATTTTACAACGTTCGTGACGTGACGGCCGCTACTTCTCGGTGGGAACATTATCTACTGCTATAACGTGATATGTCCTAACAAAAGGCAATTTAACATCTCGCACGTTATATTTTACAACATTCCTAGCGCGTCGGCGCCGACTTCCCAGTGGGTATATTATATACGTCTATAACGTTATATATCCTAACCTAAGGCAACCTAACATCTCGGACGTAATATTTTACAACATTCGTGGCGTGTCGGTCCCTACTTCTCGGTAGGAACGTTATGTATGTCTATAACGTTATATGTCCTAACCTAAGGCAACCTATCATCTCGGATGTAATATTTTACAACATTCCTTGCGTCTCGGCGCCTACGTCTCCGTGGGAACATTATATACGTCTATAAAGTTATATGTCCTAACCTAAGGCAACCTAGCATCTCGGATGTAATATTTTACAACATTCGTGTCGTGTCGGCTCCTCCTTCTGGGTGGGAACATTGTGTACGGCTATAACGTTATATATCCTAACCTAAGGCAACCTAACATCTCGGACGTAATATTTTACAACATTCGTGGCGTGTCGGTCCCTACTTCTCGGTAGGAACGTTATGTATGTCTATAACGTTATATGTCCTAACCTAAGGCAACCTATCATCTCGGATGTAATATTTTACAACATTCCTTGCGTCTCGGCGCCTACGTCTCCGTGGGAAAATTATATACTTCTATAACGTTATATATCCTAACCTAAGGCAACATAACATCTCGGACGTGATTTTTTACAAACATCCTTGCGTGTCGGCGCATACTACTCCGTGGGAACATTATATAATTCTATAGCGTTATATATCCTAACATAAGGCATCCCAACAACTCGTATGTAATATTTGACAATATTCCTGGCGTTTCAGCCCCTACTTCTCGGTGGTAACATTATAAACGTCTATAACGTTTTATGTCCTAACCTAAGCCAACCTAACATCTCGGACGTAATATTTTACAACATTCGTGTCGTGTCGGCCCCTACTTCTCGGTGGTATCATTATATACGTCTATCACTTTATATATCCTAACAAAAGGCAACCTAACATCTCGGATGTAATATTTTACAACATTCGTGGCGTGTCGGCTCCTCCTTCTGGGTGGGAACATTGCGTACGGCTATAACGTTATATATCCTAACCTAAGGCAACCTAACATCTCGGACGTAATATTTTACAACATTCGTGGCGTGTCGGCCCCTACTTCTCGGTGGTAACGTTATAAACGTCTAAACGTTATGTGTCCTAACCTAAGGCAACCTAACATCTCGGACGTAATATTTTACAACATTACTTGCGTGTGGGTGCGTACTTCTCCGTGGAAACATCATACACGTCTATAACGTTATATATCCTAACCTAAGGCAACCTAACATCTCGGATGTAATATTTTACAACATTCGTGGCTTGTCGGCCCCTACTTCTCGGTGGGAACTTTATATACGTCTAAAACGTTATCCTAACCTAAGGCAACCTAACATCTCGGATGTAATATTTAACAACTTTCGTGGCGTGTCGGCTCCTACTTCTCGGTGGGAACATTATGTACTGCTATAAATTTATATGTCCTAACATGAGGCAATCTAACATCTCGGATGTAATATTTTACAACATTCCTTGCGTGTCGACACCTACTCCTCGGAGGGAACATCATGTACGACTATAACGTTATATATCCTAATCTAAGGCAAATTCACATCTCGGATGTAATATTTTACAACATTCGTGGCGTGTCGGCCCCTGCTTCTCGTTGGGAACACTATGTACGTCTATAATGTTATATATCCTAACATAAGGCATCCTAACATCTCGGATGTAATATTTTACAACGTTCGTGACGTGTCGGCCGCTACTTCTCGGTGGGAACATTATCTACTGCTATAACGTGATATGTCCTAACAAAAGGCAATTTAACATCTCGCACGTTATATTTTACAACATTCCTAGCGCGTCGACGCCGACTTCCCATTGGGTATATTATATACGTCTACAACGTTATATATCCTAACCTAAGGCAACCTAACATCTCGGACGTAATATTTTACAACATTCGTGGCGTGTCGGTCCCTACTTCTCGGTAGGAACGTTATGTATGTCTATAAAGTTATATGTCCTAACCTAAGGCAACCTATCATCTCGGATGTAATATTTTACAACATTCCTTGCGTCTCGGCGCCTACGTCTCCGTGGGAACATTATATACGTCTATAAAGTTATATGTCCTAACCTAAGGCAATCTAACATCTCGGGTGTAATATTTTACAACATTCCTTGCGTGTCGGCACCTACTTCTCGGTGGGTACATTGTGTATGATTATAACGTTATATGTCCTAACCTAAGGCAACCTAGCATCTAGGATGTAATATTTTACAACATTCGTGTCGTGTCGGCTCCTCCTTCTGGGTGGGACCATTGTGTACGGCTATAACGTTATATATCCTAACCTAAGGCAACCTAACATCTCGGATGTAATATTTTACAACATTCGTGGCGCGTCGGTCCCTACTTCTCGGTGGTAGCGTTATAAACGTCTAAACGTTATGTGTCCTAACCTAAGGCAACCTAACATCTCGGACGTAATATTTTACAACATTACTTGCGTGTGGGTGCGTACTTCTCCGTGGAAACATTATACACGTCTATAACGTTATATATCCTAACCTAAGGCAACCTAACATCTCGGATGTAATATTTTACAACATTCGTGGCTTGTCGGCCCCTACTTCTCGGTGGGAACTTTATATACGTCTAAAACGTTATCCTAACGTAAGGCAACCTAACATCTCGGATGTAATATTTAACAACATTCGTGGCGTGTCGGCTCCTACTTCTCGGTGGGAACATTATGTACTGCTGTAACTTTATATGTCCTAACATGAGGCAATCTAACGTTTCGGATGTAATATTTTACAACATTCCTTGCGTGTCGGCACCTACTCCTCGGAGGGAACATCATGTACGACTATAACGTTATATATCCTAACCTAAGGCAAACTAACATCTCGGATGTAATATTTTACTAAAATTCGTGGCGTGTCGGCCCCTACTTCTCGGTGGAAACATTATGTATGGCTATAACGTTATATATCCTAACCTAAGGCAACCTAACATCTCGGACGTAATATTTTACAACATTCGTGGCGTGTTCAGTCCCTACTTCTCGGTGGTATCATTATATACGTCTATCACGTTATATATCCTAACCTAAGGCAACCTAACATCTCGGACGTAATATTTTACAACATTCGTGGCGTGTTCGGTCCCTACTTCTCGGTGGTATCATTATATACGTCTATCACGTTATGTATCCTAACAAAAGGCAACCTAATATCTCGGATGTAATATTTTACAACATTCGTTGCTTGTCGGCCCCTACTTCTCGGTGGAAACGTTATATATGTCTAAAACGTTATATGTCCTAACCTAAGACAACCTATCATCTCGGACGTAATATTTTACAAAATTCCTTGCGTCTCGGCGCCTACGTCTCCGTGGGAAGATTATATACTTCTATAACGTTATATATCCTAACCTAAGGCAACATAACATCTCGGACGTGATTTTTTACAAACATCCTTGCGTGTCGGCGCATACTACTCCGTGGGAACATTATATAATTCTATAGCGTTATATATCCTAACATAAGGCATCCCAACAACTCGTATGTAATATTTGACAATATTCCAGGCGTTTCAGCCCCTACTTCTCGGTGGTAACATTATAAACGTCTATAACGTTTTATGTCCTAACCTAAGGCACCCTAACATCTCGGACGTAATATTTTACAACATTCGTTTCGCGTCGGCCCCTACTTCTCGGTGGTATCATTATATACGTCTATCACTTTATATATCCTAACAAAAGGCAACCTAACATCTCGGATGTAATATTTTACAACATTCGCTGCTTGTCGGCCCCTACTTCTCGGTGGGAACTTTATATACGTCTAAAACGTTATATGTCCTAACCTAAGGCAACCTATCTTCTCGGACGTAATATTTTACAAAATTCCTTGCGTGTCGGTGCCTACTTCTCTGTGGGAACATTATATACGTCTATAAAGTTATATGTCCTAACCTAAGGCAATCTAACGTCTCGGGTGTAATATTTTACAACATTCCTTGCGTGTCGGCACCTACTTCTCCGTGGGAGCATTATATACGTCTATATCGTTATATATCCTAACATAAGGCATCCTAACAACTCGGATATAATATTTGACAACATTCCTGGCGTTTCAGCCCCTACTTGTCGGTGGTAACGTTATAAACGTCTATAACGTTGTGTGTCCCAACCAAAGGCAACCTAACATCTCGGACGTAATATTTTACAACATTACTTGCGTGTGGGCGCGTACTTCTCCGTGGAAACATTTTATACGTCTATAACGTTATATATCCTAACATAAGGCAACCTAACATCTCGGATGTAATATTTTACAACATTCGTGGCGTGTCGGCCCCTGCTTCTCGGTGGGAACACTATGTACGTCTATAACGTTATATATCCTAATCTAAGGCAACCTACCATCTCGGATGTAATATTTTACAACATTCGTGGCCTGTCGGCCCCTACTTCTCGGTGGGAACATCATGTACTGCTATAACGTTATATGTCCTAACCTAAGGCATTCTAACATCTCCGATGTAATATTTTACAACATTCCTTGCGTGTCGGCACCTACTTCTCGGTGGGAACATTATGTACGGCTATAACGTTATATATCCTAATCTAAGGCAACCTAACATCTCGGATGTAATATTGTACAACATTCGTGGCGTGTCGGTCCCTACTTCTGGGTGGGAACACTATGTACGTCTATAACGTTATATATCCTAACATAAAGCATCCTAACAACACGTATGTAATATTTGACAACATTCCTGGCGTTTCAGGCCCTACTTCTCGGTGGTAACATTATAAACTTCTATAATGTTTTATGTCCTGACCTAAGGCAACCTAACATCTCGGATGTAATATTTTACAACATTCCTTGCGTGTCGGCGCCATCTTCTCGGTGTGAACATTATGTACGGCTATAACGTTATATGTCCTAACCCAAGGCAATCTAACACCTCGGATGTAATATTTTACAACATTCCTTGCGTGTCGGCGCCTACGTCTCCGTGGGAAGATTATATACTTCTATAACGTTACATACCCTTACATAAGGCATCCTAACAACTCGTATGTAATATTTGACAACAATCCTGGCGTTTCAGCCCCTACTTCTCGGTGGTAACATTATAAACGTCTATAACGTTGTATGTCCTAACCTAATGCAATCTAACATGTCGGACGTAATATTTTACAACATTCCTTGCGTGTCGGCGCCTACCTCTCCGCGGGAACATTATATACGTCTATAGCGTTATATATCCTAGCCTAAGGCAACCTAACATCTCGGATGTAATATTTTACAACATCCGTGGCGTGTCGGCCTCTACTTCTCAGTAGGAACGTTATGTACGTCTAGAACGTTATATATCCTAGCATACAACATCCTAACAACTCGTATGTATTATTTGACAACATTCCTGGCGTGTTAGGTCCTACTTCTCGGTGCTAACATTATAAACGTCTATCACGTTGTATGTCCTAACCTAATGCAATCTAACATCTCGGACGTAATATTTTACAACATTCCTTGCGTGTCGGCGCCTACCTCTCCGCGGGAACATTATATACGTCTATAGCGTTATATATCCTAGCCTAAGGCAACCTAACACCTCGGATGTAATATTTTACAACATTCGTGGCGTGTCAGCCCCTACTTCTCCGTGGGAACATTATATACTTCCATAACGTTATATATCCTAACATAAGGTATCCTAACAACCTGTATGTAATATTTGACAACATTCCTGGCGTTTCAGCCCCTACTTCTCCGTGGGAACGTTATATACGTCTATAACGTTATATATCCTAACATAAGGCATCCTAACAACCCGTATGTAATATTTGACAACATTCCTGGCGTTTCAGCCCCTACTTCTCGGTGGTAACGTTATAAACGTCAATGACGTTTTATGTCCTAACCTCAGGCAACCTAACTGCTCGGATGTAATATTCTACAACATTCGTGGCGTGTCGGCCCCTGCTTCTCGGTGGGAACATTATGTACTGCTATAACGTTCTATGTCCTAACATAAGGCAATCTAACATCTCGGATGTAACATTTTACAACATTCCTTGCGTGTCGGCACCTACTTCTAGGTGGGAACATTATGTACGACTAAAACGTTATATATCCTAACCTAAGGCAAACTAACATCTCGGATGTAATATTTTACAAAAATTCGCGGCGTGTCGGCCCCTACTTCTCCGTGGGAACATTATATACTTCCATAACGTTATATATCCTAACATAAGGCATCCTAACAACTCGTATGTAATATTTGACAACATTCCTGGCGTGTCGGTGCCGACTTCCCAGTGGGTACATCATATACGTCTATAACGTTATATATCCCAACCTGAGGCAACCTAACATCTCGAATGTAATATCTTACAACATTCCTTGCGTGTCGGCGCCAACTTCTCGGTGGGAACATTATGTACGGCTATAACGTTATATGTCCTAACCTAAGGCAATCTAACACCTCGGATATAATATTTTACAAAAATTCGTGGCGTGTCGGCGCCTACGTCTCCGTGGAAGATTATATACTTCTATAACGTTATATATCCTAACCTAAGGCAATCTAACATCTCGGATGTAACATTTTACAAAATTCCTTGCCTGTCGGTACCTACTTCTCGGAGGGATCATTACATACGTCTATAACTTTATATACACTAACCTAAGGCAACCTAACATCTCGGATGTAATATTTTACAACATTCCTGACGTGTCGGCCCCCACTTCTCGGTGGAAACATTATGTACGGCTATAACGTTATATATCCTAACAAAAGGCAACCTAACATCTCGGAGGTAATACTTTACAACATTCGGTGCGTGTCGGCCCCTACTTCTCGATGGGAACGTTATGTACGCCTATAACGTTATATGTCTTAACCTAAGGCAACCTAACACTACGGATGTAATATTTTACAACATTCCTTTCGTGTCGGCACCTACTTCCCGGTGGGAACATTATGTACGGCTATATCGTTATGTGTCCTAACCTAAGGCAACCTAGCATCTCGGATGTAATATTTTACAACATTCCTTGCGTGTCGGCAGCTACTTCTCGGTGGGAACGTTATGTACGATTATAACGTTATATGTCCTAACCTAAGTACACCGAACATCTCGGACGTAATATTACACAACATTCCTAGCGTGTCGGCACCTACTTCTTGGTGGGAACGTTATGTACGTCTATAACGTTGTATGTCCTAACCTAAGGCAATCTAACATCTCGGACGTAATATTTGACAACATTCCTGGCGTTTCAGCCCCTACTTCTCGGTGGTAACATTATAAACATCTATAATGTTTTATGTCCTGACCTAAGGCAACCTAACATCTCGGATGTAATATTTTACAACATTCCTTGCGTGTCGGCGCCATCTTCTCGGTGTGAACATTATGTACGGCTATAACGTTATATGTCCTAACCTAAGGCAATCCAACACCTCGGATGTAATATTTTACAACATTCCTTGCGTGTCGGCGCCTACGTCTCCGTGGGAAGATTATATACTTCTATAACGTTATATATCCTAACCTAAGGCAACATAACATCTCGGACGTGATTTTTTAGAAACATCCTTGCGTGTCGGCGCATACTACTCCGTGGGAACTATATATACTTCTATAACGTTACATACCCTAACATAAGGCATCCTAACAACTCGTATGTAATATTTGACAACATTCCTGGCGTTTCAGCCCCTACTTCTCGGTGGTAACATTATAAACGTCTATAACGTTGTATGTCCTAACCTAATGCAATCTAACATCTCGGACGTAATATTTTACAACATTCCTTGCGTGTCGGCGCCTGCCTCTCCGCGGGAACATTACATACGTCTATAGCGTTATATATCCTAGCCTAAGGCAACCTAACATCTCGGATGTAATATTTTACAACATTCGTGGCGTGTCAGCCCCTACTTCTCCGTGGGAACATTATATACTTCCATAACGTTATATATCCTAACATAAGGTATCCTAACAACCTGTATGTAATATTTGACAACATTCCTGGCGTTTCAGCCCCTACTTCCCGGTGGTAACGTTATAAACGTCTATAACGTTTTATGTCCTATCCTAAGGCAACCTAACATCTCGGACGTAATATTTTACAACATTTGTGGCGTGTCGGCCTCCACTTCTCGGTACGAACGTTATGTACGTCTAGAACGTTATATATCCTAACATACAGCATCCTAACAACTCGTATGTAATATTTTACAACATTCGTGGCGTGTCGGCGCCTACTTCTCGGTGGGAACATTATGTACCGCTATAACGTTATATGTCCTAACATAAGGCAATCTAACATCTCGGATGTAACATTTTACAACATTCCTTGCGTGTCGGCACCCACTTCCCGGTGGGAACATTATGTACGACTATAACGTTATATATCCTAACCTAAGGCAACCTAACATCTCGGATGTAATATTTTACAACATTCGTGGCGAGTCGGCCCCTACTTCTCCGTGGGAACATCATATACTACGATAACGTTATATATCCTAACCTAAGGCAATCTAACATCTCGGATGTATTATTTTACAACATTCCTTGCATGTCGGCACCTATTTCTCGGTGGGAACATTATGTACGACTATTACGTTATATGTTCTAACCTAAGGCAACCTAACACTTCGCATGTAATATTTTACAACATTCGTGGCCTGTCGGCCCCTACTTCTCCGTGGGAACATTATATACGTCTATAACGTTATATATCCTAACATAAGGCACCCTAACAACCCGTATGGAATATTTGACAACATTCCTGGCGTTTCAGCCCCTACTTCTCGGTGGTAACGTTATAAACGTCAATAACGTTTTATGTCCTAACCTCAGGCAACCTAACTCCTCGGATGTAATATTCTACAACATTCGTGGCGTGTCGGCCCCTGCTTCTCGGTGGGAACATTATGTACTGCTATAACGTTATATGTCCTAACATAAGGCAATCTAACATCTCGGATGTAACATTTTACAACATTCCTTGCGTGTCGGCACCTACTTCTCGGTGGGAACGTTATGTACGCCCATAACTTTATATGTCCTAACCTAAGGCAACCTAACACCACGGATGTAATATTTTACAACATTCGCGGCGTGTCGTCCCCTACTTCTCGGTAGGAACGTTATGTACGTCTATAACGTTATATGTCCTAACCTAAGGCAACATAACTCCTCTGATGTAATATTTTACAACATTCGTGGCGTGTCGGCCCCTACTTCTCGGTGGGAACATAATGTATTGCTATAACGTTATGTCCTAACATAAGGCAATCTAACATCTCGGATGTAAAATTTTACAACATTCCTTGCGTGTCGGCGCCTTCTTCTCGGTGGGAACACTATGTACGTCTATAACGTTATATATCCTAACATAAGGCAACCTAACTCCTCGGACGTAATATTTTACAACATTCGTGGCGTGTCGGCCCCTACTTCTCGGTGGGAACATTAAGTACTGCTATAACGTTATATGTCCTAACATAAGGCAATCTAACATCTCGTATGTAACATTTTACAAAATTCCTTGCTTGTCGGCACCTACTTCTCGGTGGGTACATTGTGTACGATTATAACGCTATATGTCCTAACCTAAGGCAACCTAAAATCTCGGATGTAATATTTTACAACATTCCTTGCGTGTCGGCACCTACTTCTAGGTGGGAACATTATGTACGACTATAACGTTATATATCCTAACCTAAGGCAAACTAACATCTCGGATGTAATATTTTACAAAAATTCGTGGCGTGTCGGCCCCTACTTCTCCGTGGGAATATTATATACTTCCATAACGTTATATATCCTAACATAAGGCATCCTAACAACTCGTATGTAATATTTGACAACATTCCTGGCGTGTCGGTGCCGACTTCCCAGTGGGTACATCATATACGTCTATAACGTTATATATCCCAACCTGAGGCAACCTAACATCTCGAATGTAATATTTTACAACATTCCTTGCGTGTCGGCGCCAACTTCTCGGTGGGAACATTATGTACGGCTATAACGTTATATGTCCTAACCTAAGGCAATCTAACACCTCGGATGTAATATTTTACAACATTCCTTGCGTGTCGGCGCCTACGTCTCCGTGGGAAGATTATATACTTCTATAACGTTATATATCCTAACCCAAGGCAACATAACATCTCGGACGTGATTTTTTACAAACATTCTTGCGTGTCGGCGCATACTACTCCGTGGGAACATTATATACTTCTATAACGTTACATACCCTAACATAAGGCATCCTAACAACTCGTATGTAATATTTGACAACATTCGTGGCGTGTCGGCCCCTGCTTCTCGGTGGCAACACTATGTACGTCTATAACGTTATATATCCTAACATAAGGCAACCTAACTCCTCGGATGTAATATTTTACAACATTCATGGCGTGTCGGCCCCTACTTCTCGGTGGAAACATTATGTACGGCTATAACGTTATATATCCTAACAAAAGGCAACCTAACATGTCGGAGGTAATACGTTACAACATTCGTGGCGTGTCGGCCCCTACTTCTCGGTGGGAACATTATGCTCTGCTATAACGATATATGTCCTAACATAAGGCAATCTAACATCTCGGATGTAACATTTTACAAAATTCCTTGCGTGTCGGTACCTACTTCTCGGAGGGAACATCATGTACTGCTATAACGTTATAGGTCCTAACCTAAGGCATTCTAACATCTCGGATGTAATATTTTACAACATTTCCTGCGTGTCGGCACCTACTTCTAGGTGGGAACATTATGTACGGCTATAACGTTATATATCCCAACATAAGGCAACCTAACACCACGGATGTAATATTTTACAACATTCCTTTCGTGTCGGCACCTACTTCTCGGTGGAAACGTTATGTACGGCTATAACGTTATATGTCCTAACCTAAGGCAACCTTACCTCTGGGATGTAATATTTTACAACATTCCTTGCGTGCCGGGGCCTACTTCTCGGTGGGAACATTATATACGTCTATAACGTTATATATCCTAACCTAAGGTCATCTAACATCCCGGATGTAATATTTTACAACATTCCTTGCGTGTCGGCACCGACTTCCCAGTGGGTACATTATATACGTCTATAACGTTATATATCCTAACCTAAGGCAACCTAACATCTCGGATGTAATATTTTACAAGATTCGTGACGTGTCGGCCCCTACTTCTCGGTGGCAACATTATGTACGGCTATAGCGTTATATATCCTAACCTAAGGCAACCTAACATCTCGGATTTAATATTTTGCAACATTCCTGGAATGTAGGGCCCTACTTCTCGGTGGGAACATTATATACGTCTATAACGTTGTATATGCTGACCTAAGGAAACCTAACATCCCGGATGTAATATTTGAAAACGCTCCTGGCCTGTTGGTCGCTACTTCTCGGTGGGGACATTATATTCGCCTATAACGTTGTATATACTAACCTGCGGGGAACCTGACATCTCAGAACTAATATTTGACAACATTCCTGTCGTGAGGGCCCCTACATCTCGGTGGGAACATCATAAACGTCTATGACGTTGTATATCCTAACCTAAGGCAACCTAACATCTCGGATGTAATATTTAACAACATTCCTGGCGTGTCGGCCCGTAGTTCACGGTGGGAACATTATATACGTCTATAACGTTATATATCCTAACCTAAGGCAACCTAATATCTCGGATGTAATATTTCACAACATTACTGGCGTGTCGGCCGCTACTTCTCGGTGGGGACATTATATACGTCGATAACGTTGTATATCCTAACCAGAGGTAACCTAAGAGCTCTGTTGAAATATTTTACAACATTCCTGGCGTGTCGGGCCCTACTTCACGGTGGGAACATTATATACGTCTATAACGTTATATATCCCAACCTAAGGCAACCTAACACCTCGGATGTAATATTTTACAACATTCCTGGCATGTCGGCCCCTACTGCTTGGTGGGAACATTATATACGTCTATAACGTTGTATATCCTAACCTTCGGCAACCTAACACCTCGGATGTAATATTTGACCACATTCCTGGCGTGTCGGCCTCTACTTCTCGGTGGGAACATCATACACGTCTATAACGTTATATACCAAAACCTGAGGCATCCTAACACCTCGGATATTTTACAACATTCCTGGGGTGTCGGCCCCTACATCTCGGTGGGAACATCATATATGTCTATGACGTTGTATATCCTAGCCTAAGGTAACCTAACACCTCGCATGTAATATTTTACAACATTTCTGTCGTGACGGCCCGTAGTTTTCTGTGGGAACATTATATACGTCTATAACGTTATATATTCCAACCTAAGGCAACCTAACACCTCGGATGTAATATTTTACAACATTCCTGCCGTGTCGGCGCCTACATCTCGGTGGGGACATTATAAACGTCTATATCGCTGTATATCCTAACCTAAGGAAAAATAACATCTCGGATGTAATACTTGACAAGGTTCCTGGCTTGTCGGCCGCTACTTCTCGGTGGGAACATTATATACATCAATAACGTTATATATGCTAACCTGAGGCATCCTAACACTTCGGATGTAATATTTTACAACATTCCTGGCCTGTCGGCGCCTACATCTCGGTGGGGACATTATATACGTCTATAACGTTGTATATCCTAACCTAAGGAAACCTAACATCTCGGATGTAATATTTGAGAACATTCCTGGCGTGTCGGCCTCTACTTCTCGGTGGGAACATCACATACGTCGATAACGTTATGTATCCCAACCTAAGGCAACCTAACATCTCGGATGTAATATTTTACAATATTCCTGGCATACCGTTCCCTACCTCTCGGTGGGAACATTATATACGACTATTACGTTATATATCCTAGCCTGAGGCATCCTAACACCTCGGATGTAATATTTTACAACATTCCTGCCGTGTCGGGCCCAACATCTCGGTGGGGACATTATAAACGTCTATAACGTTGTATATCCTAACCTAAGGCAACCTAACATCTCGGATGTAATATTTTACAACATTCCTGGCATGTCGGTCCCCACTTCTTAGTGGGAACATTATATACGTCTATAACATTGTATATCCCAACCTTCGGCAACCTAACACCTCGGATGTAGTATTTGACAACATTCCGGGCGTGTCGGCCTCTACTTCTCGGTGGGAACATCATATACGTCTATAACGTTATATACCAAAACCTGAGGCATCCTAACACCTCGGATATTTTACAACATTCCTGGGGTGTCGGCCTCTACTTCTCGGTGGGAACATCATATACGTCTATAACGTTATATATCCTAACCTAAGGATACCTAACATCTCGGGTGTAATATTTTACAACATTCCTGGCGTATCGGGCCCTACTTCTCGGTGGGAACATTATATACGTCTATAACGTTATATATCCCAACCTAAGGCAACCTAACACCTCGGATGTAATATTGTACAACATTCCTGCCGTGTCGGCACCTACATCTCGGTGGGGACATTATAAACGTCTATAACGTTGTATATCCTAACCTAAGGCAACCTAACATCTCGGATGTAATATTTTACAACATTCCTGGCATGTCGGTCCCTACTTCTTAGTGGGAACATTATATACGTCTATAACATTGTATATCCTAACCTTCGGCAACCTAACACCTCGGATGTAGTATTTGACAACATTCCTGGCGTGTCGGCCTCTACTTCTCGGTGGGAACATCATATACGTCTATAACGTTATATACCAAAACCTGAGGCATCCTAACACCTCGGATATTTTACAACATTCCTGGGGTGTCGGCCCCTACATCTCGGTGGGAACATCATATATGTCTATGACGTTGTATATCCTAGCCTAAGGTAACCTAACATCTCGGATGTAATATTTTACAACATTTCTGTCGTGACGGCCCGTAGTTTTCTGTGGGAACATTATATACGTCTATAACGCTATATATCCTAACCTAAGGCAACATAACATCTCGGCTGTAACATTTTACAACATTCCTGGCGTGTCGGCCCCTATTTCGCGGTGGGGACATTATATACGTCTATAACGTTGTATATCCTAACCTAAGGAAAAATATCATCTCGGATGTAATATTTGACAAGGTTCCTGGCTTGTCGGCCGCTACTTCTCGGTGGGAACATTATATACATCAATAACGTTATATATGCTAACCTGAGGCATCCTAACACTTCGGATGTAATATTTTACAACATTCCTGGCCTGTCGGCGCCTACATCTCGGTGGGGACATTATATACGTCTATAACGTTGTATATCCTAACCTAAGGAAGCCTAACATCTCGGATGTAATATTTGACAACATTCCTGGCGAGTCGGCCTCTACTTCTCGGTGGGAACATCATATACGTCTATAACGTTATGTATCCCAACCTAAGGCAACCTAACATCTCGGATGTAATATTTTACAATATTCCTGGCATACCGTTCCCTACCTCTCGGTGGGAACATTATATACGTCTATAACGTTATATATCCTAACCTAAGGCAACCTAACACCTCGGATGTATTAATTTACAACATTCCTGCCGTGTCGGCGCCTACATCTCGGTGGGGACATTATATATGTCTATAACGTTGTATATCCTAACCTAAGGAAACCTAATATCTCGGATGTAATATTTGACAACATTCCTGGCGAGTAGGCCTCCACGTCTCCGTGGAAACTTTATATACATCAATAACGTAATATAACATAACTCAGACCAAGCTATCTCCTCGGCGGTTATATTTGACAACATTCCTGGCGAGTTGGCCTCTACGTCTCCGTGGGACCTTTATATACATCAATAACGTAACATAACCTAACTTAAACCAACCTATCCTTTCGGCGGTAATATTTGACAACATTCCTGGCGAGTTGGCCTCTACGTGTCCGTGGGCCCTTTATATACATCAATGACGTAACATTACATAACCTAACCCAACCTAACGTCTCGCCAGTAATATCTGGCAACATTCCTGTCGAGTTGGCATCTACGTATACGTGGGACCTTCATATATATCAATAACGTAATATATCCTAACCTATCCCAACGTATCATCTCGGCGGTAATATTTGACAACATTCCTGGCGAGTTGGCCTCTACGTATCCGTGAGCCCTTTATATACATCAATAACGTAATATAACATAACCTAACCCAACCTAACCTCTCGGCGGTAATATTTAACAACATTCCTGGCGAGTTGCACTCTCCTTCTCCGTGGGAACATCATATGCGACAGTAACGTAATATAACCTAACCTAACCCAATCTAACCTCTCGGGGTACCATTTAACCAAATTCCTTGATTGTCGGCCCCTATTTCTCGGTGGGAACACTGTATACGTCTATGACTTAATACAACCTAACACCTAGGCGGTAATATTGGCAACATTCCTGGCGAGATTGCATCTACGTCTCCGTGGGACATTCATATACGTCAATAACGTAATATAACCTAACCTAACACAACCTATCCTCTCGGAGGTATTATTTGACAACATTCCTGGCGAGTTGGCCTCTACGTCTCCGTGGGACATTTATATACGTGAATAACGTAATACAACCTAACCTGACCCACTCTATCATCTCGGCGGTAATATTTTACAACATTCCTGGCAAGTTGCCCTCTATGTCTCCGTGGGACCTTTATATACATCAATAACGTAATTGAACCAAACCTAATCCAAACTAACCCCTCGATGGTAATATTTAACGTCATTCCTGGCGAGTTAGCCGCTAGTTCTCCGTGTGACCATTATATACATAAATAACGTAATGTAACCTAACCTAACCCAACCTAACATCTCGGCGGTAATATTTGACTACATTCCTGGCAAGTTGGCCTCTAATTCTCCGTGTGACCATTATATACATAAATAACGTAATGTAACTTAACCTAACCCAACCTAACTTCTCGGCGGTAATATTTGACAACATTCCTGGCTAGTTCGCTTCTACGTCTCCGTGGGTCCTTTATATACATCAATAACGTAATGTAAATTAACCTAACCCAAACTAACCTCTCGGGGAACCATTTTACCAAATTCCTTGTTTGTCGGCCCCTAGTTCTCGGTGGGAACACTGCATACGTCTATGACGTAATAAAACCTAACCTAACCCAACCTAACCTCTCGGCGGTAACATTTGAAAACATTCCTGGCGAATTGGCCTCTACGTCTCCGTGGGACCATTATATACATAAATAACGTAATGTAACCTAACATAACTCAACATAACGTCTCAGCGGTAATATTTGTCAACATTCCTGGCGTGTTGGATTCTACTTCCCCGTGAGACCATTATATACATTAATAACGTAATGTAAAATGACCTAACCCAAACTTACCTCTCGGCGGTAATATTTGACATCATTCCTGGCGAGTTAGCCTCTACTTTTCCGTGTGACCATTATATACGTAAATAACGTAATGTAACCTAACCGATTCCAACCTAACATCTCGCCGGTAATATTTGACAACACTCCTGCCGAGTTGTCGTCTGCTTCTCCGTGGGAACATTATATGCGTCAGTAACGTAATATAACATAACCGAACACAACCTAACCTCTCGGCGGTAATATTTGACAACATTCCTGGCGTGCTGGCCTTTACTTCCGCGTGTAACCATTATATGCATCAGTAACGTAATATAACCTTTCCTAACCCAACCTAACCTCTCGGAGTACCATTTCACCACATTCCTTGATTGTCGGCCCCTACATCTCGGTGGGAACGCTGTATACGTCTATGACGTAATACAACTTAACTTAACACAAACTAACATCTCGGGGGTAATATTTGACAACATTCCTGGCGAGTTGGCCTCTGCTTCTCCGTGGGAACATTATATGCGTCAGTAACGTAATATAACCTAACCTAACCCAACCTAACATCTCGGGGGTAATATTTGACAACATACCTGGCGAGTTGGCCTCTACTTCTCCGTGTGAACATTATATATATAAGTAACGTAATGTAACATAACCTAACCCGACCTAACCTCTCGGCGGTAATATTTGACAACACTCCTGCCGGGTTGTCCTCTGCTTCTCCGTGGGAACATTATATGCGTCAGTAACGTAATTTAACCTAACCTAACCCGAATACAACTTCTCGGCGTTGTTACTTGACAACATTCCTGGCGAGTTGGCCTCTACTGCTCCGTGTGACCATTAGTACATAAATAACGTAATGTAACCTAACCTAGCCCAACCTAACTTGTCGGCGGTAATATTTGACAACATTCATGGCGAGTTCGCTTCTTCGTCTCCGTGGGTCCTTTATATACATCAATAACGTAATGTAACCTAACCTAACCCAAACTTACCTCTCGGCGGTAATATTTGACATCATTCCTGGCGAGTTGGCCTCTACTTCTCCGTGTGACCATTATATACATAAATAACGTAATGTAACCTAACCTATCCGAACCTAACCTCTCGGCGGTAATATTTGACAACATTCCTGTCGTGCTGGCCTTTACTTCCGCGTGTAACCATTATATGCATCAGTAACGTAATATAAACTTTCCTAACCCAACCTAACCTCTCGGGGTACCATTTCACCACATTCCTTGATTGTCGGCCCCTACTTCTCGGTGGGAACGCTGTATACGTCTATGACGTAATACAACTTAACCTAACACAACCTAACATCTCGGCGGTAATATTTGACAACATTCCTGGCGAGTTGGCCTCTGCTTCTCCGTGTGAACATTATATATATAAGTAACGTAATGTAACATCACCTAACCGGACCTAACCTCTCGGCGGTAATATTTGACAACACTCCTGCCGGGTTGTCCTCTGCTTCTCCGTGGGAACATTATATGCGTCAGTAACGTAATTTAACCTAACCTAACCCGAACCCAACTTCTCGGCGTTGTTACTTGACCACATTCCTGGCGAGTTGGCCTCTACTGCTCCGTGTGACCATTAGTACATAAATAACGTAATGTAACCTAATCTAACCCAACCCAACTTCTCGGCGGTAATATTTGACAACATTCCTGGCGAGTTCGCTTCTACGTCCCCGTGGGTCCTTTATATACATCAATAACGTAATGTAACTTGACGTAATCCAAACTTACCTCTCGGCGGTAATATTTGACATCATTCCTGGCGAGTTAGCCTCTAGTTCTGCGTGTGACCATTATATACATAAATAACGTAATGTAACCTAACCTAACCCAACCTATCATCTCGGCGGTAATATTTGACAACATTCCTGGCGAGTTGGCCTCTACGTCTCCGTGGGACCTTCTTATACATCAATAACGTAATATAACGTAACCCAAACCAAACTAACCTCTCGGCGGTTATATTTGACATCATTCCTGGCGAGTTGGCATCTACTTCTCCGTGTGAATATTATATACACAAATAACGTAATGTAACCTAACCTAACCCAACCTAACCTCTCGGCGGTAATATTTGACAACATTCCTGGCGTGTTGGCCTCTACTTCACCGTGAGACCATTATATGCATCAGTAACGTAATATAACCTAACCTAACCCAACCTAACCTCTCGGCGGTAATATTTGGCAACATTCCTGGCGAGTTCGCTTCTACGTCCCCGTGGGTCCTTTATATACATCAATAACGTAATGTAACCTAACTTAAGCCAGACTAACATCTCGGGGTACCATTTAACCAAATTCCTTGTTTGTCGGCCCCTAGTTCTCGGTGGGAACACTGTATACGTCTATGACGTAATAAAACCTAACCTAACCCAACCTAACATCTCGGCGGTAACATCTGATAACATTCCTGGCGAGTTGGCCTCTACGTTTCCGTGAGCACTTTATATACATCAATAACGTAATATAACAAAACCTAACCCAACCTAAGCTCTCGGCGGTAATATTTAACAACATTCCTGGCGAGTTGTCCTCTGCTTCTCCGTGGGAACATCATATGCGTCAGTAACGTAATATAACCTAACCTAACCCAATCTAACCCCTCGGGATACCATTTAACCAAATTCCTTGATTGTCGGCACCTACTTCTCGGTGGGAATACTGTATACGTCTATGACGTAATACAACTTAACCTAACCTCACCTATCTTCTCGGCGGTAATATTTGACAACATTCCTGGCGAGTTCGCTTCTACGTCTCCGTGGGACCTTCATGTACATCAATAACGTAATATAACGTATCATAACCCAACCTAACCTCTCGGCGGTAATATTTGACAACATTCCTGGCGAGTTGGCCTCTACGTCTCCGTGGGACCTTCATGTACATCAAGAACGGAATATAACCTAACCTAACCCAACCTAACCTCTCGGCGGTAACATTTGAAAACATTCCTGGCGAGTTGGCCTCTACGTCTCCGTGGGAACTTCATATACATCAATAACGTAATATAACCTAACCTAACCCAACCTATCATTTCGGCGGTGATATTTGACAACATTCCTGGCGAGTTGGCCTCTACGTTTCCGTGGAGCGTTTATATACATCAATAACGTAATATGACATAACCTAACCCAACCTAACCTCTCGGCGGTAATATTTGACAACATTCCTGGCGAGTTGGCCTCTACGTCTCCGTGGAATCTTTATATACATCAATAACATAATGTAACCTAACCTTACCCAACCTAACATCTCGGCGGTAATATTCGACAACATTCCTGGCGAGTTGGCCTCTACTTCTCCGTGTGACCATTATATACATAAATAACGTAATGTAACCTAACCTAACCCAACCTAACCTCTCGGCGGTAATATTTGACAACATACCTGGCGAGTTAGCCTCTACATCTCCGTGTGACCATTATGTACATAAATAACGTAATGTAACCTAACCTAACCCAACCTAACATCTCGGCGGTAATATTTGACAACATTCCTGGCGAGTTGGCCTCTAATTCTCCGTGTGACCATTATATACATAAATAACGTAATGTAACCTAACCTAACACAACCTAACCTCTCGGTCGTAATATTTGACAACATTCCTGGCGAGTTGGCCTCTACGTCTCCGTGGAACGTTTATATACATCAATAACGTAATATAACATAACCTAACCCAACCTAACCTCTCGGCGGTAATATTTGACAACATTCCTGGCGAGTTGGCCTCTACGTCTCCGTGGAATCTTTATATACATCAATAACGTAATATAACCTAACCTAACCCAACCTAACCTCTCGGCGGTAATATTTGACAAAATTCCGGGCGAGTTGGCCTCTAATTCTCCGTGTGACCATTATATACATAAATAACGTAATGTAACCTAACCTAACACAACCTAACCTCTCGGTCGTAATATTTGACAACATTCCTGGCGAGTTGGCCTCTAATTCTCCGTGGAACGTTTATATACATCAATAACGTAATATAACATAACCTAACCCAACCTAACCTCTCGGCGGTAATATTTGACAACATTCCTGGCGAGTTGGCCTCTACGTCTCCGTGGAATCTTTATATACATCAATAACGTAATATAAGCTAACCTAACCCAACCTAACCTCTCGGCGTTAATATTTGACAAAATTCCGTGCGAGTTGGCCTCTACTTCTCCGTGTGACCATTATATACATAAATAACGTTATGTAACCTAAGCTAACCCAACCTAACCTCTCGGTGGTAATATTTGACAACATTCCTTGCGAGTTGGCCTCTAATTCTCCGTGTGACCATTATATACATAAATAACGTAATGTAACCTAACCTAACCCAACCTAACCTCTCGGTCGTAATATTTGACAACATTCCTGGCGAGTTGGCCTCTACGTTTCCGTGGAGCGTTTATATACATCAATAACGTAATATGACATAACCTAACCCAACCTAACCTCTCGGCGGTAATATTTGACAACATTCCTGGCGAGTTGGCCTCTACGTCTCCGTGGAATCTTTATATACATCAATAACATAATGTAACCTAACCTTACCCAACCTAACATCTCGGCGGTAATATTCGACAACATTCCTGGCGAGTTGGCCTCTACTTCTCCGTGTGACCATTATATACATAAATAACGTAATGTAACCTAACCTAACCCAACCTAACCTCTCGGCGGTAATATTTGACAACATACCTGGCGAGTTAGCCTCTACATCTCCGTGTGACCATTATGTACATAAATAACGTAATGTAACCTAACCTAACCCAACCTAACATCTCGGCGGTAATATTTGACAACATTCCTGGCGAGTTGGCCTCTAATTCTCCGTGTGACCATTATATACATAAATAACGTAATGTAACCTAACCTAACACAACCTAACCTCTCGGCGTTAATATTTGACAAAATTCCGTGCGAGTTGGCCTCTACTTCTCCGTGTGACCATTATATACATAAATAACGTTATGTAACCTAAGCTAACCCAACCTAACCTCTCGGTGGTAATATTTGACAACATTCCTTGCAAGTTGGCCTCTAATTCTCCGTGTGACCATTATATACATAAATAACGTAATGTAACCTAACCTAACCCAACCTAACCTCTCGGTCGTAATATTTGACAACATTCCTGGCGAGTTGGCCTCTACGTTTCCGTGGAGCGTTTATATACATCAATAACGTAATATGACATAACCTAACCCAACCTAACATCTCGGCGGTAATATTTGACAACATTCCTGGCGAGTTGGCCTCTACGTCTTCGTGGAATCTTTATATACATCAATAACGTAATGTAACCTAACCTAAGCCAACCTAACATCTCGGCGGTAATATTCGACATCATTCCTGGCGAGTTAGCCTCTACGTCTCCGTGGGACTTTTATATACATCAGTAACGTAATTTAACCTAGCCTAACCCAACGTAACATCTCGGCGGTAATATTTGACAACATTCCTGGCGAGTTAGACTCTACATCTCCGTGTGACCATTATGTACATAAATAACGTAATGTAACCTAACCTAACCCAACCTAACATCTCGGCGGTAATATTTGACAACATTCCTGGCGAGTTGGCCTCTAATTCTCCGTTTGACCATTATATACATAAATAACGTAATGTAACCTAACCTAACACAACCTAACCTCTCGGTCGTAATATTTGACAACATTCCTGGCGAGTTGGCCTCTACGTCTCCGTGGAACGTTTATATACATCAATAACGTAATATAACATAACCTAACCCAACCTAACCTCTCGGCGGTAATATTTGACAACATTCCTGGCGAGTTGGCCTCTACGTATCCGTGGAATCTTTATATACATCAATAACGTAATATAACCTAACCTAACCCAACCTAACCTCTCGGCGGTAATATTTGACAAAATTCCGGGCGATTTGGCCTCTACTTCTCCGTGTGACCATTATATACATAAATAACGTTATGTAACCTAAGCTAACCCAACCTAACCTCTCGGTGGTAATATTTGACAACATTCCTTGCGAGTTGGACTCTACGTCTCCGTGGAACCTTTATGTACATCAATAACGTAATATAACATAACCTAACCCAAACTAACCTCTCGGGGTACCATTTAACCACATTCCTTTATTGTCGGCCCGTACTTCTCGGTAGGAACACTGTATACGTCTATGGCGTAATGCAACCTAACCTAACCCAACCTAACATCTCGGCGGTAATATTTGACAACATTCCTGGCGAGTTGGCCTCTACTTCTCCGTGTGACCATTATATACATAAATAACGTAATGTAATCTAACCAAACCCAAGCTAACTTCTCGGCGGTAATATTTGACAACACTCCTGCCGAGTTGTGCTCTGCTTCTCCGTGGGAACATTATATGCGTCAGTAACGTCATATAACCTAACCTAACCCAACCTATCATTTCGGCGGTAATATTTAACAACATTCCTGGCGAGTTGGCCTCTACTTCTCCGTGTTACCATTATATACATAAATAACGTAAAGTAACCTAACCTAACCCAACATAACCTCTCGGCGGTAATATTTCACAACATTCCTGGCGAGTTAGCCTCTACATCTCCGTGTGACCATTATGTACATAAATAACGTAATGTAACCTAACCTAACCCAACCTAACCTCTCGGCGGTAATATTTGACAAAATTCCCGGCGAGTTAGCCTCTACATATCCGTGACCAATATATACATAAATAACGTAATATAATCTAACCTAACCCTGCCTAACCACTCGGCGGTAATATTTGACATCACTCCTGCCGAGTTGTCCTCTGCTTCCCCGTGAGACCATTATATACATAAATAACGTAATGTAATCTAAACAAACCCAAGCTAACTTCTCGGGGGTAATATTTGGCAACATTCCTGGCGAGTTGGATTCTACGTCGCCGTGGGACCTTTATATACATCAATAACGTAATATAACCTAACCTAACCCAAACAAACTTCTCGGCGGTAATATTTGACAACACTCCTGCCGAGTTGTCCTCTGCTTCTCCGTGGGAACATTATACGTGTCAGTAACGTAATATAACCTAACGTAACCCAACATAACTTCTCGGCTGTAATGTTTGACAAAATTACTGGCGTGTTGGCCTCTACTTCTCCGTGTGACCATTATATACATAAATAACGTAATGTAACCTAAGCTAACCCAACCTAACATCTCGGCGGTAATATTTGACAACATTCCTGGCGAGTAGGCCTCTACGTCTCCGTGGAATCTTTATATACATCAATAACGTAATATAACCCAACCTAACCCAAATTAACCTCTCGGGGTACCATTTAACCACATTCCTTTATTGTCGGCTCCTCCTTCTCGGTAGGAACACGGTATACGTCTATGACGTAATAGAACCTAACCTAACCCAACCTAACATCTAGGCGGTAATATTTGACAACATTCCTGGCGAGTAGGCCTCTACGTCTCTGTGGGACCTTCATGTACATCAAGAACGTAATATAACCTAACCTAACCCAACCTAACCTCTCGGCGGTAACATTTGAAAACATTCCTGGCGAGTTGGCCGCTACGTCTCCGTGGAATCTATATATACCTCAATAACGTAATGTAACATAACCTAACCCAACCTAACCTCTCGGCGGTAATATTTGACAACATTCCTGGCGAGTTGGCCTCTACGTCTCCGTGGAACCTTTATGTACATCAATAACGTAATATAACATAACCTAACCCAAACTAACCTCTCGGGGTACCATTTAACCACATTCCTTTATTGTCGGCCCGTACTTCTCGGTAGGAACACTGTATACGTCTATGGCGTAATACAACCTAACCTAACCCAACCTAACATCTCGGCGGTAATATTTGACAACATTCCTGGCGAGTTGGCCTCTACTTCTCCGTGTGACCATTATATACATAAATAACGTAATGTAATCTAACCAAACCCAAGCTAACTTCTCGGCGGTAATATTTGACAACATTCCTGGCGAGTTGGCTTCTACATCTCCGTGGGACCTTTATATACATCAATAACGTAATATAACCTAACCTAACCCAAACAAACTTCTCGGCGGTAATATTTGACAACACTCCTGCCGAGTTGTCCTCTGCTTCTCCGTGGCAACATTATACGTGTCAGTAACGTAATATAACCTAACCTAACCCAACATAACATCTCGGCTGTAATGTTTGACAAAATTACTGGCGTGTTGGCCTCTACTTCTCCGTGTGACCATTATATACATAAATAACGTAATGTAACCTAAGCTAACCCAACCTAACATCTCGGCGGTAATATTTGACAACATTCCTGGCGAGTAGGCCTCTACGTCTCCGTGGAATCTTTATATACATCAATAACGTAATATAACCCAACCTAACCCAAATTAACCTCTCGGGGTACCATTTAACCACATTCCTTTATTGTCGGCCCCTAGTTCTCGGTGGGAACACTGTATACGTCTATGACGTTATACAACCTAACCTAACCCAACCTAACATCTCGGCGGTAATATTTGACAACATTCCTGGCAAGTTGGCCTCTAATTCTCCTTGTGACCATTATATACAAAATAACGTAATATAACCTATCCTAACCCAACCTAACCTCTCGGCGGTAACATTTGAAAACATTCCCGGCGAGTTGGCCTCTACGTCTCCGTGGAATCTTTATATACATCAATAACGTAATATAACCTAACCTAACCCAACCTAACCTCTCAGCGGTAACATTTGAAAACATTCCTGGCGAGTTGGCTTCTACGTCTCCGTGGAATCTTTATATACATCACTAACGTAATGTAACATAACCTAACCCAACCTAACCTCTCGGCGGTAATATTTGACAACATTCCTGGCGAGTTGGCATCATCTTTTCCGTGTGACCGTTATATACATAAATCACGTAATATAACCTAACCTAACCCTACCTAACCTCTCGGCGGTAATATTTGACATCACTCCTGCCGAGTTGTCCTCTGCTTCTCCGTGGGAACATTATATACATAAATAACGTAATGTAACCTAAGCTAACCCAACCTAACATCTCGGCGGTAATATTTGACAACATTCCTGGCGAGTAGGGATCTACGCCTCCGTGGAACCTTTATAAACATCAATAACGTAATATAACCCAACCTAACCCAAACTAATCTCTCGGGGTACCATTTAACCACATTCCTTTATTGTCGGCTCCTACTTCTCGGTAGGAACACTGTATACGTCTATGACGTAATGCAACCTAACCTAACCCAACCTAACATCTCGGCGGTAATATTTGACAACATTCCTGGCGAGTTGGCCTCTACGTCTTCGTGGAATCTTTATATACATCAATAACGTAATGTAACCTAACCTAAGCCAACCTAACATCTCGGCGGTAATATTCGACATCATTCCTGGCGAGTTAGCCTCTACGTCTCCGTGGGACTTTTATATACATCAGTAACGTAATTTAACCTAGCCTAACCCAACGTAACATCTCGGCGGTAATATTTGACAACATTCCTGGCTTGTTGGCCTCTACGTGTCCGTGGGACCTTCATATACATCAATAACGTAATATTACCTAACCTAACCCAACCTATCATCTCGGCGGTAATATTTGACAACATTCCTGGCGAGTTGGCCTCTACATCTCCGTGTGACCATTATATACATAAATAACGTAATTTAATCAAACCAAACCCAAGCTAACTTCTCGGCGGTAATATTCGACAACATTCCTGGCGAGTTGGCCTCTACTTCTCCGTGTGACCATTATATACATAAATAACGTAATGTAATCTAACCAAACCCAAGCTAACTTCTCGGCGGTAATATTTGACAACATTCCTGGTGAGTTGGCTTCTACGTCTCCGTGGGACCTTTATATACATCAATAACGTAATATAACCTAACCTAACCCAACCTAACCTCTCGGCGGTAATATTTGACAACATTCCTGGCGAGTTGGCCTCTACTTCTCCGTGTGACCATTATATACATAAATAACGTAATGTAATCTAACCAAACCCAAGCTAACTTCTCGGCGGTGATATTTGGCAACATTCCTGGCGAGTTGGCTTCTACGTCTCCGTGGGACCTTTATATACATCAATAACGTAATATAACCTAACCTAACCCAAACTAACCTCTCGGCGGTAATATTTGACATAATTCCTGGCGAATTAGCCTCTACTTCTCCGTGACCATTATATACATAGATAACGAAATATGACTTAACCTAACCCTACCTAACCTCTCGGCGGTAATATTTGACATCACTCCTGCCGAGTTGTCCTCTGCTTCTCCGTGGGAACATTATATACATAAATAACGTAATGTAACCTAAACTAACCGAACCTAACATCTCGGCGGTAATATTTGACAACATTCCTGGCGAGTAGGCCTCTACGTCTCCGTGGAACCTTTATAAACATCAATAACGTAATATAACCCAACCTAACCCAAACTAACTTCTCGGGGTACCATTTAACCACATTCCTTGATTGACGGCCCCAACTTCTCGGTGGGAACACTGTATACGTCTATGACGTAATACAACCTAACCTAACGCAACCTAACATCTCGGCGGTAATATTTGACAACATTCATGGAGAGTTGGCCTCTACGTCTCCGTGGGAACCTTATATACATCAATAACGTAATATAACATAACCTAGCCCAACCTAACCTATCGGCGGTAATAATTGACAACATTCCTGGCGAGTTGGCCTCTACTTCTCCGTGTGACCATTATATACATAAATAACGTAATGAAACCTAACCTAACCCAACCTAACCTCTCGGCGGTAATATTTGTCAACATTCCTGGCGAGTTGGCCTGTACTTCTCCATGTGACCATTATATACATAAATAACCTAATGTAAACTATCCAAACCCAACCTAACTTCTCGTCGTTAATATTTTATAACATTCCTGGCGAGTTGGCCTCTAGGTCTCCGTGTGATCATTATATACATAAATAAAGTAAAGTAACCTAACCTAACCCAACATAACCTCTCGGCGGTAATATTTCACAACATTCCTGGCGAGTTAGCCTCTACATCTCCGTGTGACCATTATGTACATAAATAACGTAATGTAACCTAACCTAACCCAACCTAACCTCTCGGCGGTAATATTTGACCAAATTCCCGGCGAGTTAGCCTCTACATATCCGTGACCAATATATACATAAATAACGTAATATAATCTAACCTAACCCTACCTAACCACTCGGCGGTAATATTTGACATCACTCCTGCCGAGTTGTCCTCTGCTTCTCCGTGTGACCATTATATGCATAAATAACGTAAAGTAATCTAACCAAACCCAAGCTAACTTCTCGGGGGTAATATTTGGCAACATTCCTGGCGAGTTGGATTCTACGTCTCCGTGGGACCTTTATATACATCAATAACGTAATATAACCTAACCTAACCCAAACAAACTTCTCGGCGGTAATATTTGACAACACTCCTGCCGAGTTGTCCTCTGCTTCTCCGTGGCAACATTATACGTGTCAGTAACGTAATATAACCTAACCTAACCCAACATAACTTCTTGGCTGTAATGTTTGACAAAATTACTGGCGTGTTGGCCTCTACTTCTCCGTGTGACCATTATATACATAAATAACGTAATGTAACCTAAGCTAACCCAAGCTAACTTCTCGGCGGTAATATTTGACAACATTCCTGGCGAGTTGGCTTCTACGTCTCCGTGGGACCTTTATATACATCAATAACGTAAGATAACCTAACCTAACCCAAACAAACTTCTCGGCGGTAATATTTGACAACACTCCTGCCGAGTTGTCCTCTGCTTCTCCGTGGCAACATTATACGTGTCAGTAACGTAATATAACCTAACCTAACCCAACATAACTTCTCGGCTGTAATGTTTGACAAAATTACTGGCGTGTTGGCCTCTACTTCTCCGTGTGACCATTATATACATAAATAACGTAATGTAACCTAAGCTAACCCAACCTAACATCTCGGCGGTAATATTTGACAACATTTCTGGCGAGTAGGCCTCTACGTCTCCGTGGAATCTTTATATACATCAATAACGTAATATAACCCAACCTAACCCAAATTAACCTCTCGGGGTACCATTTAACCACATTCCTTTATTGTCGGCCCCTAGTTCTCGGTGGGAACACTGTATATGTCTATGACGTTATACAACCTAACCTAACCCAACCTAACATCTCGGCGGTAATATTTGACAACATTCCTGGCAAGTTGGCCTCTAATTCTCCTTGTGACCATTATATACAAAATAACGTAATATAACCTATCCTAACCCAACCTAACCTCTCGGCGGTAATATTTGACATCACTCCTGCCGAGTTGTCCTCTGCTTCTCCGTGGGAACATTATATGCGTCAGTAACGTAATATAACCTAACCTAACCCAACATAACTTCTCGGCGGTAATATTTGACAAAATTCCGGGCGAGTTGGCCTCTACTTCTCCGTGTGACCATTATAAACATAAATAACGTAATGTAACCTAAGCTAACCCAAGCTAACTTCTCGGCGGTAATATTTGACAACATTCCTGGCGAGTTGGCTTCTACGTCTCCGTGGGAGCTTTATATACATCAATAACGTAATATAACCTAACCTAACCCAAACTAACTCCTCGGCGGTAATATTTGACAACACTCCTGCCGAGTTGTGCTCTGCTTCTCCGTGGGAACATTATATGCGTCAGTAACGTCATATAACCTAACCTAACCTAACCTAACCTCTCGGCGGTAATATTTGACAACATTCCTGGCGAGTTAGCCTCATCTTTTCCGTGCGACCATTATATACATCAATAACGTAATATAACCTAACCTAACCCAACCTATCATTTCGGCGGTAATATTTAACAACATTCCTGGCGAGTTGGCCTCTACTTCGCCGTGAGACCATTATATGCATCAGTAACGTAATACAACCTAATCCAACCCAACCTAACCTCTCGGCGGTAATATTTTAAAACATTCCTGGCGAGTTGGCCTCTAGTTCTCCGTGTGATCATTATATACATAAATAACGTAAAGTAACCTAACCTAACCCAACATAACCTCTCGGCGGTAATATTTCACAACATTCCTGGCGAGTTAGCCTCTACATCTCCGTGTGACCATTATGTACATAAATAACGTAATGTAACCTAACCTAACCCAACCTAACCTCTCGGCGGTAATATTTGACAAAATTCCTGGCGAGTTAGCCTCTACATCTCCGTGACCAATATATACATAAATAACGTAATATAATCTAACCTAACCCTACCTAACCTCTCGGCGGTAATATTTGACAACACTCCTGCCGAGTTGTGCTCTGCTTCTCCGTGGGAACATTATATGCGTCAGTAACGTCATATAACCTAACCTAACCCAACCTAACCTCTCGGCGTTAATATCTGACAACATTCCGGGCGTGTTAGCCTCATTTTTCCGTGCGACCATTATATACATCAATAACGTAACATAACCTAACCTAACCCAACCTATCATTTCGTCGGTATATTTAACAACATTCCTGGCGAGTTGGCCTCTACTTCGCCGTGAGACCATTATATGCATCAGTAACGTAATACAACCTAATCCAACCCGACCTAACGTCTCGGGGTACCATTTAACCACATTCCTTGCTTGACAGCCCCTACTTCTCGGTGGGAACACTGTATACGTCTATGACGTAATACAACCTAACCTAACCCAACCTAACATCTCGGCGGTAATATTTGACAACATTCCTGGAGAGTTGGCCTCTACGTCTCCGTGGGACCCTTATATACATCAATAACGTAATATAACATAACCTCACCTAACCTAACCTATCGGCGGTAATAATTGACAACATTCCTGGCGAGTTGGCCTCTACTTCTCCGTGTGACAATTATATACATAAATAACGTAATGTAACCTAACCTAACCCAACCTAACCTCTCGGTGGTAATATTTGACAACATTCCTGGCTAGTTGGCCTCTACGTCTCCGTGGAAAGTTTATATACATCAATAACGTAATATAACATAACCTAACCCAACCTAACCTCTTGGCGGTAATATTTAACAACACTCCTGCCGAGTTGTACTCTGTTTCTTCTTGGGAACATTATATGTGTCAGTAGCTTAATATAACCTAACCTAACCCATACTATGCTCTCGGGGAACCATTTAACCACATTCCTTGATTGACGGACCCTACTTCTCTGTGGGAATACTGTATACGTCTATGTCGTAATACAACCTAACCTAAACCAACATAACCTCTCGGCGGTTACATTTGACAACACGCCTTCCGAGTTGGCCCCTACTCCCCCGCGTGACCACTATATACATAAATACCGTAATGTAACCTAACCTAACCCAACCTATCGTCTCGGCGGTAATATTTGACAACATTCCTGGCTAGTTGGCCTCTACGCCTCCGTGGAACCTTTATATACATCACTAACGTTATATAACCTAACCTAACCCAAACTAACAGCTCGGGGTACCGTTCAACGAAATTCCTTGATTGTCGGCCGCTATTTCTCGGTGGGAACACTGTATACGTCTATGACGAAGTACAGCCCAACCTAACCATAACTAACATCTCGGCGGTAATATTTGATACCTTCCTGGCGAGTTGGCCTCTACTTCTCCGTGAGACCATTATATGCATCAGTAACGTAGTATAAACTAATCTAACCCAAACTGACCTCTCGGGGTACCATTTAATCACATTCCTTGATTGTCGGCACCTACTTCTCGGTGGGAACACTGTATACGTATATGACGTTATACAACCTAACCTAACCCAACCTCACAGCTCGGCGGTAATATTTGACGACATTCCTGGCGGATTGGCCTATACATCTCCGTGGGACCTTTATATACATCACTAACGTTATATAACCTAACCTAACCCAAACTAACAGCTCGGGGTACCGTTCAACGAAATTCCTTGATTGTCGGCCGCTATTTCTCGGTGGGAACACTGTATACGTCTATGATGAAGTTCAGCCCAACCTAACCCAACCTAACATCTCGGCGGTAATATTTGACAACTTTCCTGGCGAGTTGGCCCCTACGTCACCGTGTAACCTTTATATACATCAATAACGTAATATAACCTAACCTAACCCAACATATCACCTCGGCGGTAATATTTGACAACATTCCTGGCGAGTTGGTCTCCACGTCTCCGTGGAACCTTTGTATATATCAATAACGCAATATAACCTAACCTAACCCAAACTAACATGTCGGGGTACCATTTAACCAAATTCCTTGATTGCCGGCCCCTAGCTCTCGGTGGGAACACTGTATACGTCTATGACGAAGTACAGCCCAACCTAACCCTAACTAACATCTCGGCGGTAATATTTGATACCTTCCTGGCGAGTTGGCCTCTACTTCTCCGTGAGACCATTATATGCATCAGTAACGTAGTATAAACTAATCTAACCCAAACTAACCTCTCGGTGTACCATTTAATCACATCCCTTGATTGGCGGCATCTACTTCTCGGTGGGAACACTGTATACGTATATGACGTTATACAACCTAACCTAACCCAACCTAACAGCTCGGCGGTAATATTTGACGACATTCCTGGCGGATTGGCCTATACATCTCCGTGGGACCTTTATATATATCAACAACGTTTTATAACCTAACCTAAGCCAACCTAACATCTCGCCGGTAATATTTTACAACATTCCTGGCGAGTTAGCCTCTGCATCTCCGTGGAACATTTATATACATCAATAAAGTAATATACCCTAACCTAACCCAAACTAACCGCTCGGGGTACCATTTAAACACATTCCTTTATTGTCGGCCCCTAATTCTCGGTGGGAACACTGTATACGTCTATGACGTTATACAACCTAACCTAACCCAACCTAACATCTCGGCGGTAATATTGGACAACATTCCTGGCGATTTGGCTTCGTCGTCTCCGTGGTACCTTTATATACAAAATTAACGTAATATAACCTAAGCTAACCCAACCTATCCTCTCGGGGTACCAGTTAACCACATTCCGTGACTGTCGGCACCTACTTCTCGGTGGGAACACGGTATACGTCTACGACGTTATACAACCTAACCTAACCCAACCTAACATCTCGGCGGTAATATTTTACAACATTCTTGGCGAGTTGGCCTTTACGTCTCCGTGGGACCTTTATATACATCAATAACGTAATATAACCTAACCTAACCCAACCTATCATCTCGGCGGTAATATTTTACAACATTCCTGGCGAGTTAGCATCTGCGTCTCCGTGGGCCCTTTATATACATCAATAACGAAATGTAACCTAACTTAACCCAACCTAACCTCTTGGCGGTAATATTTAACAACACTCCTGCCGAGTTGTCCTCTACTTCTCCGTGTGACCATTATGTACATAAATAACGTAATGTAACCTAACCTAACCCAGCCTAACATCTCGGCGGTAATATTTGACAACACTCCTGGCGAGTTGGCCTCTAATTCTCCGTTTGACCATTATATACATAAATAACGTAATGTAACCTAACCTAACCCAACCTAACCTCTCGGCGGTAACATTTGAAAACATTCCTGGCGAGTTGGCCGCTACGTCTCCGTAGAATCTATATATACCTCAATAACGTAATGTAACATAACCTAACCCAACCTAACCTCTCGGCGGTAATATTTGACAACATTCCTGGCGAGTTGGCCTCATCATTTCCGTCTGACCATTATATACATCAATAACGTAATATAACCTAACCTAACCCAACCTATCTTTTCGGCGGTAATATTTAACAACATTCCTGGCGAGTTGGCCTCTACTTCTCCGTGAGACCATTATATGCATCAGTAACGTAATACAACCTAATCCAACCCAACCTAACGTCTCGGAGTACCATTTAACCACATTCCTTGAATGACGGCCCCTACTTCTCGGTGGGAACACTGTATACGTCTATGACGTAATACAACCTAACCTAACGCAACCTAACATCTCGGCTTTAATATTTGACAACATTCCTGGAGAGTTGGCCTCTACGTCTCCGTGGGACCCTTATATACACAAATAACGTAATGTAACCTAACCTAACCCAACCTGACATCTCGGCGGTAATATTTGACAACATTCCTGGCGAGTTGGCCTCTAATTCTTCGTGTGACCATTATATACATAAATAACGTAATGTAACCTAACCTAACCCAACCTAACCTCTCGGCGGTAATATTTGACAACATTCCTGGCGAGTTAGCCTCTACATCTCCGTGTGACCATTATGTACATAAATAACGTAATTCTAACCTAACCTAACCCAACCTAACATCTCGGCGGTAATATTTGACAACATTCCTGGCGAGTTGGCCTCTAATTCTCCGTGTGACCATTATATACATAAATAACGTAATGTAACCTAACCTAACACAACCTAACCTCTCGGTCGTAATATTTGACAACATTCCTGGCGAGTTGGCCTCTACGTCTCCGTGGAACGTTTATATACATCAATAACGTAATATAACATAACCTAACCCAACCTAACCTCTCGGCGGTAATATTTGACAGCATTCCTGGCGAGTTGGCCTCTACGTCTCCGTGGAATCTTTATATACATCAATAACGTAATGTAACCTAACCTAACCCAACCTAACATCTCGGCGGTAATATTCGACAACATTCCTGGCGAGTTGGCCTCTACTTCTCCGTGTGACCATTATATAAATAAATAACGTAATGTAACCTAACCTAACCAAACCTAACCTCTCGGCGGTAATATTTAACAACATTCCTGGCGAGTTGGCCTCTACTTCTCCGTGAGACCATTATATGCATCAGTAACGTAATACAACCTAATCCAACCCAACCTAACGTATCGGAGTACCATTTAACCACATTCCTTGAATGACGGCCCCTACTTCTCGGTGGGAACACTGTATACGTCTATGACCTAATACAACCTAACCTAACGCAACCTAACATCTCGGCGGTAATATTTGACAACATTCCTGGCGATTTGGCCTCTACGTCTCCGTGGAACCTTTATATACATCAATAACGTAATGTAACCTAACCTAACCCAACCTAACATCTCGGCGATAATATTTGACAACATTCCTGGCCTGTTGGCCTCTACGTGTCCGTGGGACCTTCATATACACCAATAACGTAATATTACCTAACCTAACCCAACCTAACCTCTCGGTGGTAATATTTGACAACATTCCTTGCGAGTTGGCCTCTACGTCTCCGTGGAACATTTATGTACATCAATAACGTAATATAACATAACCTAACCCAAACTAACCTCTCGGGGTACCATTTAACCACATTCCTTTATTGTCGGCCCGTACTTCTCGGTAGGAACACTGAATACGTCTATGGCGTAATACAACCTAACCTAACCCAACCTAACATCTCGGTGGTAATATTTGACAACATTCCTGGCGAGTTGGCCTCTACTTCTCCGTGTGACCATTATATACATAAATAACGTAATGTAATCTAACCAAACCCAAGCTAACTTCTCGGCGGTAATATTTGACAACATTCCTGGCGAGTAGGCCTCTACGTCTCCGTGGAATCTTTATATACATCAATAACGTAATATAACCCAACCTAACCCAAATTAACCTCTCGGGGTACCATTTAACCACATTCCTTTATTGTCGGCTCCTACTTCTCGGTAGGAACACGGTATACGTCTATGACGTAATACAACCTAACCTAACCCAACCTAACATCTAGGCGGTAATATTTGACAACATTCCTGGCGAGTAGGCCTCTACGTCTCTGTGGGACCTTCATGTACTTCAAGAACGTAATATAACCTAACCTAACCCAACCTAACCTCTCGGCGGTAACATTTGAAAACATTCCTGGCGAGTTGGCCGCTACGTCTCCGTAGAATCTATATATACCTCAATAACGTAATGTAACATAACCTAACCCAACCTAACCTCTCGGCGGTAATATTTGACAACATTCCTGGCGAGTTGGCCTCATCATTTCCGTCTGACCATTATATACATCAATAACGTAATATAACCTAACCTAACCCAACCTATCATTTCGGCGGTAATATTTAACAACATTCCTGGCGAGTTGGCCTCTACTTCTCCGTGAGACCATTATATGCATCAGTAACGTAATACAACCTAATCCAACCCAACCTAACGTCTCGGAGTACCATTTAACCACATTCCTTGAATGACGGCCCCTACTTCTCGGTGGGAACACTGTATACGTCTATGACGTAATACAACCTAACCTAACGCAACCTAACATCTCGGCTTTAATATTTGACAACATTCCTGGAGAGTTGGCCTCTACGTCTCCGTGGGACCCTTATATACACAAATAACGTAATGTAACCTAACCTAACCCAACCTGACATCTCGGCGGTAATATTTGACAACATTCCTGGCGAGTTGGCCTCTAATTCTCCGTGTGACCATTATATACATAAATAACGTAATGTAACCTAACCTAACCCAACCTAACCTCTCGGCGGTAATATTTGACAACATTCCTGGCGAGTTAGCCTCTACATCTCCGTGTGACCATTATGTACATAAATAACGTAATTCTAACCTAACCTAACCCAACCTAACATCTCGGCGGTAATATTTGACAACATTCCTGGCGAGTTGGCCTCTAATTCTCCGTGTGACCATTATATACATAAATAACGTAATGTAACCTAACCTAACACAACCTAACCTCTCGGTCGTAATATTTGACAACATTCCTGGCGAGTTGGCCTCTACGTCTCCGTGGAACGTTTATATACATCAATAACGTAATATAACATAACCTAACCCAACCTAACCTCTCGGCGGTAATATTTGACAACATTCCTGGCGAGTTGGCCTCTACGTCTCCGTGGAATCTTTATATACATCAATAACGTAATGTAACCTAACCTAACCCAACCTAACATCTCGGCGGTAATATTCGACAACATTCCTGGCGAGTTGGCCTCTACTTCTCCGTGTGACCATTATATAAATAAATAACGTAATGTAACCTAACCTAACCAAACCTAACCTCTCGGCGGTAATATTTAACAACATTCCTGGCGAGTTGGCCTCTACTTCTCCGTGAGACCATTATATGCATCAGTAACGTAATACAACCTAATCCAACCCAACCTAACGTATCGGAGTACCATTTAACCACATTCCTTGAATGACGGCCCCTACTTCTCGGTGGGAACACTGTATACGTCTATGACCTAATACAACCTAACCTAACGCAACCTAACATCTCGGCGGTAATATTTGACAACATTCCTGGCGATTTGGCCTCTACGTCTCCGTGGAACCTTTATATACATCAATAACGTAATGTAACCTAACCTAACCCAACCTAACATCTCGGCGATAATATTTGACAACATTCCTGGCCTGTTGGCCTCTACGTGTCCGTGGGACCTTCATATACACCAATAACGTAATATTACCTAACCTAACCCAACCTAACCTCTCGGTGGTAATATTTGACAACATTCCTTGCGAGTTGGCCTCTACGTCTCCGTGGAACATTTATGTACATCAATAACGTAATATAACATAACCTAACCCAAACTAACCTCTCGGGGTACCATTTAACCACATTCCTTTATTGTCGGCCCGTACTTCTCGGTAGGAACACTGAATACGTCTATGGCGTAATACAACCTAACCTAACCCAACCTAACATCTCGGTGGTAATATTTGACAACATTCCTGGCGAGTTGGCCTCTACTTCTCCGTGTGACCATTATATACATAAATAACGTAATGTAATCTAACCAAACCCAAGCTAACTTCTCGGCGGTAATATTTGACAACATTCCTGGCGAGTTGGCTTCTACGTCTCCGTGGGACCTTTATATACATCAATAACGTAATATAACCTAACCTCACCCAAACTAACTTCTCGGCGGTAATATTTGACAACACTCCTGCCGAGTTGTGCTCTGCTTCTCCGTGGGAACATTATATGCGTCAGTAACGTCATATAACCTAACCTAACCCAACCTATCATTTCGGCGGTAATATTTAACAACATTCCTGGCGAGTTGGCCTCTACTTCTCCGTGTTACCATTATATACATAAATAACGTAAAGTAACCTAACCTAACCCAACATAACCTCTCGGCGGTAATATTTCACAACATTCCTGGCGAGTTAGCCTCTACATCTCCGTGTGACCATTATGTACATAAATAACGTAATGTAACCTAACCTAACCCAACCTAACCTCTCGGCGGTAATATTTGACAAAATTCCCGGCGAGTTAGCCTCTACATATCCGTGACCAATATATACATAAATAACGTAATATAATCTAACCTAACCCTACCTAACCACTCGGCGGTAATATTTGACATCACTCCTGCCGAGTTGTCCTCTGCTTCCCCGTGAGACCATTATATACATAAATAACGTAATGTAATCTAACCAAACCCAAGCTAACTTCTCGGGGGTAATATTTGGCAACATTCCTGGCGACTTGGATTCTACGTCGCCGTGGGACCTTTATATACATCAATAACGTAATATAACCTAACCTAACCCAAACAAACTTCTCGGCGGTAATATTTGACAACACTCCTGCCGAGTTGTCCTCTGCTTCTCCGTGGGAACATTATACGTGTCAGTAACGTAATATAACCTAACCTAACCCAACATAACTTCTCGGCTGTAATGTTTGACAAAATTACTGGCGTGTTGGCCTCTACTTCTCCGTGTGACCATTATATACATAAATAACGTAATGTAACCTAAGCTAACCCAACCTAACATCTCGGCGGTAATATTTGACAACATTCCTGGCGAGTAGGCCTCTACGTCTCCGTGGAATCTTTATATACATCAATAACGTAATATAACCCAACCTAACCCAAATTAACCTCTCGGGGTACCATTTAACCACATTCCTTTATTGTCGGCTCCTCCTTCTCGGTAGGAACACGGTATACGTCTATGACGTAATAGAACCTAACCTAAACCAACCTAACATCTAGGCGGTAATATTTGACAACATTCCTGGCGAGTAGGCCTCTACGTCTCTGTGGGACCTTCATGTACATCAAGAACGTAATATAACCTAACCTAACCCAACCTAACCTCTCGGCGGTAACATTTGAAAACATTCCTGGCGAGTTGGCCGCTACGTCTCCGTGGAATCTATATATACCTCAATAACGTAATGTAACATAACCTAACCCAACCTAACCTCTCGGCGGTAATATTTGACAACATTCCTGGCGAGTTGGCCTCATCATTTCCGTCTGACCATTATATACATCAATAACGTAATATAACCTAACCTAACCCAACCTATCATTTCGGCGGTAATATTTAACAACATTCCTGGCGAGTTGGCCTCTACTTCTCCGTGAGACCTTTATATGCATCAGTAACGTAATACAACCTAATCCAACCCAACCTAACGTCTCGGAGTACCATTTAACCACATTCCTTGAATGACGGCCCCTACTTCTCGGTGGGAACACTGTATACGTCTATGACCTAATACAACCTAACCTAACGCAACCTAACATCTCGGCGGTAATATTTGACAACATTCCTGGCGATTTGGCCTCTACGTCTCCGTGGAACCTTTATATACATCAATAACGTAATGTAACCTAACCTAACCCAACCTAACATCTCGGCGATAATATTTGACAACATTCCTGGCCTGTTGGCCTCTACGTGTCCGTGGGACCTTCATATACACCAATAACGTAATATTACCTAACCTAACCCAACCTAACCTCTCGGTGGTAATATTTGACAACATTCCTTGCGAGTTGGCCTCTACGTCTCCGTGGAACATTTATGTACATCAATAACGTAATATAACATAACCTAACCCAAACTAACCTCTCGGGGTACCATTTAACCACATTCCTTTATTGTCGGCCCGTACTTCTCGGTAGGAACACTGAATACGTCTATGGCGTAATACAACCTAACCTAACCCAACCTAACATCTCGGTGGTAATATTTGACAACATTCCTGGCGAGTTGGCCTCTACTTCTCCGTGTGACCATTATATACATAAATAACGTAATGTAATCTAACCAAACCCAAGCTAACTTCTCGGCGGTAATATTTGACAACATTCCTGGCGAGTAGGCCTCTACGTCTCCGTGGAATCTTTATATACATCAATAACGTAATATAACCCAACCTAACCCAAATTAACCTCTCGGGGTACCATTTAACCACATTCCTTTATTGTCGGCTCCTACTTCTCGGTAGGAACACGGTATACGTCTATGACGTAATACAACCTAACCTAACCCAACCTAACATCTAGGCGGTAATATTTGACAACATTCCTGGCGAGTAGGCCTCTACGTCTCTGTGGGACCTTCATGTACTTCAAGAACGTAATATAACCTAACCTAACCCAACCTAACCTCTCGGCGGTAACATTTGAAAACATTCCTGGCGAGTTGGCCGCTACGTCTCCGTAGAATCTATATATACCTCAATAACGTAATGTAACATAACCTAACCCAACCTAACCTCTCGGCGGTAATATTTGACAACATTCCTGGCGAGTTGGCCTCATCATTTCCGTCTGACCATTATATACATCAATAACGTAATATAACCTAACCTAACCCAACCTATCATTTCGGCGGTAATATTTAACAACATTCCTGGCGAGTTGGCCTCTACTTCTCCGTGAGACCATTATATGCATCAGTAACGTAATACAACCTAATCCAACCCAACCTAACGTCTCGGAGTACCATTTAACCACATTCCTTGAATGACGGCCCCTACTTCTCGGTGGGAACACTGTATACGTCTATGACGTAATACAACCTAACCTAACGCAACCTAACATCTCGGCTTTAATATTTGACAACATTCCTGGAGAGTTGGCCTCTACGTCTCCGTGGGACCCTTATATACACAAATAACGTAATGTAACCTAACCTAACCCAACCTGACATCTCGGCGGTAATATTTGACAACATTCCTGGCGAGTTGGCCTCTAATTCTCCGTGTGACCATTATATACATAAATAACGTAATGTAACCTAACCTAACCCAACCTAACCTCTCGGCGGTAATATTTGACAACATTCCTGGCGAGTTAGCCTCTACATCTCCGTGTGACCATTATGTACATAAATAACGTAATTCTAACCTAACCTAACCCAACCTAACATCTCGGCGGTAATATTTGACAACATTCCTGGCGAGTTGGCCTCTAATTCTCCGTGTGACCATTATATACATAAATAACGTAATGTAACCTAACCTAACACAACCTAACCTCTCGGTCGTAATATTTGACAACATTCCTGGCGAGTTGGCCTCTACGTCTCCGTGGAACGTTTATATACATCAATAACGTAATATAACATAACCTAACCCAACCTAACCTCTCGGCGGTAATATTTGACAACATTCCTGGCGAGTTGGCCTCTACGTCTCCGTGGAATCTTTATATACATCAATAACGTAATGTAACCTAACCTAACCCAACCTAACATCTCGGCGGTAATATTCGACAACATTCCTGGCGAGTTGGCCTCTACTTCTCCGTGTGACCATTATATAAATAAATAACGTAATGTAACCTAACCTAACCAAACCTAACCTCTCGGCGGTAATATTTAACAACATTCCTGGCGAGTTGGCCTCTACTTCTCCGTGAGACCATTATATGCATCAGTAACGTAATACAACCTAATCCAACCCAACCTAACGTATCGGAGTACCATTTAACCACATTCCTTGAATGACGGCCCCTACTTCTCGGTGGGAACACTGTATACGTCTATGACCTAATACAACCTAACCTAACGCAACCTAACATCTCGGCGGTAATATTTGACAACATTCCTGGCGATTTGGCCTCTACGTCTCCGTGGAACCTTTATATACATCAATAACGTAATGTAACCTAACCTAACCCAACCTAACATCTCGGCGATAATATTTGACAACATTCCTGGCCTGTTGGCCTCTACGTGTCCGTGGGACCTTCATATACACCAATAACGTAATATTACCTAACCTAACCCAACCTAACCTCTCGGTGGTAATATTTGACAACATTCCTTGCGAGTTGGCCTCTACGTCTCCGTGGAACATTTATGTACATCAATAACGTAATATAACATAACCTAACCCAAACTAACCTCTCGGGGTACCATTTAACCACATTCCTTTATTGTCGGCCCGTACTTCTCGGTAGGAACACTGAATACGTCTATGGCGTAATACAACCTAACCTAACCCAACCTAACATCTCGGTGGTAATATTTGACAACATTCCTGGCGAGTTGGCCTCTACTTCTCCGTGTGACCATTATATACATAAATAACGTAATGTAATCTAACCAAACCCAAGCTAACTTCTCGGCGGTAATATTTGACAACATTCCTGGCGAGTTGGCTTCTACGTCTCCGTGGGACCTTTATATACATCAATAACGTAATATAACCTAACCTCACCCAAACTAACTTCTCGGCGGTAATATTTGACAACACTCCTGCCGAGTTGTGCTCTGCTTCTCCGTGGGAACATTATATGCGTCAGTAACGTCATATAACCTAACCTAACCCAACCTATCATTTCGGCGGTAATATTTAACAACATTCCTGGCGAGTTGGCCTCTACTTCTCCGTGTTACCATTATATACATAAATAACGTAAAGTAACCTAACCTAACCCAACATAACCTCTCGGCGGTAATATTTCACAACATTCCTGGCGAGTTAGCCTCTACATCTCCGTGTGACCATTATGTACATAAATAACGTAATGTAACCTAACCTAACCCAACCTAACCTCTCGGCGGTAATATTTGACAAAATTCCCGGCGAGTTAGCCTCTACATATCCGTGACCAATATATACATAAATAACGTAATATAATCTAACCTAACCCTACCTAACCACTCGGCGGTAATATTTGACATCACTCCTGCCGAGTTGTCCTCTGCTTCCCCGTGAGACCATTATATACATAAATAACGTAATGTAATCTAACCAAACCCAAGCTAACTTCTCGGGGGTAATATTTGGCAACATTCCTGGCGACTTGGATTCTACGTCGCCGTGGGACCTTTATATACATCAATAACGTAATATAACCTAACCTAACCCAAACAAACTTCTCGGCGGTAATATTTGACAACACTCCTGCCGAGTTGTCCTCTGCTTCTCCGTGGGAACATTATACGTGTCAGTAACGTAATATAACCTAACCTAACCCAACATAACTTCTCGGCTGTAATGTTTGACAAAATTACTGGCGTGTTGGCCTCTACTTCTCCGTGTGACCATTATATACATAAATAACGTAATGTAACCTAAGCTAACCCAACCTAACATCTCGGCGGTAATATTTGACAACATTCCTGGCGAGTAGGCCTCTACGTCTCCGTGGAATCTTTATATACATCAATAACGTAATATAACCCAACCTAACCCAAATTAACCTCTCGGGGTACCATTTAACCACATTCCTTTATTGTCGGCTCCTCCTTCTCGGTAGGAACACGGTATACGTCTATGACGTAATAGAACCTAACCTAAACCAACCTAACATCTAGGCGGTAATATTTGACAACATTCCTGGCGAGTAGGCCTCTACGTCTCTGTGGGACCTTCATGTACATCAAGAACGTAATATAACCTAACCTAACCCAACCTAACCTCTCGGCGGTAACATTTGAAAACATTCCTGGCGAGTTGGCCGCTACGTCTCCGTGGAATCTATATATACCTCAATAACGTAATGTAACATAACCTAACCCAACCTAACCTCTCGGCGGTAATATTTGACAACATTCCTGGCGAGTTGGCCTCATCATTTCCGTCTGACCATTATATACATCAATAACGTAATATAACCTAACCTAACCCAACCTATCATTTCGGCGGTAATATTTAACAACATTCCTGGCGAGTTGGCCTCTACTTCTCCGTGAGACCTTTATATGCATCAGTAACGTAATACAACCTAATCCAACCCAACCTAACGTCTCGGAGTACCATTTAACCACATTCCTTGAATGACGGACCCTACTTCTCGGTGGGAACACTGTATACGTCTATGACGTAATACAACCTAACCTAACCCAACCTAACATCTCGGCGGTAATATTTGACAACATTCCTGGCAAGTTGGCCTCTAATTCTCCTTGTGACCATTATATACAAAATAACGTAATATAACCTATCCTAACCCAACCTAACCTCTCGGCGGTAACATTTGAAAACATTCCCGGCGAGTTGGCCTCTACGTCTCCGTGGAATCTTTATATACATCAATAACGTAATATAACCTAACCTAACCCAACCTAACCTCTCAGCGGTAACATTTGAAAACATTCCTGGCGAGTAGGGATCTACGCCTCCGTGGAACCTTTATAAACATCAATAACGTAATATAACCCAACCTAACCCAAACTAATCTCTCGGGGTACCATTTAACCACATTCCTTTATTGTCGGCTCCTACTTCTCGGTAGGAACACTGTATACGTCTATGACGTAATACAACCTAACCTAACCCAACCCAACCTCTCGGCGGTAATATTTGACATAATTCCTGGCGAATTAGCCTCTACTTCTCCGTGACCATTATATACATAAATAACGAAATATAACTTAACCTAACCCTACCTAACCTCTCGGCGGTAATATTTGACATCACTCCTGCCGAGTTGTCCTCTGCTTCTCCGTGGGAACATTATATACATAAATAACGTAATGTAACCTAAACTAACCGAACCTAACATCTCGGCGGTAATATTGGACAACATTCCTGGCGAGTAGGCCTCTACGTCTCCGTGGAACCTTTATAAACATCAATAACGTAATATAACCCAACCTAACACAAACTAACTTCTCGGGGTACCATTTAACCACATTCCTTGATTGACGGCCCCAACTTCTCGGTGGGAACACTGTATACGTCTATGACGTAATACAACGTAACCTAACGCAACCTAACCTCTCGGCGGTAATATTTGACAACATTCATGGAGAGTTGGCCTCTACGTCTCCGTGGGAACCTTATATACATCAATAACGTAATATAACATAACCTAACCCAACCTAACCTATCGGCGGTAATAATTGACAACATTCCTGGCGAGTTGGCCTCTACTTCTCCGTGTGACCATTATATACATAAATAACGTAATGAAACCTAACCTAACCCAACCTAACCTCTCGGCGGTAATATTTGTCAACATTCCTGGCGAGTTGGCCTGTACTTCTCCATGTGACCATTATATACATAAATAACGTAATGTAAACTATCCAAACCCAACCTAACTTCTCGTCGTTAATATTTTATAACATTCCTGGCGAGTTGGCCTCTAGGTCTCCGTGTGATCATTATATACATAAATAAAGTAAAGTAACCTAACCTAACCCAACATAACCTCTCGGCGGTAATATTTGACAACATTCCTGGCGAGTTGGCCTCTACGTCTCCGTGGAATCTTTATATACATCAATAACGTAATATAACCTAACCTAACCCAACCTAACCTCTCGGCGGTAATATTTGACAAAATTCCGGGCGATTTGGCCTCTACTTCTCCGTGTGACCATTATATACATAAATAACGTTATGTAACCTAAGCTAACCCAACCTAACCTCTCGGTGGTAATATTTGACAACATTCCTTGCGAGTTGGACTCTACATCTCCGTGGAACCTTTATGTACATCAATAACGTAATATAACATAACCTAACCCAAACTAACCTCTCGGGGTACCATTTAACCACATTCCTTTATTGTCGGCCCGTACTTCTCGGTAGGAACACTGTATACGTCTATGGCGTAATGCAACCTAACCTAACCCAACCTAACATCTCGGCGGTAATATTTGACAACATTCCTGGCGAGTTGGCCTCTACTTCTCCGTGTGACCATTATATACATAAATAACGTAATGTAATCTAACCAAACCCAAGCTAACTTCTCGGCGGTAATATTTGACAACATTCCTGGCGAGTTGGCTTCTACGTCTCCGTGGGACCTTTATATACATCAAGAACGTTATATAACCTAACCTAACCCAAACTAACTTCTCGGCGGTAATATTTGACAACACTCCTGCCGAGTTGTGCTCTGCTTCTCCGTGGGAACATTATATGCGTCAGTAACGTCATATAACCTAACCTAACCCAACCTATCATTTCGGCGGTAATATTTAACAACATTCCTGGCGAGTTGGCCTCTACTTCTCCGTGTTACCATTATATACATAAATAACGTAAAGTAACCTAACCTAACCCAACATAACCTCTCGGCGGTAATATTTCACAACATTCCTGGCGAGTTAGCCTCTACATCTCCGTGTGACCATTATGTACATAAATAACGTAATGTAACCTAACCTAACCCAACCTAACCTCTCGGCGGTAATATTTGACCAAATTCCCGGCGAGTTAGCCTCTACATATCCGTGACCAATACATACATAAATAACGTAATATAATCTAACCTAACCCTACCTAACCACTCGGCGGTAATATTTGACATCACTCCTGCCGAGTTGTCCTCTGCTTCTCCGTGTGACCATTATATACATAAATAACGTAATGTAATCTAACCAAACCCAAGCTAACTTCTCGGGGGTAATATTTGGCAACATTCCTGGCGAGTTGGATTCTACGTCTCCGTGGGACCTTTATATACATCAATAACGTAATATAACCTAACCTAACCCAAACAAACTTCTCGGCGGTAATATTTGACAACACTCCTGCCGAGTTGTCCTCTGCTTCTCCGTGGCAACATTATACGTGTCAGTAACGTAATATAACCTAACCTAACCCAACATAACTTCTCGGCTGTAATGTTTGACAAAATTACTGGCGTGTTGGCCTCTACTTCTCCGTGTGACCATTATATACATAAATAACGTAATGTAACCTAAGCTAACCCAACCTAACATCTCGGCGGTAATATTTGACAACATTCCTGGCGAGTAGGCCTCTACGTCTCCGTGGAATCTTTATATACATCAATAACGTAATATAACCCAACCTAACCCAAATTAACCTCTCGGGGTACCATTTAACCACATTCCTTTATTGTCGGCCCCTAGTTCTCGGTGGGAACACTGTATACGTCTATGACGTTATACAACCTAACCTAACCCAACCTAACATCTCGGCGGTAATATTTGACAACATTCCTGGCAAGTTGGCCTCTAATTCTCCTTGTGACCATTATATACAAAATAACGTAATATAACCTATCCTAACCCAACCTAACCTCTCGGCGGTAACATTTGAAAACATTCCCGGCGAGTTGGCCTCTACGTCTCCGTGGAATCTTTATATACATCAATAACGTAATATAACCTAACCTAACCCAACCTAACCCCTCAGCGGTAACATTTGAAAACATTCCTGGCGAGTTGGCTTCTACGTCTCCGTGGAATCTTTATATACATCACTAACGTAATGTAACATAACCTAACCCAACCTAACCTCTCGGCGGTAATATTTGACAACATTCCTGGCGAGTTGGCCTCATCTTTTCCGTGTGACCATTATATACATAAATAACGTAATATAACCTAACCTAACCCTACCTAATCTCTCGTCGGTAATATTTGACATCACTCCTGCCGAGTTGTCCTCTGCTTCTCCGTGGGAACATTATATGCGTCAGTAACGTAATATAACCTAACCTAACCCAACATAACTTCTCGGCGGTAATATTTGACAAAATTCCGGGCGAGTTGGCCTCTACTTCTCCGTGTGACCATTATATACATAAATAACGTAAAGTAACATAACCTAACCCAACCTAACCTCTCGGCGGTAATATTTGACAACATTCCTGGCGAGTTGGCCTCATCTTTTCCGTGTGACCATTATATACATAAATAACGTAATATAACCTAACCTAACCCTACCTAATCTCTCGTCGGTAATATTTGACATCACTCCTGCCGAGTTGTCCTCTGCTTCTCCGTGGGAACATTATATGCGTCAGTAACGTAATATAACCTAACCTAACCCAACATAACTTCTCGGCGGTAATATTTGACAAAATTCCGGGCGAGTTGGCCTCTACTTCTCCGTGCGACCATTATATACATCAATAACGTAACATAACCTAACCTAACCCAACCTATCATTTCGTCGGTATATTTAACAACATTCCTGGCGAGTTGGCCTCTACTTCGCCGTGAGACCATTATATGCATCAGTAACGTAATACAACCTAATCCAACCCGACCTAACGTCTCGGGGTACCATTTAACCACATTCCTTGCTTGATAGCCCCTACTTCTCGGTGGGAACACTGTATACGTCTATGACGTAATACAACCTAACCTAACCCAACCTAACATCTCGGCGGTAATATTTGACAACATTCCTATAGAGTTGGCCTCTACGTCTCCGTGGGACCCTTATATACATCAATAACGTAATATAACATAACCTAACCTAACCTAACCTATCGGCGGTAATAATTGACAACATTCCTGGCGAGTTGGCCTCTACTTCTCCGTGTGACAATTATATACATAAATAACGTAATGTAACCTAACCTAACCCAACCTAACATCTCGGTGGTAATATTTGACAACATTCCTGGCTAGTTGGCCTCTACGTCTCCGTGGAACGTTTATATACATCAATAACGTAATATAACATAACCTAACCCAACCTAACCTCTCGGCGGTAATATTTGACAACATTCCTGGCGAGTTGGCCTCTACGTCTCCGTGGCATCTTTATATACATCAATAACGTAATGTAACCTAGCCTAACCCAACCTAACATCTCGACGGTAATATTCGACAACATTCCGGGCGAGTTGGCCTCTACTTCTCCGTGTGACCATTATATACATAAATAACGTAATGTAATCTAACCGAACACAAGCTAACTTCTCGGCGGTAATATTTGATAACATTCCTAGCGAGTTGGCTTCTACGTCTCCGTGGGATCTTTATATACATCAATAACGTAATATAACCTAACCTAACCCAAACTAACCTCTCGGCGGTAATATTTGACATAATTCCTGGCGAGTCAGCCTCTACTTCTCCGTGACCATTATATACATAAATAACGTAATATAACCTAACCTAACCCTACCTAACCTCTCGGCTGTAATATTTGACATCACTCCTGCCGAGTTGTCCTCTGCTTCTCCGTGGGAACATTATATGCGTCAGTAACGTAATATAACCTATCCTAACCCAACATAACCTCTCGGCGGTAATATTTGAACACATTTCTGGCGAGTTGGATTCTACGTCTCCGAGGGACCTTTATATACATCAATAACGTAATATAACCTAACCTAACCCAACCTAACCTCTCGGCGGTAATATTTGACAACATTCCTGGCGAGTTGGCCTCTACTTCTCCGTGTGAGCATTATATACATAAATAACGTAATGTAATCTAATCAAACCCAAGCTAACTTCTCGGCGGTAATATTTGACAACATTCCTGGCGAGTTGGCCTTTACGTCTCCGTGGGACCTTTATATACATCAATAACGTAATATAACCTAACCTAACCCAACCTATCATCTCGGCGGTAATATTTTACAACATTCCTGGCGAGTTAGCATCTGCGTCTCCGTGGGCCCTTTATATACATCAATAACGAAATGTAACCTAACTTAACCCAACCTATCCTCTTGGCGGTAATATTTAACAACACTCCTGCCGAGTTGTCCTCTGTTTCTTCTTGGGAACATTATATGTGTCAGTAACTTAATATAACCTAACCTAACCCAAACTATGCTCTCGGGGAACCATTTAACCACATTCCTTTATTGTCGGCCCCTACTTCTCGGTGGGAACACTGTATACGTCTATGACGTAGTACAGCCCAGCCTCACCCAACCTAACAGCTCGGCGGTAATATTTGACGACATTCCTGGCGAGTTAGCCTCTACATCTCCGTGTGACCGTTATGTACATAAATAACGTAATGTAACCTAACCTAACCCAACCCAACCTCTCGGCGGTAATATTTGACAACATTCCTGGCGAGTTGGCCTGTACTTCTCCATGTGACCATTATATACATAAATAACGTAATGTAACCTATCCAAACCCAACCGAACATCTCGACGATAATATTTGACAACATTCCTGCCGAGTTGTCCTCAGTTTCTCCTTGGGAACATTATATGTGTCAGTAACTTAATATAACCTAACCTAACCCAAACTATCCTCTCGGGGAACCATTTAAACACATTCCTTTATTGTCGGCCCCTACATCTCGGTGGGAACACTGTATACGTCTATGACGTTATACAACCTAACCTAACCCAACCTAACATCTCGGCGATAATATTTTACAACATTCCGGGCGAGTCGGCCTCTACGTCACCGTGGGACCTTTATATACATAAATAACGTAATATAACCTAACCTAACCCAACCTATCATCTCGGCGGTAATATTTGACAACATTGCTGGCGAGTTGGCCTCTACGTCTCCGTGGGACCTTCATGTACATCAATAACGTAATATAACATAACCTAACCCAACCTAACCTCTCGGCGGTAATATTTTACGACATTCCTGGAGAGTTGGCCTTTACATCTCCGCGGGACCTTCATGAACATCAATAACGTAATATAACTAAACCTAACCCAACCTAACCAGCCGGCGGTAATATTTGACAACATTCCTGTCGAGTTGGCCTCTACTTCTCCGTGTGACCACTATAAACATAAATAACGTAATGTAACCTAACCAAACCCAACCTAACTTCTCGGCGGTAATATTTGACAACATTCCTGGCGAGTTGGACTCTACCAGTCCGTGATAATTTTATATACATCAATTACGTTATATAACCTAACCTAACCCAAACTAACCTCTCGTCGGTAATATTTGACAACATTCCTGGCGAGTTGGCCTCTACTTCCCCGTGAGACCATTATATGTATCAGTAACGTAATATAAACTAACCTAACCCAACCTAACCTCTCGGGGTACCATTTAATAACATTCCTTGATTGTCGGCCCCTACTTCTCGGTGGGAACACTGTATACGTCTATGACGCAATACAACCTAACCTAACCCAACATAACGTCTCGGGGTACCATTTAACCAAACTCCTTGATTGTCGGCCCCTAGTTCTCGGTGGGAACACTGTATACATCTATGACGAAGCACAGCCCAACCTAAGCCAATGTGACATCTCGGCGGTAATGTTTGACAACATTCCCGGCGATTTGGCCTCTTCGTCTCCGTGGGACCTTTATATACATCAATAACGTAATATAACATAACCGAACCTAGCCTAACCTCTCGGCGGTAATATTTGACAACATTCCTGGCGAGTAGGACTCTGCGGCTCCGTGGAACCTTTATATACATCAATAACGTAATACAACCTAACCTAACCCAAACTAACATCTCGCGGTACCATTTAAACAAATTCCTTGATTGCAGGTCCCTAGTTCTCGGTGGGAACACTGTATACGTCTATGACGTTATACAACATAACCTAACCCGACATAACATCTCGGCGATAATATTTGACAACATTCCTGGCGAGTTGGCCTCTACGTCTCCGTATGACATTCATATACATCTGTAACGTAATATAACCTAACCTAACGCAACCTAATATCTCGGCGGTAAAATATGACAACATTCCTGTCTAGTTGGCCTCTACGTCTCCGTGGGGCATTCATACACATCAGTAACGTAATATAACTTAACCTAACCCAACCTACTCTCTCGGCGGTAATAATTTACGACATTCCTGGCCAGTTGGCCTCTACTTCTCCGTGTGACAATTATATACATAAACAACTTAATGTAACCTAACCTAACACAACCTATCATCTCGGCGGTAATATTTGACAACATTCCTAGCGAGTTGGCCTCTACGTCTCCGTATTACATTCATATACATCTGTAACGTAATATAACCTAACCTAACGCAACCTAATATCTCGGCGGTAAAATTTGACAACATTCCTGGCGAGTTGGCCTCTACGTCTCCGTGGAACCTTTATATACATCAATATCGTAATATAACCTAACCTAATCCTAACTAACACCTCGTGGCACCATTTAAACAAATTCCTTGATTGAGGGTCCCTAGTTCTCTGTGTGAACACTGTACACGTCTATGACGTTATACAACATAACCTAACCCAAACTAACTTCTCGGGGTACCATTTAATCACATTCCTTTATTGTCGGCCCCTAGTTCTCGGTGGGAACAATGTATACGTCTATGACGTAATACAACCTAACCCAACCCAACCTAACTACTCGGCGGTAACATTTGAAAACATTCCTGGCGAGTTGGCATCTACGTCTCCGTGGGCCCTTTATATATATCAATAACGTAATGTAACCTAATCTAACCCAACCTAACCTCTCGGCGGTAATATTTGACAACATTCCTGGCAATTTTGCCTCTCCGTCTCGGTTGAACCTTTATATACATCAATAACGTATTATAACCTAACCTAACCCAACCTAACATCTCGGCGGTAATATTTTACAACATTCCTGGAGAGTTGGCCTCTACTTCCCCGTGAGACAATTATGTGCATCAGTAACGTAATATAAACTAACGTAAACCAACCTAACCTTGCGGGGTACCAGTTAACCACATTCCTTGACTGTCGGCCCCTACTTCTCGGCGGGAACACTGTATACGTCTATAACGAAGCACAGCCCAACCTAAGCCAACCTAACAACTCGGCGGTAATATTTGACAACATTCCTGGCGAGTTGGCCTCTACGTCTCCGTGGGACCTTCATGTACATCAATAACGTAATATAACATAACCTAACCCAACCTAACCTCTCGGCGGTAATATTTGACAACATTCCTGGCGAGTAGGCCTCTGCGGCTCCGTGGAACCTTTATATACATCAATAACGTAATACAACCTAACCTAACCCAAACTAACATCTCGCGGTACCATTTAAACAAATTCCTTGATTGCAGGTCCCTAGTTCTCGGTGGGAACACTGTATACGTCTATGACGTTATACAACATAACCTAACCCGACCTAACATCTCGGCGATAATATTTGACAACATTCCTGGCGAGTTGGCCTCTACGTCTCCCTGGGGCATTCATATACATCAGTAACGTAATATAACCTAACCTAACCCAACCTACTCTCTCGGCGGTAATATTTGACGACATTCCTGGCGAGTTGGGCTCTACTTCTCCGCGTACCATTATATACGTAAATAACCTAATGTAACCTAACCTAACACAACCTATCATCTCGGCTGTAATATCTGACAACATTCCTGGCGAGTTGGCTTCTACGTCTCCGTGGGACCTCCATGTACATCAGTAACGTAATATAACATAACCTAACCCAACCTAACCTCTCGGCGGTAATATTTTACAACATTCCTGGAGAGTTGGCCTCTACTTCACCGTGAGACCATTATATGCATCAGTAACGTAATATAAACTAACCTAACCAAAACTAACCTCTCGGGGTACCAGTTAACCACATTCCTTGACTGTCGGCCCCTACTTCTCGGCGGGAACACTGTCCTCGTCTATAACAAAGCACAGCCCAACCTAACCCATCCTAACAGCTCGGCGGTAATATTTGACAACATTCCTGGCGAGTTGGCCTCTACGTCTCCGTGGGACCTTCATGTACATCAATAACGTAATATAACATAACCTAACCCAACCTAACCTCTCGGCGGTAATATTTGACAACATTCCTGGCGAGTAGGCCTCTGCGGCTCCGTGGAACCTTTATATACATCAATAACGTAATACAACCTAACCTAACCCAAACTAACATCTCGTGGTACCATTTAAACAAATTCCTTGATTGCAGGTCCCTAGTTCTCGGTGGGAACACTGTATACGTCTATGACGTTATACAACATAACCTAACCCGACCTAACATCTCGGCGATAATATTTGACAACATTCCTGGCGAGTTGGCCTCTACGTCTCCCTGGGGCATTCATATACATCAGTAACGTAATATAACCTAACCTAACCCAACCTACTCTCTCGGCGGTAATATTTGACGACATTCCTGGCGAGTTGGGCTCTACTTCTCCGCGTACCATTATATACGTAAATAACCTAATGTAACCTAACCTAACACAACCTATCATCTCGGCTGTAATATTTGACAACATTCCTGGCGAGTTGGCTTCTACGTCTCCGTGGAACCTTTATATACACCATTAACGTAACATAACCTAACCTAAACCAACCTAACCTCTCGGCGGTAATATTTGACAACACTCCTGGCGTGTTGGCCTCTACGTCACCGTGGGACCTTTATACACAACAATAGCGTAATATAACCTAACCTAACCCAACGCATCATCTCGGCGGTAATATTTGAAAACATTCCTGTCGAGTTGGCCTCTACGTCTCCGTGGGACTTTTATATAGATCAATAACGTAATTTAACCTATCCCAACGTAACATCTCGGCGGTAATATTTTACAACATTCCTGGCTTGTTGGCCTCTCCGTCTCCGTGGGACCTTCATATACATCAATAACGTGATATAACCTAGCCTAACCCAACGTCACATCTCGGCGGTAAGATTTTATAGCATTCCTGGCGAGTTGGCCTCTACGTCTCCGTGGGACTTTCATATACATCAATAACGTAATATAACCTAACCTAACCCAACGTAACATGTCGGCGGTAATATTTGAATACATTCCTGTCGAGTTGGCCTCTACGTCTCCGTGGGACTTTTATATACATCAATAACGTAATTTAACCTAACCTAACCCAACGTAACATCTCGGCGGTAATATTTGACAACATTCCTGGCGAGTTGGCCTGTACGTCTCCGTGGGAACTTCATATACATCAATAACGTTATATAACCTAACCTAACCCAACCTATTATCTCGGCGGTGATATTTGACAACATTCCTGGCATGTTGGCCTCTACCCCTCCGTGGGACCTTCATAAACATCAATAACGTAATATAACCTAACCTAACCCAACCTAATATCTCGGCGGTAATATTAGACAACAATCCTGGCGAATTGGCCTCTACGTCTCCGTGGGACCTTTATATACATCAATAACGTAATATAACATAACCGAACCTAGCCTAACCTCTCGGCGGTAATATTTGACAACATTCCTGGCGAGTAGGCCTCTGCGGCTCCGTGGAACCTTTATATACATCAATAACGTAATACAACCTAACCTAACCCAAACTAACATCTCGTGGTACCATTTAAACAAATTCCTTGATTGCAGGTCCCTAGTTCTCGGTGGGAACACTGTATACGTCTATGACGTTATACAACATAACCTAACCCGACCTAACATCTCGGCGATAATATTTGACAACATTCCTGGCGAGTTGGCCTCTACGTCTCCGTATGACATTCATATACATCTGTAACGTAATATAACCTAACCTAACGCAAACTGATATCTCGGCGGTAAAATTTGACAACATTACTGGTGAGTTGGCCTCTACGTCTCCGTGGGGCATTCATATACATCAGTAACGTAATATAACCTAACCTAACCCAACCTACTCTCTCAGCGGTAATATTTGACGACATTCCTGGCGAGTTGGGCTCTACTTCTCCGCGTACCATTATATACGTAAATAACCTAATGTAACCTAACCTAACACAACCTATCATCTCGGCTGTAATATTTGACAACATTCCTGGCGAGTTGGCTTCTATGTCTCCGTGGGACTTTTATATACATCAATAACGTAATATAACCCAACCTAACCCAACGTAACATCTCGGCGGTAATATTTGACAACATTCCTGGCTTGTTGGCATCTACGTCACCGTGGGACCTTTATACACATCAATAGCGTAATATAACCTAACCTAACCCAACGCATCATCTCGGCGGTAATATTTGAAAACATTCCTGTCGAGTTGGCCTCTACGTCTCCGTGCGACTTTTATATAGATCAATAACGTAATTTAACCTAGCCCAACGTAACATCTCGGCGGTAATATTTTACAACATTCCTGGCTTGTTGGCCTCTTCGTCTCCGTGGGAACTTCATATACATCATAACGTAATATAACCTAACCTAACCCAACCTATAATCTCGGCGGTGATATTTGACAACATTCCTGGCGAGTTGGCCTCTACGTATCCTTGGGACTTTTATATACATCAATAACGTAATATAACCTAACCTAACTCAACCTAACATCTCGGCGGTAATATTTGACAACATTCCTGGCATGTTGGCCTCTACCTCTCCGTGGGACCTTCATAAACATCAATAACGTAATATAACCTAACCTAACCCAACCTAATATCTCGGCGGTAATATTTGACAACAATCCTGGCGAATTGGCCTCTACGTCTACGTGGGACTTTTATATACATCAATAACGTAATTTAACCTAGCCTAACCCAACGCAACATCTCGGCGGTTATATTTGACAACATTCCTGGCGAGTTAGCTTCTACGTCTCCGTGAGACCTTCATATCCATCAATAACGTAATATAACCTTATATAACCCAACCTAACCACTCCGCGCTATTATTTGACATCATTCCTGGCGAGTTGGCATCTACGTCACCGTGGGACCTTCACATACATCAATAACGTAATATAACCTAACCTAACCCAACCTAACCTTTCGGCGCTATTATTTGACAACATTCCTGTCGAGTTGGCCTCTAGGTCTCCGTGGGGCCTTTATATACATCAATAACGTAATATAACGTAAACTAACCCAACCCAACCTCTCGGCACTAATATTTAACAACATTTCTGGCGAGTTGGCCTCTACGTCTCCGTGGGGCTTTTATATACATCAATAACGTAATATAACCTAACCTAAACCAACGTAACGTCTCGGAGGTAATATTTAACCACATTCCTGGCTTGTTGGCCTCTACGTTTCCGTGAGACCTTTATATACATCAATAACTTAATATAACCTAACCTAACCCAACCTAACCTTTCGCCGCTATTATTTGACAACATTCCTGACGAGTTGGCCTCTACATCTCCGTGGGACTTTTATATACATCAATAACATAATATAACCTAACCTAACCCAACCTAACATTCCGGCGGTAATATTTGACAACATTCCTGGCGAGTTGGCCTCTCCGTCTCCGTGGGACCTTCATATACATCAATAACGTAATATAACCTAGCCTAACCCAACGTAACATCTCGGCGGTAATATTTTAAAGCATTCCTGGCGAGTTGGCCTCTACGTCTCCGTGGGACTTTCATATACATCAATAACGTAATATAACCTAACCTAACCCAACGTAACATGTCGGCGGTAATATTTGAATACATTCCTGTCGAGTTGGCCTCTACGTCTCCGTGGGACTTTTATATACATCAATAACGTAATTTAACCTAACCTAACCCAACGTAACATCTCGGCGGTAATATTTGACAACATTCCTGGCGAGTTGGCCTGTACGTCTCCGTGGGAACTTCATATACATCAATAACGTTATATAACCTAACCTAACCCAACCTATTATCTCGGCGGTGATATTTGACAACATTCCTGGCGAGTTGGCCTCTACGTCTCCGTGTGACTTTTATATACATCAATAATGTAATATATCCTAACCTAACCCAACCTAACATCTCGGCGTAATATTTGACAACATTGCTGTCGAGTTGGCCTCTACGTCTCTGTGAGACCTTCATATCCATCAATAACGTAATATAACATTATATAAGCCATCCTAACCTCTCGGCGCTATTATTTGACAACATTCCTGTCGAGTTGGCCTCTACGTCTCCGTGGGAACTTTATATACATCAGTAACGTAATATTACCTAACCTAACCCAACCTAACCTTTCGGCGCTATTATTTGACAACATTCCTGGCCAGTTGGCCTCTACGTCTCCGTGGGGCTTTTATATACATCAAGAACGTAATATAAGCTAACCTAACCCAACCCAATCTCTCGGCACTAATATTTGACAACATTTCTGGCGAGTTGGCCTCTACGTATCCGTGGGACCTTCACATACATCAATAACGTAATATTATCTAACCTAACCCAACCTAAACTTTCGGCGCTATTATTTGACAACATTCCTGTCGAGTTGGCCTCTAGGTCTCCGTGGGGCCTTTATATACATCAATAACGTAATATAACCTAACCTAACCCAACCCAACCTCTCGGCACTAATATTTCACAACATTTCTGGCGAGGTGGCCTCTACGTCTCCGTGGGGCTTTTATGTACATCAATAACCTAATATAACGTAACCTAAACCAACCTAATTTTTCGGCGCTATTATTTGACAACATTCTTGGCGAGTTGGCCTCTACGTATCCGTGGGACTTTTATATACATCAATAACGTAATATAACCTAACCTAACCCAACGTAACATCTCGGCGGTAATATTTGACAACATTCCTGGCTTGTTGGCTTCTACGTCACCGTGGCACCTTTATACACATCAATAGCGTAATAGAACCTAACCTAACCCAACGCATCATCTCGGCGGTAATATTTGAAAACATTCCTGTCGAGTTGGCCTCTACGTCTCCGTGGGACTTTTATATAGATCAATAACGTAATTTAACCTAACCCAACGTAACATCTCGGCGGTAATATTTTACAACATTCCTGGCTTGTTGGCCTCTACGTCTCCGTGGGAACTTCATATACATCAATAACGTAATATAACCTAACCTAACCCAACCTAACCTTTCGGCGCTATTATTTGACAACATTCCTGGCATGTTGGCCTCTACCCCTCCGTGGGACCTTCATAAACATCAATAACGTAATATAACCTAACCTAACCCAACCTAATATCTCGGCGGTAATATTAGACAACAATCCTGGCGAATTGGCCTCTACGTCTCCGTGGGACCTTTATATACATCAATAACGTAATATAACATAACCGAACCTAGCCTAACCTCTCGGCGGTAATATTTGACAACATTCCTGGCGAGTAGGCCTCTGCGGCTCCGTGGAACCTTTATATACATCAATAACGTAATACAACCTAACCTAACCCAAACTAACATCTCGTGGTACCATTTAAACAAATTCCTTGATTGCAGGTCCCTAGTTCTCGGTGGGAACACTGTATACGTCTATGACGTTATACAACATAACCTAACCCGACCTAACATCTCGGCGATAATATTTGACAACATTCCTGGCGAGTTGGCCTCTACGTCTCCGTATGACATTCATATACATCTGTAACGTAATATAACCTAACCTAACGCAAACTGATATCTCGGCGGTAAAATTTGACAACATTACTGGTGAGTTGGCCTCTACGTCTCCGTGGGGCATTCATATACATCAGTAACGTAATATAACCTAACCTAACCCAACCTACTCTCTCAGCGGTAATATTTGACGACATTCCTGGCGAGTTGGGCTCTACTTCTCCGCGTACCATTATATACGTAAATAACCTAATGTAACCTAACCTAACACAACCTATCATCTCGGCTGTAATATTTGACAACATTCCTGGCGAGTTGGCTTCTATGTCTCCGTGGGACTTTTATATACATCAATAACGTAATATAACCCAACCTAACCCAACGTAACATCTCGGCGGTAATATTTGACAACATTCCTGGCTTGTTGGCATCTACGTCACCGTGGGACCTTTATACACATCAATAGCGTAATATAACCTAACCTAACCCAACGCATCATCTCGGCGGTAATATTTGAAAACATTCCTGTCGAGTTGGCCTCTACGTCTCCGTGCGACTTTTATATAGATCAATAACGTAATTTAACCTAGCCCAACGTAACATCTCGGCGGTAATATTTTACAACATTCCTGGCTTGTTGGCCTCTTCGTCTCCGTGGGAACTTCATATACATCATAACGTAATATAACCTAACCTAACCCAACCTATAATCTCGGCGGTGATATTTGACAACATTCCTGGCGAGTTGGCCTCTACGTATCCTTGGGACTTTTATATACATCAATAACGTAATATAACCTAACCTAACTCAACCTAACATCTCGGCGGTAATATTTGACAACATTCCTGGCATGTTGGCCTCTACCTCTCCGTGGGACCTTCATAAACATCAATAACGTAATATAACCTAACCTAACCCAACCTAATATCTCGGCGGTAATATTTGACAACAATCCTGGCGAATTGGCCTCTACGTCTACGTGGGACTTTTATATACATCAATAACGTAATTTAACCTAGCCTAACCCAACGCAACATCTCGGCGGTTATATTTGACAACATTCCTGGCGAGTTAGCTTCTACGTCTCCGTGAGACCTTCATATCCATCAATAACGTAATATAACCTTATATAACCCAACCTAACCACTCCGCGCTATTATTTGACATCATTCCTGGCGAGTTGGCATCTACGTCACCGTGGGACCTTCACATACATCAATAACGTAATATAACCTAACCTAACCCAACCTAACCTTTCGGCGCTATTATTTGACAACATTCCTGTCGAGTTGGCCTCTAGGTCTCCGTGGGGCCTTTATATACATCAATAACGTAATATAACGTAAACTAACCCAACCCAACCTCTCGGCACTAATATTTAACAACATTTCTGGCGAGTTGGCCTCTACGTCTCCGTGGGGCTTTTATATACATCAATAACGTAATATAACCTAACCTAAACCAACGTAACGTCTCGGAGGTAATATTTAACCACATTCCTGGCTTGTTGGCCTCTACGTTTCCGTGAGACCTTTATATACATCAATAACTTAATATAACCTAACCTAACCCAACCTAACCTTTCGCCGCTATTATTTGACAACATTCCTGACGAGTTGGCCTCTACATCTCCGTGGGACTTTTATATACATCAATAACATAATATAACCTAACCTAACCCAACCTAACATTCCGGCGGTAATATTTGACAACATTCCTGGCGAGTTGGCCTCTCCGTCTCCGTGGGACCTTCATATACATCAATAACGTAATATAACCTAGCCTAACCCAACGTAACATCTCGGCGGTAATATTTTAAAGCATTCCTGGCGAGTTGGCCTCTACGTCTCCGTGGGACTTTCATATACATCAATAACGTAATATAACCTAACCTAACCCAACGTAACATGTCGGCGGTAATATTTGAATACATTCCTGTCGAGTTGGCCTCTACGTCTCCGTGGGACTTTTATATACATCAATAACGAAATTTAACCTAACCTAACCCAACGTAACATCTCGGCGGTAATATTTGACAACATTCCTGGCGAGTTGGCCTGTACGTCTCCGTGGGAACTTCATATACATCAATAACGTTATATAACCTAACCTAACCCAACCTATTATCTCGGCGGTGATATTTGACAACATTCCTGGCGAGTTGGCCTCTACGTCTCCGTGGGACCTTCATATACATCAATAACGTAATATAACCTAACCTAAACCAACGTAACGTCTCGGAGGAAATATTTAACCACATTCCTGCCTTGTTGGCCTCTACGTTTCCGTGAGACCTTTATATACATCAATAACTTAATATAACCTAATCTAACCTTTCGGCACTATTATTTGACAACATTCCTGGCGAGTTGGCCTCTACGTCTCCGTGGGACTTTTATATACATCAATAATGTAATATATCCTAACCTAACCCAACCTAACATCTCGGCGGTAATATTTGACAACATTGCTGTCGAGTTGGCCTCTACGCCTCCGTGAGACCTTCATATCCATCAATAACGTAATATAACATTATATAACCCATCCTAACCTCTCGGCGCTATTATTTGACAACATTCCTGTCGAGTTGGCCTCTACGTCTCCGTGGGAACTTCATATACATCAGTAACGTAATATTACCTAACCTAACCCAACCTAAACTTTCGGCGCTATTATTTGACAACATTCCTGGCTTGTTGGCATCTACGTCACCGTGGGACCTTTATACACATCAATAGCGTAATATAACCTAACCTAACCCAACGCATCATCTCGGCGGTAATATTTGAAAACATTCCTGTCTAGTTGGCCTCTACGTCTCCGTGGGAACTTCATATACATCAGTAACGTAATATTACCTAACCTAACCCAACCTAACCTTTCGGCGCTATTATTTGACAACATTCCTGGTGAGTTGGCCTCTACGTCTCCGTGGGGCACTCATATACATCAGTAACGTAATATAACCTAACCTAACCCAACCTACTCTCTCAGCGGTAATATTTGACGACATTCCTGGCGAGTTGGGCTCTACTTCTCCGCGTACCATCATATACGTAAATAACCTAATGTAACCTAACCTAACACAACCTGTCATCTCGGCTGTAATATTTGACAACATTCCTGGCGAGTTGGCTTCTATGTCTCCGTGGAACCTTTATATACATCATTAACGTAATATAACCTAACCTAAACCAACCTAACCTCTCGGCGGTAATATTTGACAACACTCCTGGCGTGTTGGCCTCTACGTCTCCGTGGGGCTTTTATGTACATCAATAACCTAATATAACGTAACCTAAACCAACGTAACGTCTCGGAGGTAATATTTAACCACATTCCTGGCTTGTTGGCCTCTACGTTTCCGTGAGACCTTTATATACGTCAATAACTTAATATAACCTAACCTAACCCAACCTAATTTTTCGGCGCTATTATTTGACAACATTCCTGGCGAGTTGGCCTCTACGTATCCGTGGGACTTTTATATACATCAATAACGTAATATAACCTAACCTAACCCAACGTAACATCTCGGCGGTAATATTTGACAACATTCCTGGCTTGTTGGCCTCTACGTCACCGTGGGACCTTTATACACATCAATAGCGTAATATAACCTAACCTAACCCAACGCATCATCTCGGCGGTAACATTTGAAAACATTCCTGGCGAGTTGGCCTCTACGTCACCGTGGGACCTTCACATACATCAATAACGTAATATAACCTAACCAAACCCAACCTAACCTTTCGGCGCTATTATTTGACAACATTCCTGTCGAGTTGGCCTCTAGGTCTCCGTGGGGCCTTTATATACATCAATAACGTAATATAACGTAAACTAACCCAACCCAACCTCTCGGCACTAATATTTAACATTTCTGGCGAGTTGGCCTCTACGTCTCCGTGGGGCTTTTATATACATCAATAACGTAATATAACCTAACCTAAACCAACGTAACGTCTCGGAGGTAATATTTAACCACATTCCTGGCTTGTTGGCCTCTACGTTTCCGTGAGACCTTTATATACATCAATAACTTAATATAACCTAACCTAACCCAACCTAACCTTTCGCCGCTATTATTTGACAACATTCCTGACGAGTTGGCCTCTACATCTCCGTGGGACTTTTATATACATCAATAACATAATATAACCTAACCTAACCCAACCTAACATTCCGGCGGTAATATTTGACAACATTCCTGGCGAGTTGGCCTGTACGTCTCCGTGGGACCTTCATATACATCAACAACGTAATATAACCTAACCTAAACCAACGTAACGTCTCGGAGGTAATATTTAACCACATTCCTGGCTTGTTGGCCTCTACGTTTCCGTGAGACCTTTATATACATCAATAACTTAATATAACCTAACCTAACCCAACCTAACCTTTCGGCGCTATTATTTGACAACATTCCTGGCGAGTTGGCCTCTACGTATCCGTGGGACTTTTATATACATCAATAACGTAATATAACCTAACCAACCCAACCTAACATCTCGGCGGTAATATTTGACAACATTCCTGGCATGTTGGCCTCTACCTCTCCGTGGGACCTTCATAAACATCAATAACGTAATATAACCTTACCTAACCCAACCTAATATCTCGGCGGTAATATTTGACAACAATCCTGGCGAATTGGCCTCTACGTCTCCGTGGGACTTTTATATACATCAATAACGTAATTTAACCTAGCCTAACCCAACGCAACATCTCGGCGGTTAAATTTGACAACATTCCTGACGAGTTAGCTTCTACGTCTCCGTGAGACCTTCATATCCATCAATAACGTAATATAACCTAACCTAACCCAACCTAACCTTTCGGCGCTATTATTTGACAACATTCCTGGCATATTGGCCTCTACCTCTCCGTGGGACCTTCATAAACATCAGTAACGTAATATAACCTAACCTAACACAACCTAACATCTCGGCGGTAATATTTTACAACATTCCTGGAGAGTTGGCCTCTACTTCCACGTGAGACAATTATATGTATCAGTAACGTAATATAAACTAACGTAAACCAACCTAACCTTGCGGGGTACCAGTTAACCACATTCCTTGACTGTCGGCCCCTACTTCTCGGCGGGAACACTTTATACGTCTATAACGAAGCACAGCCCAACCTAAGCCAACCTAACAACTCGGCGGTAATATTTGACAACATTCCTGTCCAGTTGGCCTCTACGTCTCCGTGGGACCTTCATACACATCAACAACGTAATATAACCTAACCTAAACCAACGTAACGTCTCGGAGGTAATATTTAACCACATTCCTGGCTTGTTGGCCTCTACGTTTCCGTGAGACCTTTATATACATCAATAACTTAATATAACCTAACCTAACCCAACCTAACCTTTCGCCGCTATTATTTGACAACATTCCTGACGAGTTGGCCTCTACATCTCCGTGGGACTTTTATATACATCAATAACATAATATAACCTAACCTAACCCAACCTAACATTTCGGCGGTAATATTTGACAACATTCCTGGCGAGTTGGCCTGTACGTCTCCGTGGGAACTTTATAAACACCAATAACGTAATATAACCTAACCTAACCCAACGTAACGTCTCAGAGGTAATATTTAACCACATTCCTGGCTTGTTGGCTTCTACGTCTCCGTGGGAACTTCATATACATCAATAACGTAATATAACCTAACCTAACCCAACCTATCATTTCGGCGGTGATATTTGACAACATTCCTGGAGAGTTGGCCTCTCCGTCTCCGTGGGACCTTCATATACATCAATAACGTAATATAACCTAGCCTAACCCAACGTAACATCTCGGCGGTAATATTTTAAAACATTCCTGGCGAGTTGGCCTCTACGTCTCCGTGGGACTTTCATATACATCAATAACGTAATATAACCTAACCTAACCCAACGTAACATGTCGGCGGTAATATTTGAATACATTCCTGTCGAGTTGGCCTCTACGTCTCCGTGGGACTTTTATATACATCAATAACGTAATTTAACCTAACCTAACCCAACGTAACATCTCGGCGGTAATATTTGACAACATTCCTGGCGAGTTGGCCTGTACGTCTCCGTGGGAACTTCATATACATCAATAACGTTATATAACCTAATCTAACCCAACCTATTATCTCGGCGGTGATATTTGACAACATTCCTGGCGAGTTGGCCTGTACGTCTCCGTGGGACCTTCATATACATCAATAACGTAATATAACCTAACCTAAACCAACGTAACGTCTCGGAGGAAATATTTAACCACATTCCTGCCTTGTTGTCCTCTACGTTTCCGTGAGACCTTTATATACATCAATAACTTAATATAACCTAATCTAACCCAACGCATCATCTCGTCGGTAATATTTGAAAACATTCCTGTCTAGTTGGCCTCTACGTCTCCGTGGGACTTTTATATAGATCAATAACGTAATTTAACCTAACCCAACGTAACATCTCGGCGGTAATATTTTACAACATTCCTGGCTTGTTGGTCTCTTCGTCTCCGTGGGAACTTCATATACATCAATAACGTAATATAACCTAACCTAACCCAACCTATAATCTCGGCGGTGATATTTGACAACATTCCTGGCGAGTTGGCCTGTACGTCTCCGTGGGAACTTTATAAACACCAATAACGTAATATAACCTAACCTAACCCAACGTAACGTCTCAGAGGTAATATTTAACCACATTCCTGGCTTGTTGGCTTCTACGTCTCCGTGGGAACTTCATATACATCAATAACTTAATATAACCTAACCTAACCCAACCTAACCTTTCGGCGCTATTATTTGACAACATTCCTGGCGAGTTGGCCTCTACGTATCCGTGGGACTTTTATATACATCAATAACGTAATATAACCTAACCTAACCCAACCTAACATCTCGGCGGTAATATTTGACAACATTCCTGGCATGTTGGCCTCTACCTCTCCGTGGGACCTTCATAAACATCAATAACGTAATATAACCTAACCTAACCCAACCTAATATCTCGGCGGTAATATTTGACAACAATCCTTGCGAATTGGCCTCTACGTCTCCGTGGGACTTTTATATACATCAATAACGTAATTTAACCTAGCCTAACCCAACGCAACATCTCGGCGGTTATATTTGACAACATTCCTGGCGAGTTAGCTTCTACGTCTCCGTGAGACCTTCATATCCATCAATAACGTGATATAACCTTATATAACCCAACCTAACCACTCCGCGCTATTATTTGACATCATTCCTGGCGAGTTGGCCTCTACGTCACCGTGGGACCTTCACATACATCAATAACGTAATATAACCTAACCTAACCCAACCTAACCTTTCGGCGCTATTATTTGACAACATTCCTGTCGAGTTGGCCTCTAGGTCTCCGTGGGGCCTTTATGTACATCAATAACGTAATATAACGTAAACTAACCCAACCCAACCTCTCGGCACTAATATTTAACAACATTTCTGGCGAGTTGGCCTCTACGTCTCCGTGGGGCTTTTAGATACATCAATAACGTAATATAACCTAACCTAAACCAACGTAACGTCTCGGAGGTAATATTTAACCACATTCCTGGCTTGTTGACCTCTACGTTTCCGTGGGACCTTTATATACATCAATAACTTAATATAACCTAACCTAACCCAACCTAACCTTTCGCCGCTATTATTTGACAACATTCCTGACGAGTTGGCCTCTACATCTCCGTGGGACTTTTATATACATCAATAACATAATATAACCTAACCTAACCCAACCTAACATCTCGGCGGTAATATTTGACAACATTCCTGGCATGTTGGCCACTACGTTTCCGTGAGACCTTTATATACATCAATAACTTAATATAACATAATCTAACCTTTCGGCGCTATTATTTGACAACAGTCCGGGCGAGTTGGCCTCTACGTATCCGTGGGACTTTTATATACATCAATAACGTAATATAACCTAACCTAACCCAACCTAACATCTCGGCGGTAATATTTGACAACATTCCTGGCATGTTGGCCTCTACCTCTCCGTGGGACCTTCATAAACATCAATAACGTAATATAACCTAACCTAACCCAACCTAATATCTCGGCGGTAATATTTGACAACAATCCTGGCGAATTGGCCTCTACGTCTCCGTGGGACTTTTATATACATCAATAACGTAATATAACCTAACCTAAACCAACGTAACGTCTCGGAGGTAATATTTAACCACATTCCTGGCTTGTTGGCCTCTACGTTTCCGTGAGACCTTTATATACATCAATAACTTAATATAACCTAACCTAACCCAACCTAACCTTTCGCCGCTATTATTTGACAACATTCCTGACGAGTTGGCCTCTACATCTCCGTGGGACTTTTATATACATCAATAACATAATATAACCTAACCTAACCCAACCTAACATCTCGGCGGTAATATTTGACAACATTCCTGGCATGTTGGCCTCTACCTCTCCGTGGGACCTTCATAAACATCAATAACGTAATATAACCTAACCTAACCCAACCTAATATCTCGGCGGTAATATTAGACAACAATCCTGGCGAATTGGCCTCTACGTCTCCGTGGGACTTTTATATACATCAATAACGTAATTTAACCTAGCCTAACCCAACGCAACATCTCGGCGGTTATATTTGACAACATTCCTGGCGAGTTAGCTTCTACGTCTCCGTGAGACCTTCATATCCATCAATAACGTGATATAACCTTATATAACCCAACCTAACCACTCCGCGCTATTATTTGACATCATTCCTGGCGAGTTGGCCTCTACGTCACCGTGGGACCTTCACATACATCAATAACGTAATATAACCTAACCTAACCCAACCTAACCTTTCGGCGCTATTATTTGACAACATTCCTGTCGAGTTGGCCTCTAGGTCTCCGTGGGGCCTTTATGTACATCAATAACGTAATATAACGTAAACTAACCCAACCCAACCTCTCGGCACTAATATTTAACAACATTTCTGGCGAGTTGGCCTCTACGTCTCCGTGGGAACGTCATAAACACCAATAACGTAATATAACCTAACCTAACCCAACGTAACGTCTCAGAGGTAATATTTAACCACATTCCTGGCTTGTTGGCTTCTACGTCTCCGTGGGAACTTCATATACATCAATAACGTAATATAACCTAACCTAACCCAACCTATCATTTCGGCGGTGATATTTGACAACATTCCTGGAGAGTTGGCCTCTCCGTCTCCGTGGGACCTTCATATACATCAATAACGTAATATAACCTAGCCTAACCCAACGTAACATCTCGGCGGTAATATTTTAAAACATTCCTGGCGAGTTGGCCTCTACGTCTCCGTGGGACTTTCATATACATCAATAACGTTATATAACCTAGCCTAACCCAACCTATTATCTCGGCGGTGATATTTGACAACATTCCTGGCGAGTTGGCCTGTACGTCACCGTGGGACCTTCATATACATTAATAACGTAATATAACCTAACCTAAACCAACGTAACGTCTCGGAGGAAATATTTAACCACATTCCTTCCTTGTTGGCCTCTACGTTTCCGTGAGACCTTTATATACATCAATAACTTAATATAACCTAATCTAACCTTTCGGCGCTATTATTTGACAACATTCCTGGCGAGTTGGCCTCTACGTCTCCGTGGGACTTTTATATACATCAATAATGTAATATATCCTAACCTAACCCAACCTAACATCTCGGCGGTAATATTTGACAACATTGCTGTCGAGTTGGCCTCTACGTCTCCGTGAGACCTTCATATCCATCAATAACGTAATATAACATTATATAACCCATCCTAACCTCTCGGCGCTATTATTTGACAACATTCCTGTCGAGTTGGCCGCTACGTCTCCGTGGGAACTTCATATACATCAGTAACGTAATATTACCTAACCTAACCCAACCTAACCTTTGGGCGCTATTATTTGACAACATTCCTGGCTTGTTGGCATCTACATCACCGTGGGACCTTTATACACATCAATAGCGTAATATAACCTAACCTAACCAAACGCATCATCTCGGCGGTAATATTTGAAAAAATTCCTGTCGAGTTGGCCTCTACGTCTCCGTGGGACTTTTATATAGATCAATAACGTAATTTAACCTAACCCAACGTAACATCTCGGCGGTAATATTTTACAACATTCCTGGCTTGTTGGCCTCTTCGTCTCCGTGGGAACTTCATATACATCAATGACGTAATATAACCTAACCTAACCCAACCTATAATCTCGGCGGTGATATTTGACAACATTCCTGGCGAGTTGGCCTGTACGTCTCCGTGGGACCTTCATATACATCAACAACGTAATATAACCTAACCTAAACCAACGTAACGTCTCGGAGGTAATATTTAACCACATTCCTGGCTTGTTGGCTTCTACATCTACGTGGGAACTTCATATACATCAATAACGTAATATAACCTAACCTAACCCAACCTATCATTTCGGCGGTGATATTTGACAACATTCCTGGAGAGTTGGCCTCTCCGTCTCCGTGGGACCTTCATATACATCAATAACGTAATATAACCTAGCCTAACCCAACGTAACATCTCGGCGGTAATATTTTAAAACATTCCTGGCGAGTTGGCCTCTACGTCTCCGTGGGACTTTCATATACATCAATAACGTAATATAACCTAACCTAACCCAACGTAACATGTCGGCGGTAATATTTGAATACGTTCCTGTCGAGTTGGCCTCTACGTCTCCGTGGGACTTTTATATACATCAATAACGTAATTTAACCTATCCTAACCCAACGTAACATCTCGGCGGCAATATTTGACAACATTCCTGGCGAATTGGCCTCTACGTCTCCGTGGGACTTTTATATACATCAATAACGTAATATAACCTAACCTAAACCAACGTAACGTCTCGGAGGTAATATTTAACCACATTCCTGGCTTGTTGGCCTCTACGTTTCCGTGAGACCTTTATATACATCAATAACTTAATATAACCTAACCTAACCCAACCTAACCTTTCGCCGCTATTATTTGACAACATTCCTGACGAGTTGGCCTCTACATCTCCGTGGGACTTTTATATACATCAATAACATAATATAACCTAACCTAACCCAACCTAACATCTCGGCGGTAATATTTGACAACATTCCTGGCATGTTGGCCTCTACCTCTCCGTGGGACCTTCATAAACATCAATAACGTAATATAACCTAACCTAACCCAACCTAATATCTCGGCGGTAATATTTGACAACAATCCTGGCGAATTGGCCTCTACGTCTCCGTGGGACTTTTATATACATCAATAACGTAATTCAACCTAGCCTAACCCAACGCAACATCTCGGCGGTTATATTTGACAACATTCCTGGCGAGTTAGCTTCTACGTCTCCGTGAGACCTTCATATCCATCAATAACGTGATATAACCTTATATAACCCAACCTAACCACTCCGCGCTATTATTTGACATCATTCCTGGCGAGTTGGCCTCTACGTCACCGTGGGACCTTCACATACATCAATAACGTAATATAACCTAACCTAACCCAACCTAACCTTTCGGCGCTATTATTTGACAACATTCCTGTCGAGTTGGCCTCTAGGTCTCCGTGGGGCCTTTATGTACATCAATAACGTAATATAACGTAAACTAACCCAACCCAACCTCTCGGCACTAATATTTAACAACATTTCTGGCGAGTTGGCCTCTACGTCTCCGTGGGGCTTTTAGATACATCAATAACGTAATATAACCTAACCTAAACCAACGTAACGTCTCGGAGGTAATATTTAACCACATTCCTGGCTTGTTGACCTCTACGTTTCCGTGGGACCTTTATATACATCAATAACTTAATATAACCTAACCTAACCCAACCTAACCTTTCGCCGCTATTATTTGACAACATTCCTGACGAGTTGGCCTCTACATCTCCGTGGGACTTTTATATACATCAATAACATAATATAACCTAACCTAACCCAACCTAACATTCCGGCGGTAATATTTGACAACATTCCTGGCGAGTTGGCCTGTACGTCTCCGTGGGAACGTCATAAACACCAATAACGTAATATAACCTAACCTAACCCAACGTAACGTCTCAGAGGTAATATTTAACCATATTCCTGGCTTGTTGGCTTCCACGTCTCCGTGGGAACTTCATATACATCAATAACGTAATATAACCTAACCTAACCCAACCTATCATTTCGGCGGTGATATTTGACAACATTCCTGGAGAGTTGGCCTCTCCGTCTCCGTGGGACCTTCATATACATCAATAACGTAATATAACCAAACCTAACCCAACGTAACATGTCGGCGGTAATATTTGAATACATTCCTGTCGAGTTGGCCTCTACGTCTCCGTGGGACTTTTATATACATCAATAACGTAATTTAACCTAACCTAACCCAACGTAACATCTCGGCGGCAATATTTGACAACATTCCTGGCGAGTTGGCCTGTACGTCTCCGTGGGAACTTCATATACATCAATAACGTTATATAACCTAGCCTAACCCAACCTATTATCTCGGCGGTGATATTTGACAACATTCCTGGCGAGTTGGCCTGTACGTCACCGTGGGACCTTCATATACATTAATAACGTAATATAACCTAACCTAAACCAACGTAACGTCTCGGAGGAAATATTTAACCACATTCCTTCCTTGTTGGCCTCTACGTTTCCGTGAGACCTTTATATACATCAATAACTTAATATAACCTAATCTAACCTTTCGGCGCTATTATTTGACAACATTCCTGGCGAGTTGGCCTCTACGTCTCCGTGGGACTTTTATATACATCAATAATGTAATATACCCTAACCTAACCCAACCTAACATCTCGGCGGTAATATTTGACAACATTGCTGTCGAGTTGGCCTCTACGTCTCCGTGAGACCTTCATATCCATCAATAACGTAATATAACATTATATAACCCATCCTAACCTCTCGGCGCTATTATTTGACAACATTCCTGTCGAGTTGGCCGCTACGTCTCCGTGGGAACTTCATATACATCAGTAACGTAATATTACCTAACCTAACCCAACCTAACCTTTGGGCGCTATTATTTGACAACATTCCTGGCTTGTTGGCATCTACGTCACCGTGGGACCTTTATACACATCAATAGCGTAATATAACCTAACCTAACCCAACGCATCATCTCGGCGGTAATATTTGAAAAAATTCCTGTCGAGTTGGCCTCTACGTCTCCGTGGGACTTTTATATAGATCAATAACGTAATTTAACCTAACCCAACGTAACATCTCGGCGGTAATATTTTACAACATTCCTGGCTTGTTGGCCTCTTCGTCTCCGTGGGAACTTCATATACATCAATGACGTAATATAACCTAACCTAACCCAACCTATAATCTCGGCGGTGATATTTAACAACATTCCTGGCGAGTTGGCCTATACGTCTCCGTGGGACCTTCATATACATCAACAACGTAATATAACCTAACCTAACCCAACGCAACATCTCGGCGGTTATATTTGACAACATTCCTGGCGAGTTAGCTTCTACGTCTCCGTGAGACCTTCATATCCATCAATAACGTAATATAACCTTATATAACCCAACCTAACCACTCCGCGCTATTATTTGACATCATTCCTGGCGAGTTGGCCTCTACGTCACCGTGGGACCTTCACATACATCAATAGCGTAATATAACCTAACCTAACCCAACCTAACCTTTCGGCGCTATTATTTGACAACATTCCTGTCGAGTTGGCCTCTAGGTCTCCGTGGGGCCTTTATATACATCAATAACGTAATATAACGTAAACTAACCCAACCCAACCTCTCGGCACTAATATTTAACAACATTTCTGGCGAGTTGGCCTCTACGTCTCCGTGGGACTTTTATATACATCAATAACGTAATATAACCTAACCTAAACCAACGTAACGTCTCGGAGGTAATATTTAACCACATTCCTGGCTTGTTGGCCTCTACGTTTCCGTGAGACCTTTATATACATCCATAACTTAATATAACCTAACCTAACCCAACCTAACCTTTCGCCGCTATTATTTGACAACATTCCTGACGAGTTGGCCTCTACATCTCCGTGGGACTTTTATATACATCAATAACATAATATAACCTAACCTAACCCAACCTAACATCTCGGCGGTAATATTTGACAACATTCCTGGCATGTTGGCCTCTACCTCTCCGTGGGACCTTCATAAACATCAATAACGTAATATAACCTAACCTAACCCAACCTAATATCTCGGCGGTAATATTTGACAACAATCCTGGCGAATTGGCCTCTACGTCTCCGTGGGACTTTTATATACATCAATAACGTAATTTAACCTAGCCTAACCCAACGCAACATCTCGGCGGTTATATTTGACAACATTCCTGGCGAGTTAGCTTCTACGTCTCCGTGAGACCTTCATATCCATCAATAACGTGATATAACCTTATATAACCCAACCTAACCACTCCGCGCTATTATTTGACATCATTCCTGGCGAGTTGGCCTCTACGTCACCGTGGGACCTTCACATACATCAATAACGTAATATAACCTAACCTAACCCAACCTAACCTTTCGGCGCTATTATTTGACAACATTCCTGTCGAGTTGGCCTCTAGGTCTCCGTGGGGCCTTTATGTACATCAATAACGTAATATAACGTAAACTAACCCAACCCAACCTCTCGGCACTAATATTTAACAACATTTCTGGCGAGTTGGCCTCTACGTCTCCGTGGGGCTTTTAGATACATCAATAACGTAATATAACCTAACCTAAACCAACGTAACGTCTCGGAGGTAATATTTAACCACATTCCTGGCTTGTTGACCTCTACGTTTCCGTGAGACCTTTATATACATCAATAACTTAATATAACCTAACCTAACCCAACCTAACCTTTCGCCGCTATTATTTGACAACATTCCTGACGAGTTGGCCTCTACATCTCCGTGGGACTTTTATATACATCAATAACATAATATAATCTAACCTAACCCAACCTAACATTCCGGCGGTAATATTTGACAACATTCCTGGCGAGTTGGCCTGTACGTCTCCGTGGGAACGTCATAAACACCAATAACGTAATATAACCTAACCTAACCCAACGTAATGTCTCAGAGGTAATATTTAACCACATTCCTGGCTTGTTGGCTTCTACGTCTCCGTGGGAACTTCATATACATCAATAACGTAATATAACCTAACCTAACCCAACCTATCATTTCGGCGGTGATATTTGACAACATTCCTGGAGAGTTGGCCTCTCCGTCTCCGTGGGACCATCATATACATCAATAACGTAATATAACCTAGCCTAACCCAACGTAACATCTCGGCGGTAATATTTTAAAACATTCCTGGCGAGTTGGCCTCTACGTCTCCGTGGGACTTTCATATACATCAATAACGTAATATAACCAAACCTAACCCAACGTAACATGTCGGCGGTAATATTTGAATACATTCCTGTCGAGTTGGCCTCTACGTCTCCGTGGGACTTTTATATACATCAATAACGTAATTTAACCTAACCTAACCCAACGTAACATCTCGGCGGCAATATTTGACAACATTCCTGGCGAGTTGGCCTGTACGTCTCCGTGGGAACTTCATATACATCAATAACGTTATATAACCTAGCCTAACCCAACCTATTATCTCGGCGGTGATATTTGACAACATTCCTGGCGAGTTGGCCTGTACGTCACCGTGGGACCTTCATATACATTAATAACGTAATATAACCTAACCTAAACCAACGTAACGTCTCGGAGGAAATATTTAACCACATTCCTTCCTTGTTGGCCTCTACGTTTCCGTGAGACCTTTATATACATCAATAACTTAATATAACCTAATCTAACCTTTCGGCGCTATTATTTGACAACATTCCTGGCGAGTTGGCCTCTACGTCTCCGTGGGACTTTTATATACATCAATAATGTAATATATCCTAACCTAACCCAACCTAACATCTCGGCGGTAATATTTGACAACATTGCTGTCGAGTTGGCCTCTACGTCTCCGTGAGACCTTCATATCCATCAATAACGTAATATAACATTATATAACCCATCCTAACCTCTCGGCGCTATTATTTGACAACATTCCTGTCGAGTTGGCCGCTACGTCTCCGTGGGAACTTCATATACATCAGTAACGTAATATTACCTAACCTAACCCAACCTAACCTTTGGGCGCTATTATTTGACAACATTCCTGGCTTGTTGGCATCTACGTCACCGTGGGACCTTTATACACATCAATAGCGTAATATAACCTAACCTAACCCAACGCATCATCTCGGCGGTAATATTTGAAAAAATTCCTGTCGATTTGGCCTCTACGTCTCCGTGGGACTTTTATATAGATCAATAACGTAATCTAACCTAACCCAACGTAACATCTCGGCTGTAATATTTTACAACATTCCTGGCTTGTTGGCCTCTTCGTCTCCGTGGGAACTTCATATACATCAATGACGTAATATAACCTAACCTAACCCAACCTATAATCTCGGCGGTGATATTTGACAACATTCCTGGCGAGTTGGCCTGTACGTCTCCGTGGGACCTTCATATACATCAACAACGTAATATAACCTAACCTAAACCAACGTAACGTCTCGGAGGTAATATTTAACCACATTCCTGGCTTGTTGGCTTCTACATCTCCGTGGGAACTTCATATACATCAATAACGTAATATAACCTAACCTAACCCAACCTAACCTTTCGGCGCTATTATTTGACAACATTCCTGGCGAGTTGGCCTCTACGTATCCGTGGGACTTTTATATACATCAATAACGTAATATAACCTAACCTAACCCAACCTAACATCTCGGCGGTAATATTTGACAACATTCCTGGCATGTTGGCCTCTACCTCTCCGTGGGACCTTCATAAACATCAATAACGTAATATAACCTAACCTAACCCAACCTAATATCTCGGCGGTAATATTTGACAACAATCCTGGCGAATTGGCCTCTACGTCTCCGTGGGACTTTTATATACATCAATAACGTAATTTAACCTAGCCTAACCCAACGCAACATCTCGGCGGTTATATTTGACAACATTCCTGGCGAGTTAGCTTCTACGTCTCCGTGAGACCTTCATATCCATCAATAATGTAATATAACCTTATATAACCCAACCTAACCACTCCGCGCTATTATTTGACATCATTCCTGGCGAGTTGGCCTCTACGTCACCGTGGGACCTTCACATACATCAATAGCGTAATATAACCTAACCTAACCCAACCTAACTTTTCGGCGCTATTATTTGACAACATTCGTGTCGAGTTGGCCTCTAGGTCTCCGTGGGGCCTTTATATACATCAATAACGTAATATAACGTAAACTAACCCAACCCAACCTCTCGGCACTAATATTTAACAACATTTCTGGCGAGTTGGCCTCTACGTCTCCGTGGGGCTTTTATATACATCAATAACGTAATATAACCTAACCTAAACCAACGTAACGTCTCGGAGGTAATATTTAACCACATTCCTGGCTTGTTGGCCTCTACGTTTCCGTGAGACCTTTATATACATCAATAACTTAATATAACCTAACCTAACCCAACCTAACCTTTCGCCGCTATTATTTGACAACATTCCTGACGAGTTGGCCTCTACATCTCCGTGGGACTTTTATATACATCAATAACATAATATAACCTAACCTAACCCAACCTAACATTCCGGCGGTAATATTTGACAACATTCCTGGCGAGTTGGCCTGTACGTCTCCGTGGGAACTTCATAAACACCAATAACGTAATATAACCTAACCTAACCCAACGTAACGTCTCAGAGGTAATATTTAACCACATTCCTGGCTTGTTGGCTTCTGCTTCTCCGTGGAAACTTCATATACATCAATAACGTAATATAACCTAACCTAACCCAACCTATCATTTCGGCGGTGATATTTGACAACATTCCTGGAGAGTTGGCCTCTCCGTCTCCGTGGGACCTTCATATACATCAATAACGTAATATAACCTAGCCTAACCCAACGTAACATCTCGGCGGTAATATTTTAAAACATTCCTGGCGAGTTGGCCTCTACGTCTCCGTGGGACTTTCATATACATCAATAACGTAATATAACCTAACCTAACCCAACGTAACATGTCGGCGGTAATATTTGAATACGTTCCTGTCGAGTTGGCCTCTACGTCTCCGTGGGACTTTTATATACATCAATAATGTAATATATCCTAACCTAACCCAACCTAACATCTCGGCGGTAATATTTGACAACATTGCTGTCGAGTTGGCCTCTACGTCTCCGTGAGACCTTCATATCCATCAATAACGTAATATAACATTATATAACCCATCCTAACCTCTCGGCGCTATTATTTGACAACATTCCTGTCGAGTTGGCCGCTACGTCTCCGTGGGAACTTCATATACATCAGTAACGTAATATTACCTAACCTAACCCAACCTAACCTTTGGACGCTATTATTTGACAACATTCCTGGCTTGTTGGCATCTACGTCACCGTGGGACCTTTATACACATCAATAGCGTAATATAACCTAACCTAACCCAACGCATCATCTAGGCGGTAATATTTGAAAAAATTCCTGTCGAGTTGGACTCTACGTCTCCGTGGGACTTTTATATAGATCAATAACGTAATTTAACCTAACCCAACGTAACATCTCGGCGGTAATATTTTACAACATTCCTGGCTTGTTGGCCTCTTCGTCTCCGTGGGAACTTCATATACATCAATGACGTAATATAACCTAACCTAACCCAACCTATAATCTCGGCGGTGATATTTGACAACATTCCTGGCGAGTTGGCCTGTACGTCTCCGTGGGACCTTCATATACATCAACAACGTAATATAACCTAACCTAAACCAACGTAACGTCTCGGAGATAATATTTAACCACATTCCTGGCTTGTTGGCTTCTACATCTCCGTGGGAACTTCATATACATCAATAACGTAATATAACCTAACCTAACCCAACCTAACCTTTCGGCGCTATTATTTGACAACATTCCTGGCGAGTTGGCCTCTACGTATCCGTGGGACTTTTATATACATCAATAACGTAATATAACCTAACCTAACCCAACCTAACATCTCGGCGGTAATATTTGACAACATTCCTGGCATGTTGGCCTCTACCTCTCCGTGGGACCTTCATAAACATCAATAACGTAATATAACCTAACCTAACCCAACCTAATATCTCGGCGGTAATATTTGACAACAATCCTGGCGAATTGGCCTCTACGTCTCCGTGGGACTTTTATATACATCAATAACGTAATTTAACCTAGCCTAACCCAACGCAACATCTCGGCGGTTATATTTGACAACATTCCTGGCGAGTTAGCTTCTACGTCTCCGTGAGACCTTCATATCCATCAATAATGTAATATAACCTTATATAACCCAACCTAACCACTCCGCGCTATTATTTGACATCATTCCTGGCGAGTTGGCCTCTACGTCACCGTGGGACCTTCACATACATCAATAGCGTAATATAACCTAACCTAACCCAACCTAACTTTTCGGCGCTATTATTTGACAACATTCGTGTCGAGTTGGCCTCTAGGTCTCCGTGGGGCCTTTATATACATCAATAACGTAATATAACGTAAACTAACCCAACCCAACCTCTCGGCACTAATATTTAACAACATTTCTGGCGAGTTGGCCTCTACGTCTCCGTGGGGCTTTTATATACATCAATAACGTAATATAACCTAACCTAAACCAACGTAACGTCTCGGAGGTAATATTTAACCACATTCCTGGCTTGTTGGCCTCTACGTTTCCGTGAGACCTTTATATACATCAATAACTTAATATAACCTAACCTAACCCAACCTAACCTTTCGCCGCTATTATTTGACAACATTCCTGACGAGTTGGCCTCTACATCTCCGTGGGACTTTTATATACATCAATAACATAATATAACCTAACCTAACCCAACCTAACATTCCGGCGGTAATATTTGACAACATTCCTGGCGAGTTGGCCTGTACGTCTCCGTGGGAACTTCATAAACACCAATAACGTAATATAACCTAACCTAACCCAACGTAACGTCTCAGAGGTAATATTTAACCACATTCCTGGCTTGTTGGCTTCTGCTTCTCCGTGGAAACTTCATATACATCAATAACGTAATATAACCTAACCTAACCCAACCTATCATTTCGGCGGTGATATTTGACAACATTCCTGGAGAGTTGGCCTCTCCGTCTCCGTGGGACCTTCATATACATCAATAACGTAATATAACCTAGCCTAACCCAACGTAACATCTCGGCGGTAATATTTTAAAACATTCCTGGCGAGTTGGCCTCTACGTCTCCGTGGGACTTTCATATACATCAATAACGTAATATAACCTAACCTAACCCAACGTAACATGTCGGCGGTAATATTTGAATACGTTCCTGTCGAGTTGGCCTCTACGTCTCCGTGGGACTTTTATATACATCAATAATGTAATATATCCTAACCTAACCCAACCTAACATCTCGGCGGTAATATTTGACAACATTGCTGTCGAGTTGGCCTCTACGTCTCCGTGAGACCTTCATATCCATCAATAACGTAATATAACATTATATAACCCATCCTAACCTCTCGGCGCTATTATTTGACAACATTCCTGTCGAGTTGGCCGCTACGTCTCCGTGGGAACTTCATATACATCAGTAACGTAATATTACCTAACCTAACCCAACCTAACCTTTGGACGCTATTATTTGACAACATTCCTGGCTTGTTGGCATCTACGTCACCGTGGGACCTTTATACACATCAATAGCGTAATATAACCTAACCTAACCCAACGCATCATCTAGGCGGTAATATTTGAAAAAATTCCTGTCGAGTTGGACTCTACGTCTCCGTGGGACTTTTATATAGATCAATAACGTAATTTAACCTAACCCAACGTAACATCTCGGCGGTAATATTTTACAACATTCCTGGCTTGTTGGCCTCTTCGTCTCCGTGGGAACTTCATATACATCAATGACGTAATATAACCTAACCTAACCCAACCTATAATCTCGGCGGTGATATTTGACAACATTCCTGGCGAGTTGGCCTGTACGTCTCCGTGGGACCTTCATATACATCAACAACGTAATATAACCTAACCTAAACCAACGTAACGTCTCGGAGATAATATTTAACCACATTCCTGGCTTGTTGGCTTCTACATCTCCGTGGGAACTTCATATACATCAATAACGTAATATAACCTAACCTAACCCAACCTAACCTTTCGGCGCTATTATTTGACAACATTCCTGGCGAGTTGGCCTCTACGTATCCGTGGGACTTTTATATACATCAATAACGTAATATAACCTAACCTAACCCAACCTAACATCTCGGCGGTAATATTTGACAACATTCCTGGCATGTTGGCCTCTACCTCTCCGTGGGACCTTCATAAACATCAATAACGTAATATAACCTAACCTAACCCAACCTAATATCTCGGCGGTAATATTTGACAACAATCCTGGCGAATTGGCCTCTACGTCTCCGTGGGACTTTTATATACATCAATAACGTAATTTAACCTAGCCTAACCCAACGCAACATCTCGGCGGTTATATTTGACAACATTCCTGGCGAGTTAGCTTCTACGTCTCCGTGAGACCTTCATATCCATCAATAACGTAATATAACCTTATATAACCCAACCTAACCACTCCGCGCTATTATTTGACATCATTCCTGGCGAGTTGGCCTCTACGTCACCGTGGGACCTTCACATACATCAATAACGTAATATAACCTAACCTAACCCAACCTAACCTTTCGGCGCTATTATTTGACAACATTCCTGTCGAGTTGGCCTCTAGGTCTCCGTGGGGCCTTTATGTACATCAATAACGTAATATAACGTAAACTAACCCAACCCAACCTCTCGGCACTAATATTTAACAACATTTCTGGCGAGTTGGCCTCTACGTCTCCGTGGGGCTTTTAGATACATCAATAACGTAATATAACCTAACCTAAACCAACGTAACGTCTCGGAGGTAATATTTAACCACATTCCTGGCTTGTTGGCTTCTACATCTCCGTGGGAACTTCATATACATCAATAACGTAATATAACCTAACCTAACCCAACCTAACCTTTCGGCGCTATTATTTGACAACATTCCTGGCGAGTTGGCCTCTACGTATCCGTGGGACTTTTATATACATCAATAACGTAATATAACCTAACCTAACCCAACCTAACATCTCGGCGGTAATATTTGACAACATTCCTGGCATGTTGGCCTCTACCTCTCCGTGGGACCTTCATAAACATCAATAACGTAATATAACCTAACCTAACCCAACCTAATATCTCGGCGGTAATATTTGACAACAATCCTGGCGAATTGGCCTCTACGTCTCCGTGGGACTTTTATATACATCAATAACGTAATTTAACCTAGCCTAACCCAACGCAACATCTCGGCGGTTATATTTGACAACATTCCTGGCGAGTTAGCTTCTACGTCTCCGTGAGACCTTCATATCCATCAATAATGTAATATAACCTTATATAACCCAACCTAACCACTCCGCGCTATTATTTGACATCATTCCTGGCGAGTTGGCCTCTACGTCACCGTGGGACCTTCACATACATCAATAGCGTAATATAACCTAACCTAACCCAACCTAACTTTTCGGCGCTATTATTTGACAACATTCGTGTCGAGTTGGCCTCTAGGTCTCCGTGGGGCCTTTATATACATCAATAACGTAATATAACGTAAACTAACCCAACCCAACCTCTCGGCACTAATATTTAACAACATTTCTGGCGAGTTGGCCTCTACGTCTCCGTGGGGCTTTTATATACATCAATAACGTAATATAACCTAACCTAAACCAACGTAACGTCTCGGAGGTAATATTTAACCACATTCCTGGCTTGTTGGCCTCTACGTTTCCGTGAGACCTTTATATACATCAATAACTTAATATAACCTAACCTAACCCAACCTAACCTTTCGCCGCTATTATTTGACAACATTCCTGACGAGTTGGCCTCTACATCTCCGTGGGACTTTTATATACATCAATAACATAATATAACCTAACCTAACCCAACCTAACATTCCGGCGGTAATATTTGACAACATTCCTGGCGAGTTGGCCTGTACGTCTCCGTGGGAACTTCATAAACACCAATAACGTAATATAACCTAACCTAACCCAACGTAACGTCTCAGAGGTAATATTTAACCACATTCCTGGCTTGTTGGCTTCTGCTTCTCCGTGGAAACTTCATATACATCAATAACGTAATATAACCTAACCTAACCCAACCTATCATTTCGGCGGTGATATTTGACAACATTCCTGGAGAGTTGGCCTCTCCGTCTCCGTGGGACCTTCATATACATCAATAACGTAATATAACCTAGCCTAACCCAACGTAACATCTCGGCGGTAATATTTTAAAACATTCCTGGCGAGTTGGCCTCTACGTCTCCGTGGGACTTTCATATACATCAATAACGTAATATAACCTAACCTAACCCAACGTAACATGTCGGCGGTAATATTTGAATACGTTCCTGTCGAGTTGGCCTCTACGTCTCCGTGGGACTTTTATATACATCAATAATGTAATATATCCTAACCTAACCCAACCTAACATCTCGGCGGTAATATTTGACAACATTGCTGTCGAGTTGGCCTCTACGTCTCCGTGAGACCTTCATATCCATCAATAACGTAATATAACATTATATAACCCATCCTAACCTCTCGGCGCTATTATTTGACAACATTCCTGTCGAGTTGGCCGCTACGTCTCCGTGGGAACTTCATATACATCAGTAACGTAATATTACCTAACCTAACCCAACCTAACCTTTGGACGCTATTATTTGACAACATTCCTGGCTTGTTGGCATCTACGTCACCGTGGGACCTTTATACACATCAATAGCGTAATATAACCTAACCTAACCCAACGCATCATCTAGGCGGTAATATTTGAAAAAATTCCTGTCGAGTTGGACTCTACGTCTCCGTGGGACTTTTATATAGATCAATAACGTAATTTAACCTAACCCAACGTAACATCTCGGCGGTAATATTTTACAACATTCCTGGCTTGTTGGCCTCTTCGTCTCCGTGGGAACTTCATATACATCAATGACGTAATATAACCTAACCTAACCCAACCTATAATCTCGGCGGTGATATTTGACAACATTCCTGGCGAGTTGGCCTGTACGTCTCCGTGGGACCTTCATATACATCAACAACGTAATATAACCTAACCTAAACCAACGTAACGTCTCGGAGATAATATTTAACCACATTCCTGGCTTGTTGGCTTCTACATCTCCGTGGGAACTTCATATACATCAATAACGTAATATAACCTAACCTAACCCAACCTAACCTTTCGGCGCTATTATTTGACAACATTCCTGGCGAGTTGGCCTCTACGTATCCGTGGGACTTTTATATACATCAATAACGTAATATAACCTAACCTAACCCAACCTAACATCTCGGCGGTAATATTTGACAACATTCCTGGCATGTTGGCCTCTACCTCTCCGTGGGACCTTCATAAACATCAATAACGTAATATAACCTAACCTAACCCAACCTAATATCTCGGCGGTAATATTTGACAACAATCCTGGCGAATTGGCCTCTACGTCTCCGTGGGACTTTTATATACATCAATAACGTAATTTAACCTAGCCTAACCCAACGCAACATCTCGGCGGTTATATTTGACAACATTCCTGGCGAGTTAGCTTCTACGTCTCCGTGAGACCTTCATATCCATCAATAACGTAATATAACCTTATATAACCCAACCTAACCACTCCGCGCTATTATTTGACATCATTCCTGGCGAGTTGGCCTCTACGTCACCGTGGGACCTTCACATACATCAATAACGTAATATAACCTAACCTAACCCAACCTAACCTTTCGGCGCTATTATTTGACAACATTCCTGTCGAGTTGGCCTCTAGGTCTCCGTGGGGCCTTTATGTACATCAATAACGTAATATAACGTAAACTAACCCAACCCAACCTCTCGGCACTAATATTTAACAACATTTCTGGCGAGTTGGCCTCTACGTCTCCGTGGGGCTTTTAGATACATCAATAACGTAATATAACCTAACCTAAACCAACGTAACGTCTCGGAGGTAATATTTAACCACATTCCTGGCTTGTTGACCTCTACGTTTCCGTGAGACCTTTATATACATCAATAACTTAATATAACCTAACCTAACCCAACCTAACCTTTCGCCGCTATTATTTGACAACATTCCTGACGAGTTGGCCTCTACATCTCCGTGGGACTTTTATATACATCAATAACATAATATAACCTAACCTAACCCAACCTAACATTCCGGCGGTAATATTTGACAACATTCCTGGCGAGTTGGCCTGTACGTCTCCGTGGGAACGTCATAAACACCAATAACGTAATATAACCTAACCTAACCCAACGTAATGTCTCAGAGGTAATATTTAACCACATTCCTGGCTTGTTGGCTTCTACGTCTCCGTGGGAACTTCATATACATCAATAACGTAATATAACCTAACCTAACCCAACCTATCATTTCGGCGGTGATATTTGACAACATTCCTGGAGAGTTGGCCTCTCCGTCTCCGTGGGACCTTCATATACATCAATAACGTAATATAACCTAGCCTAACCCAACGTAACATCTCGGCGGTAATATTTTAAAACATTCCTGGCGAGTTGGCCTCTACGTCTCCGTGGGACTTTCATATACATCAATAACGTAATATAACCAAACCTAACCCAACGTAACATGTCGGCGGTAATATTTGAATACATTCCTGTCGAGTTGGCCTCTACGTCTCCGTGGGACTTTTATATACATCAATAACGTAATTTAACCTATCCTAACCCAACGTAACATCTCGGCGGCAATATTTGACAACATTCCTGGCGAATTGGCCTCTACGTCTCCGTGGGACTTTTATATACATCAATAACGTAATATAACCTAACCTAAACCAACGTAACGTCTCGGAGGTAATATTTAACCACATTCCTGGCTTGTTGGCCTCTACGTTTCCGTGAGACCTTTATATACATCAATAACTTAATATAACCTAACCTAACCCAACCTAACCTTTCGCCGCTATTATTTGACAACATTCCTGACGAGTTGGCCTCTACATCTCCGTGGGACTTTTATATACATCAATAACATAATATAACCTAACCTAACCCAACCTAACATCTCGGCGGTAATATTTGACAACATTCCTGGCATGTTGGCCTCTACCTCTCCGTGGGACCTTCATAAACATCAATAACGTAATATAACCTAACCTAACCCAACCTAATATCTCGGCGGTAATATTTGACAACAATCCTGGCGAATTGGCCTCTACGTCTCCGTGGGACTTTTATATACATCCATAACGTAATTTAACCTAGCCTAACCCAACGCAACATCTCGGCGGTTATATTTGACAACATTCCTGGCGAGTTAGCTTCTACGTCTCCGTGAGACCTTCATATCCATCAATAACGTGATATAACCTTATATAACCCAACCTAACCACTCCGCGCTATTATTTGACATCATTCCTGGCGAGTTGGCCTCTACGTCACCGTGGGACCTTCACATACATCAATAACGTAATATAACCTAACCTAACCCAACCTAACCTTTCGGCGCTATTATTTGACAACATTCCTGTCGAGTTGGCCTCTAGGTCTCCGTGGGGCCTTTATGTACATCAATAACGTAATATAACGTAAACTAACCCAACCCAACCTCTCGGCACTAATATTTAACAACATTTCTGGCGAGTTGGCCTCTACGTCTCCGTGGGGCTTTTAGATACATCAATAACGTAATATAACCTAACCTAAACCAACGTAACGTCTCGGAGGTAATATTTAACCACATTCCTGGCTTGTTGACCTCTACGTTTCCGTGGGACCTTTATATACATCAATAACTTAATATAACCTAACCTAACCCAACCTAACCTTTCGCCGCTATTATTTGACAACATTCCTGACGAGTTGGCCTCTACATCTCCGTGGGACTTTTATATACATCAATAACATAATATAACCTAACCTAACCCAACCTAACATTCCGGCGGTAATATTTGACAACATTCCTGGCGAGTTGGCCTGTACGTCTCCGTGGGAACGTCATAAACACCAATAACGTAATATAACCTAACCTAACCCAACGTAACGTCTCAGAGGTAATATTTAACCACATTCCTGGCTTGTTGGCTTCTACGTCTCCGTGGGAACTTCATATACATCAATAACGTAATATAACCTAACCTAACCCAACCTATCATTTCGGCGGTGATATTTGACAACATTCCTGGAGAGTTGGCCTCTCCGTCTCCGTGGGACCTTCATATACATCAATAACGTAATATAACCTAGCCTAACCCAACGTAACATCTCGGCGGTAATATTTTAAAGCATTCCTGGCGAGTTGGCCTCTACGTCTCCGTGGGACTTTCATATACATCAATAACGTTATATAACCTAGCCTAACCCAACCTATTATCTCGGCGGTGATATTTGACAACATTCCTGGCGAGTAGGCCTGTACGTCACCGTGGGACCTTCATATACATTAATAACGTAATATAAGCTAACCTAAACCAACGTAACGTCTCGGAGGAAATATTTAACCACATTCCTTCCTTGTTGGCCTCTACGTTTCCGTGAGACCTTTATATACATCAATAACTTAATATAACCTAATCTAACCTTTCGGCGCTATTATTTGACAACATTCCTGGCGAGTTGGCCTCTACGTCTCCGTGGGACTTTTATATACATCAATAATGTAATATATCCTAACCTAACCCAACCTAACATCTCGGCGGTAATATTTGACAACATTGCTGTCGAGTTGGCCTCTACGTCTCCGTGAGACCTTCATATCCATCAATAACGTAATATAACATTATATAACCCATCCTAACCTCTCGGCGCTATTATTTGACAACATTCCTGTCGAGTTGGCCGCTACGTCTCCGTGGGAACTTCATATACATCAGTAACGTAATATTACCTAACCTAACCCAACCTAACCTTTGGGCGCTATTATTTGACAACATTCCTGGCTTGTTGGCATCTACGTCACCGTGGGACCTTTATACACATCAATAGCGTAATATAACCTAACCTAACCAAACGCATCATCTCGGCGGTAATATTTGAAAAAATTCCTGTCGAGTTGGCCTCTACGTCTCCGTGGGACTTTTATATAGATCAATAACGTAATTTAACCTAACCCAACGTAACATCTCGGCGGTAATATTTTACAACATTCCTGGCTTGTTGGCCTCTTCGTCTCCGTGGGAACTTCATATACATCAATGACGTAATATAACCTAACCTAACCCAACCTATAATCTCGGCGGTGATATTTGACAACATTCCTGGCGAGTTGGCCTGTACGTCTCCGTGGGACCTTCATATACATCAACAACGTAATATAACCTAACCTAAACCAACGTAACGTCTCGGAGGTAATATTTAACCACATTCCTGGCTTGTTGGCTTCTACATCTCCGTGGGAACTTCATATACATCAATAACGTAATATAACCTAACCTAACCCAACCTATCATTTCGGCGGTGATATTTGACAACATTCCTGGAGAGTTGGCCTCTCCGTCTCCGTGGGACCTTCATATACATCAATAACGTAATATAACCTAGCCTAACCCAACGTAACATCTCGGCGGTACTATTTTAAAACATTCCTGGCGAGTTGGCCTCTACGTCTCCGTGGGACTTTCATATACATCAATAACGTAATATAACCTAACCTAACCCAACGTAACATGTCGGCGGTAATATTTGAATACGTTCCTGTCGAGTTGGCCTCTACGTCTCCGTGGGACTTTTATATACATCAATAACGTAATTTAACCTATCCTAACCCAACGTAACATCTCGGCGGCAATATTTGACAACATTCCTGGCGAATTGGCCTCTACGTCTCCGTGGGACTTTTATATACATCAATAACGTAATATACCCTAACCTAAACCAACGTAACGTCTCGGAGGTAATATTTAACCACATTCCTGGCTTGTTGGCCTCTACGTTTCCGTGAGACCTTTATATACATCAATAACTTAATATAACCTAACCTAACCCAACCTAACCTTTCGTCGCTATTATTTGACAACATTCCTGACGAGTTGGCCTCTACATCTCCGTGGGACTTTTATATACATCAATAACATAATATAACCTAACCTAACCCAACCTAACATCTCGGCGGTAATATTTGACAACATTCCTGGCATGTTGGCCTCTACCTCTCCGTGGGACCTTCATAAACATCAATAACGTAATATAACCTAACCTAACCCAACCTATAATCTCGGCGGTGATATTTGACAACATTCCTGGCGAGTTGGCCTATACGTCTCCGTGGGACCTTCATATACATCAACAACGTAATATAACCTAACCTAACCCAACGCAACATCTCGGCGGTTATATTTGACAACATTCCTGGCGAGTTAGCTTCTACGTCTCCGTGAGACCTTCATATCCATCAATAACGTAATATAACCTTATATAACCCAACCTAACCACTCCGCGCTATTATTTGACATCATTCCTGGCGAGTTGGCCTCTACGTCACCGTGGGACCTTCACATACATCAATAGCGTAATATAACCTAACCTAACCCAACCTAACCTTTCGGCGCTATTATTTGACAACATTCCTGTCGAGTTGGCCTCTAGGTCTCCGTGGGGCCTTTATATACATCAATAACGTAATATAACGTAAACTAACCCAACCCAACCTCTCGGCACTAATATTTAACAACATTTCTGGCGAGTTGGCCTCTACGTCTCCGTGGGACTTTTATATACATCAATAACGTAATATAACCTAACCTAAACCAACGTAACGTCTCGGAGGTAATATTTAACCACATTCCTGGCTTGTTGGCCTCTACGTTTCCGTGAGACCTTTATATACATCAATAACTTAATATAACCTAACCTAACCCAACCTAACCTTTCGCCGCTATTATTTGACAACATTCCTGACGAGTTGGCCTCTACATCTCCGAGGGACTTTTATATACATCAATAACATAATATAACCTACCCTAACCCAACCTAACATCTCGGCGGTAATATTTGACAACATTCCTGGCATGTTGGCCTCTACCTCTCCGTGGGACCTTCATAAACATCAATAACGTAATATAACCTAACCTAACCCAACCTAATATCTCGGCGGTAATATTTGACAACAATCCTGGCGAATTGGCCTCTACGTCTCCGTGGGACTTTTATATACATCAATAACGTAATTTAACCTAGCCTAACCCAACGCAACATCTCGGCGGTTATATTTGACAACATTCCTGGCGAGTTAGCTTCTACGTCTCCGTGAGACCTTCATATCCATCAATAACGTGATATAACCTTATATAACCCAACCTAACCACTCCGCGCTATTATTTGACATCATTCCTGGCGAGTTGGCCTGTACGTCACCGTGGGACCTTCACATACATCAATAACGTAATATAACCTAACCTAACCCAACCTAACCTTTCGGCGCTATTATTTGACAACATTCCTGTCGAGTTGGCCTCTAGGTCTCCGTGGGGCCTTTATGTACATCAATAACGTAATATAACGTAAACTAACCCAACCCAACCTCTCGGCACTAATATTTAACAACATTTCTGGCGAGTTGGCCTCTACGTCTCCGTGGGGCTTTTAGATACATCAATAACGTAATATAACCTAACCTAAACCAACGTAACGTCTCGGAGGTAATATTTAACCACATTCCTGGCTTGTTGACCTCTACGTTTCCGTGAGACCTTTATATACATCAATAACTTAATATAACCTAACCTAACCCAACCTAACCTTTCGCCGCTATTATTTGACAACATTCCTGACGAGTTGGCCTCTACATCTCCGTGGGACTTTTATATACATCAATAACATAATATAATCTAACCTAACCCAACCTAACATTCCGGCGGTAATATTTGACAACATTCCTGGCGAGTTGGCCTGTACGTCTCCGTGGGAACGTCATAAACACCAATAACGTAATATAACCTAACCTAACCCAACGTAATGTCTCAGAGGTAATATTTAACCACATTCCTGGCTTGTTGGCTTCTACGTCTCCGTGGGAACTTCATATACATCAATAACGTAATATAACCTAACCTAACCCAACCTATCATTTCGGCGGTGATATTTGACAACATTCCTGGAGAGTTGGCCTCTCCGTCTCCGTGGGACCTTCATATACATCAATAACGTAATATAACCTAGCCTAACCCAACGTAACATCTCGGCGGTAATATTTTAAAACATTCCTGGCGAGTTGGCCTCTACGTCTCCGTGGGACTTTCATATACATCAATAACGTAATTTAACCTAACCTAACCCAACGTAACATCTCGGCGGCAATATTTGACAACATTCCTGGCGAGTTGGCCTGTACGTCTCCGTGGGAACTTCATATACATCAATAACGTTATATAACCTAGCCTAACCCAACCTATTATCTCGGCGGTGATATTTGACAACATTCCTGGCGAGTTGGCCTGTACGTCACCGTGGGACCTTCATATACATTAATAACGTAATATAACCTAACCTAAACCAACGTAACGTCTCGGAGGAAATATTTAACCACATTCCTTCCTTGTTGGCCTCTACGTTTCCGTGAGACCTTTATATACATCAATAACTTAATATAACCTAATCTAACCTTTCGGCGCTATTATTTGACAACATTCCTGGCGAGTTGGCCTCTACGTCTCCGTGGGACTTTTATATACATCAATAATGTAATATATCCTAACCTAACCCAACCTAACATCTCGGCGGTAATATTTGACAACATTGCTGTCGAGTTGGCCTCTACGTCTCCGTGAGACCTTCATATCCATCAATAACGTAATATAACATTATATAACCCATCCTAACCTCTCGGCGCTATTATTTGACAACATTCCTGTCGAGTTGGCCGCTACGTCTCCGTGGGAACTTCATATACATCAGTAACGTAATATTACCTAACCTAACCCAACCTAACCTTTGGGCGCTATTATTTGACAACATTCCTGGCTTGTTGGCATCTACGTCACCGTGGGACCTTTATACACATCAATAGCGTAATATAACCTAACCTAACCCAACGCATCATCTCGGCGGTAATATTTGAAAAAATTCCTGTCGAGTTGGCCTCTACGTCTCCGTGGGACTTTTATATAGATCAATAACGTAATTTAACCTAACCCAACGTAACATCTCGGCGGTAATATTTTACAACATTCCTGGCTTGTTGGCCTCTTCGTCTCCGTGGGAGCTTCATATACATCAATGACGTAATATAACCTAACCTAACCCAACCTATAATCTCGGCGGTGATATTTGACAACATTCCTGGCGAGTTGGCCTGTACGTCTCCGTGGGACCTTCATATACATCAACAACGTAATATAACCTAACCTAAACCAACGTAACGTCTCGGAGGTAATATTTAACCACATTCCTGGCTTGTTGGCTTCTACATCTCCGTGGGAACTTCATATACATCAATAACGTAATATAACCTAACCTAACCCAACCTAACCTTTCGGCGCTATTATTTGACAACATTCCTGGCGAGTTGGCCTCTACGTATCCGTGGGACTTTTATATACATCAATAACGTAATATAACCTAACCTAACCCAACCTAACATCTCGGCGGTAATATTTGACAACATTCCTGGCATGTTGGCCTCTACCTCTCCGTGGGACCTTCATAAACATCAATAACGTAATATAACCTAACCTAACCCAACCTAATATCTCGGCGGTAATATTTGACAACAATCCTGGCGAATTGGCCTCTACGTCTCCGTGGGGCTTTTATATACATCAATAACGTAATATAACCTAACCTAAACCAACGTAACGTCTCGGAGGTAATATTTAACCACATTCCTGGCTTGTTGGCCTCTACGTTTCCGTGAGACCTTTATATACATCAATAACTTAATATAACCTAACCTAACCCAACCTAAGATCTCGGCACTAATATTTGACAACATTCCAGGCGAGTTGGCCTCTACCTCCCCGTGAGACCTTCATATATATCAATAACGTAATATAATCTAACCTAACCCAACCTAACATTCCGGCGGTAATATTTGACAACATTCCTGGCGAGTTGGCATGTACGTCTCCGTGGGAACTTCATAAACACCAATAACGTAATATAACCTAACCTAACCCAACGTAACGTCTCAGAGGTAATATTTAACCACATTCCTGGCTTGTTGGCTTCTGCATCTCCGTGGAAACTTCATATACATCAATAACGTAATATAACCTAACCTAACCCAACCTATCATTTCGGCGGTGATATTTGACAACATTCCTGGAGAGTTGGCCTCTCCGTCTCCGTGGGACCTTCATATACATCAATAACGTAATATAACCTAGCCTAACCCAACGTAACATCTCGGCGGTAATATTTTAAAACATTCCTGGCGAGTTGGCCTCTACGTCTCCGTGGGACTTTCATATACATCAATAACGTAATATAACCTAACCTAACCCAACGTAACATGTCGGCGGTAATATTTGAATACGTTCCTGTCGAGTTGGCCTCTACGTCTCCGTGGGACTTTTATATACATCAATAATGTAATATATCCTAACCTAACCCAACCTAACATCTCGGCGGTAATATTTGACAACATTGCTGTCGAGTTGGCCTCTACGTCTCCGTGAGACCTTCATATCCATCAATAACGTAATATAACATTATATAACCCATCCTAACCTCTCGGCGCTATTATTTGACAACATTCCTGTCGAGTTGGCCGCTACGTCTCCGTGGGAACTTCATATACATCAGTAACGTAATATTACCTAACCTAACCCAACCTAACCTTTGGGCGCTATTATTTGACAACATTCCTGGCTTGTTGGCATCTACGTCACCGTGGGACCTTTATACACATCAATAGCGTAATATAACCTAACCTAACCCAACGCATCATCTAGGCGGTAATATTTGAAAAAATTCCTGTCGAGTTGGACTCTACGTCTCCGTGGGACTTTTATATAGATCAATAACGTAATTTAACCTAACCCAACGTAACATCTCGGCGGTAATATTTTACAACATTCCTGGCTTGTTGGCCTCTTCGTCTCCGTGGGAACTTCATATACATCAATGACGTAATATAACCTAACCTAACCCAACCTATAATCTCGGCGGTGATATTTGACAACATTCCTGGCGAGTTGGCCTGTACGTCTCCGTGGGACCTTCATATACATCAACAACGTAATATAACCTAACCTAAACCAACGTAACGTCTCGGAGATAATATTTAACCACATTCCTGGCTTGTTGGCTTCTACATCTCCGTGGGAACTTCATATACATCAATAACGTAATATAACCTAACCTAACCCAACCTAACCTTTCGGCGCTATTATTTGACAACATTCCTGGCGAGTTGGCCTCTACGTATCCGTGGGACTTTTATATACATCAATAACGTAATATAACCTAACCTAACCCAACCTAACATCTCGGCGGTAATATTTGACAACATTCCTGGCATGTTGGCCTCTACCTCTCCGTGGGACCTTCATAAACATCAATAACGTAATATAACCTAACCTAACCCAACCTAATATCTCGGCGGTAATATTTGACAACAATCCTGGCGAATTGGCCTCTACGTCTCCGTGGGACTTTTATATACATCAATAACGTAATTTAACCTAGCCTAACCCAACGCAACATCTCGGCGGTTATATTTGACAACATTCCTGGCGAGTTAGCTTCTACGTCTCCGTGAGACCTTCATATCCATCAATAACGTAATATAACCTTATATAACCCAACCTAACCACTCCGCGCTATTATTTGACATCATTCCTGGCGAGTTGGCCTCTACGTCACCGTGGGACCTTCACATACATCAATAACGTAATATAACCTAACCTAACCCAACCTAACCTTTCGGCGCTATTATTTGACAACATTCCTGCCGAGTTGGCCTCTAGGTCTCCGTGGGGCCTTTATGTACATCAATAACGTAATATAACGTAAACTAACCCAACCCAACCTCTCGGCACTAATATTTAACAACATTTCTGGCGAGTTGGCCTCTACGTCTCCGTGGGGCTTTTAGATACATCAATAACGTAATATAACCTAACCTAAACCAACGTAACGTCTCGGAGGTAATATTTAACCACATTCCTGGCTTGTTGGCCTCTACGTTTCCGTGAGACCTTTATATACATCAATAACTTAATATAACCTAACCTAACCCAACCTAAGATCTCGGCACTAATATTTGACAACATTCCAGGCGAGTTGGCCTCTACCTCCCCGTGAGACCTTCATATATATCAATAACGTAATATAATCTAACCTAACCCAACCTAACATTCCGGCGGTAATATTTGACAACATTCCTGGCGAGTTGGCATGTACGTCTCCGTGGGAACTTCATAAACACCAATAACGTAATATAACCTAACCTAACCCAACGTAACGTCTCAGAGGTAATATTTAACCACATTCCTGGCTTGTTGGCTTCTGCATCTCCGTGGAAACTTCATATACATCAATAACGTAATATAACCTAACCTAACCCAACCTATCATTTCGGCGGTGATATTTGACAACATTCCTGGAGAGTTGGCCTCTCCGTCTCCGTGGGACCTTCATATACATCAATAACGTAATATAACCTAGCCTAACCCAACGTAACATCTCGGCGGTAATATTTTAAAACATTCCTGGCGAGTTGGCCTCTACGTCTCCGTGGGACTTTCATATACATCAATAACGTAATATAACCTAACCTAACCCAACGTAACATGTCGGCGGTAATATTTGAATACGTTCCTGTCGAGTTGGCCTCTACGTCTCCGTGGGACTTTTATATACATCAATAATGTAATATATCCTAACCTAACCCAACCTAACATCTCGGCGGTAATATTTGACAACATTGCTGTCGAGTTGGCCTCTACGTCTCCGTGAGACATTCATATCCATCAATAACGTAATATAACATTATATAACCCATCCTAACCTCTCGGCGCTATTATTTGACAACATTCCTGTCGAGTTGGCCGCTACGTCTCCGTGGGAACTTCATATACATCAGTAACGTAATATTACCTAACCTAACCCAACCTAACCTTTGGGCGCTATTATTTGACAACATTCCTGGCTTGTTGGCATCTACGTCACCGTGGGACCTTTATACACATCAATAGCGTAATATAACCTAACCTAACCCAACGCATCATCTAGGCGGTAATATTTGAAAAAATTCCTGTCGAGTTGGACTCTACGTCTCCGTGGGACTTTTATATAGATCAATAACGTAATTTAACCTAACCCAACGTAACATCTCGGCGGTAATATTTTACAACATTCCTGGCTTGTTGGCCTCTTCGTCTCCGTGGGAACTTCATATACATCAATGACGTAATATAACCTAACCTAACCCAACCTATAATCTCGGCGGTGATATTTGACAACATTCCTGGCGAGTTGGCCTGTACGTCTCCGTGGGACCTTCATATACATCAACAACGTAATATAACCTAACCTAAACCAACGTAACGTCTCGGAGATAATATTTAACCACATTCCTGGCTTGTTGGCTTCTACATCTCCGTGGGAACTTCATATACATCAATAACGTAATATAACCTAACCTAACCCAACCTAACCTTTCGGCGCTATTATTTGACAACATTCCTGGCGAGTTGGCCTCTACGTATCCGTGGGACTTTTATATACATCAATAACGTAATATAACCTAACCTAACCCAACCTAACATCTCGGCGGTAATATTTGACAACATTCCTGGCATGTTGGCCTCTACCTCTCCGTGGGACCTTCATAAACATCAATAACGTAATATAACCTAACCTAACCCAACCTAATATCTCGGCGGTAATATTTGACAACAATCCTGGCGAATTGGCCTCTACGTCTCCGTGGGACTTTTATATACATCAATAACGTAATTTAACCTAGCCTAACCCAACGCAACATCTCGGCGGTTATATTTGACAACATTCCTGGCGAGTTAGCTTCTACGTCTCCGTGAGACCTTCATATCCATCAATAACGTAATATAACCTTATATAACCCAACCTAACCACTCCGCGCTATTATTTGACATCATTCCTGGCGAGTTGGCCTCTACGTCACCGTGGGACCTTCACATACATCAATAACGTAATATAACCTAACCTAACCCAACCTAACCTTTCGGCGCTATTATTTGACAACATTCCTGTCGAGTTGGCCTCTAGGTCTCCGTGGGGCCTTTATGTACATCAATAACGTAATATAACGTAAACTAACCCAACCCAACCTCTCGGCACTAATATTTAACAACATTTCTGGCGAGTTGGCCTCTACGTCTCCGTGGGGCTTTTAGATACATCAATAACGTAATATAACCTAACCTAAACCAACGTAACGTCTCGGAGGTAATATTTAACCACATTCCTGGCTTGTTGACCTCTACGTTTCCGTGAGACCTTTATATACATCAATAACTTAATATAACCTAACCTAACCCAACCTAACCTTTCGCCGCTATTATTTGACAACATTCCTGACGAGTTGGCCTCTACATCTCCGTGGGACTTTTATATACATCAATAACATAATATAACCTAACCTAACCCAACCTAACATTCCGGCGGTAATATTTGACAACATTCCTGGCGAGTTGGCCTGTACGTCTCCGTGGGAACGTCATAAACACCAATAACGTAATATAACCTAACCTAACCCAACGTAATGTCTCAGAGGTAATATTTAACCACATTCCTGGCTTGTTGGCTTCTACGTCTCCGTGGGAACTTCATATACATCAATAACGTAATATAACCTAACCTAACCCAACCTATCATTTCGGCGGTGATATTTGACAACATTCCTGGAGAGTTGGCCTCTCCGTCTCCGTGGGACCTTCATATACATCAATAACGTAATATAACCTAGCCTAACCCAACGTAACATCTCGGCGGTAATATTTTAAAACATTCCTGGCGAGTTGGCCTCTACGTCTCCGTGGGACTTTCATATACATCAATAACGTAATATAACCAAACCTAACCCAACGTAACATGTCGGCGGTAATATTTGAATACATTCCTGTCGAGTTGGCCTCTACGTCTCCGTGGGACTTTTATATACATCAATAACGTAATTTAACCTAACCTAACCCAACGTAACATCTCGGCGGCAATATTTGACAACATTCCTGGCGAGTTGGCCTGTACGTCTCCGTGGGAACTTCATATACATCAATAACGTTATATAACCTAGCCTAACCCAACCTATTATCTCGGCGGTGATATTTGACAACATTCCTGGCGAGTTGGCCTGTACGTCACCGTGGGACCTTCATATACATTAATAACGTAATATAACCTAACCTAAACCAACGTAACGTCTCGGAGGAAATATTTAACCACATTCCTTCCTTGTTGGCCTCTACGTTTCCGTGAGACCTTTATATACATCAATAACTTAATATAACCTAATCTAACCTTTCGGCGCTATTATTTGACAACATTCCTGGCGAGTTGGCCTCTACGTCTCCGTGGGACTTTTATATACATCAATAATGTAATATATCCTAACCTAACCCAACCTAACATCTCGGCGGTAATATTTGACAACATTGCTGTCGAGTTGGCCTCTACGTCTCCGTGAGACCTTCATATCCATCAATAACGTAATATAACATTATATAACCCATCCTAACCTCTCGGCGCTATTATTTGACAACATTCCTGTCGAGTTGGCCGCTACGTCTCCGTGGGAACTTCATATACATCAGTAACGTAATATTACCTAACCTAACCCAACCTAACCTTTGGGCGCTATTATTTGACAACATTCCTGGCTTGTTGGCATCTACGTCACCGTGGGACCTTTATACACATCAATAGCGTAATATAACCTAACCTAACCCAACGCATCATCTCGGCGGTAATATTTGAAAAAATTCCTGTCGAGTTGGCCTCTACGTCTCCGTGGGACTTTTATATAGATCAATAACGTAATGTAACCTAACCCAACGTAACATCTCGGCGGTAATATTTTACAACATTCCTGGCTTGTTGGCCTTTTCGTCTCCGTGGGAACTTCATATACATCAATGACGTAATATAACCTAACCTAACCCAACCTATAATCTCGGCGGTGATATTTGACAACATTCCTGGCGAGTTGGCCTGTACGTCTCCGTGGGACCTTCATATACATCAGCAACGTAATATAACCTAACCTAAACCAACGTAACGTCTCGGAGGTAATATTTAACCACATTCCTGGCTTGTTGGCTTCTACATCTCCGTGGGAACTTCATATACATCAATAACGTAATATAACCTAACCTAACCCAACCTAACCTTTCGGCGCTATTATTTGACAACATTCCTGGCGAGTTGGCCTCTACGTATCCGTGGGACTTTTATATACATCAATAACGTAATATAACCTAACCTAACCCAACCTAACATCTCGGCGGTAATATTTGACAACATTCCTGGCATGTTGGCCTCTACCTCTCCGTGGGACCTTCATAAACATCAATAACGTAATATAACCTAACCTAACCCAACCTAATATCTCGGCGGTAATATTTGACAACAATCCTGGCGAATTGGCCTCTACGTCTCCGTGGGACTTTTATATACATCAATAACGTAATTTAACCTAGCCTAACCCAACGCAACATCTCGGCGGTTATATTTGACAACATTCCTGGCGAGTTAGCTTCTACGTCTCCGTGAGACCTTCATATCCATCAATAATGTAATATAACCTTATATAACCCAACCTAACCACTCCGCGCTATTATTTGACATCATTCCTGGCGAGTTGGCCTCTACGTCACCGTGGGACCTTCACATACATCAATAGCGTAATATAACCTAACCTAACCCAACCTAACCTTTCGGCGCTATTATTTGACAACATTCGTGTCGAGTTGGCCTCTAGGTCTCCGTGGGGCCTTTATATACATCAATAACGTAATATAACGTAAACTAACCCAACCCAACCTCTCGGCACTAATATTTAACAACATTTCTGGCGAGTTGGCCTCTACGTCTCCGTGGGGCTTTTATATACATCAATAACGTAATATAACCTAACCTAAACCAACGTAACGTCTCGGAGGTAATATTTAACCACATTCCTGGCTTGTTGGCCTCTACGTTTCCGTGAGACCTTTATATACATCAATAACTTAATATAACCTAACCTAACCCAACCTAACCTTTCGCCGCTATTATTTGACAACATTCCTGACGAGTTGGCCTCTACATCTCCGTGGGACTTTTATATACATCAATAACATAATATAACCTAACCTAACCCAACCTAACATTCCGGCGGTAATATTTGACAACATTCCTGGCGAGTTGGCCTGTACGTCTCCGTGGGAACTTCATAAACACCAATAACGTAATATAACCTAACCTAACCCAACGTAACGTCTCAGAGGTAATATTTAACCACATTCCTGGCTTGTTGGCTTCTACATCTCCGTGGAAACTTCATATACATCAATAACGTAATATAACCTAACCTAACCCAACCTATCATTTCGGCGGTGATATTTGACAACATTCCTGGAGAGTTGGCCTCTCCGTCTCCGTGGGACCTTCATATACATCAATAACGTAATATAACCTAGCCTAACCCAACGTAACATCTCGGCGGTAATATTTTAAAACATTCCTGGCGAGTTGGCCTCTACGTCTCCGTGGGACTTTCATATACATCAATAACGTAATATAACCAAACCTAACCCAACGTAACATGTCGGCGGTAATATTTGAATACATTCCTGTCGAGTTGGCCTCTACGTCTCCGTGGGACTTTTATATACATCAATAACGTAATTTAACCTAACCTAACCCAACGTAACATCTCGGCGGCAATATTTGACAACATTCCTGGCGAGTTGGCCTGTACGTCTCCGTGGGAACTTCATATACATCAATAACGTTATATAACCTAGCCTAACCCAACCTATTATCTCGGCGGTGATATTTGACAACATTCCTGGCGAGTTGGCCTGTACGTCACCGTGGGACCTTCATATACATTAATAACGTAATATAACCTAACCTAAACCAACGTAACGTCTCGGAGGAAATATTTAACCACATTCCTTCCTTGTTGGCCTCTACGTTTCCGTGAGACCTTTATATACATCAATAACTTAATATAACCTAATCTAACCTTTCGGCGCTATTATTTGACAACATTCCTGGCGAGTTGGCCTCTACGTCTCCGTGGGACTTTTATATACATCAATAATGTAATATATCCTAACCTAACCCAACCTAACATCTCGGCGGTAATATTTGACAACATTGCTGTCGAGTTGGCCTCTACGTCTCCGTGAGACCTTCATATCCATCAATAACGTAATATAACATTATATAACCCATCCTAACCTCTCGGCGCTATTATTTGACAACATTCCTGTCGAGTTGGCCGCTACGTCTCCGTGGGAACTTCATATACATCAGTAACGTAATATTACCTAACCTAACCCAACCTAACCTTTGGGCGCTATTATTTGACAACATTCCTGGCTTGTTGGCATCTACGTCACCGTGGGACCTTTATACACATCAATAGCGTAATATAACCTAACCTAACCCAACGCATCATCTCGGCGGTAATATTTGAAAAAATTCCTGTCGAGTTGGCCTCTACGTCTCCGTGGGACTTTTATATAGATCAATAACGTAATGTAACCTAACCCAACGTAACATCTCGGCGGTAATATTTTACAACATTCCTGGCTTGTTGGCCTTTTCGTCTCCGTGGGAACTTCATATACATCAATGACGTAATATAACCTAACCTAACCCAACCTATAATCTCGGCGGTGATATTTGACAACATTCCTGGCGAGTTGGCCTGTACGTCTCCGTGGGACCTTCATATACATCAGCAACGTAATATAACCTAACCTAAACCAACGTAACGTCTCGGAGGTAATATTTAACCACATTCCTGGCTTGTTGGCTTCTACATCTCCGTGGGAACTTCATATACATCAATAACGTAATATAACCTAACCTAACCCAACCTAACCTTTCGGCGCTATTATTTGACAACATTCCTGGCGAGTTGGCCTCTACGTATCCGTGGGACTTTTATATACATCAATAACGTAATATAACCTAACCTAACCCAACCTAACATCTCGGCGGTAATATTTGACAACATTCCTGGCATGTTGGCCTCTACCTCTCCGTGGGACCTTCATAAACATCAATAACGTAATATAACCTAACCTAACCCAACCTAATATCTCGGCGGTAATATTTGACAACAATCCTGGCGAATTGGCCTCTACGTCTCCGTGGGACTTTTATATACATCAATAACGTAATTTAACCTAGCCTAACCCAACGCAACATCTCGGCGGTTATATTTGACAACATTCCTGGCGAGTTAGCTTCTACGTCTCCGTGAGACCTTCATATCCATCAATAATGTAATATAACCTTATATAACCCAACCTAACCACTCCGCGCTATTATTTGACATCATTCCTGGCGAGTTGGCCTCTACGTCACCGTGGGACCTTCACATACATCAATAGCGTAATATAACCTAACCTAACCCAACCTAACCTTTCGGCGCTATTATTTGACAACATTCGTGTCGAGTTGGCCTCTAGGTCTCCGTGGGGCCTTTATATACATCAATAACGTAATATAACGTAAACTAACCCAACCCAACCTCTCGGCACTAATATTTAACAACATTTCTGGCGAGTTGGCCTCTACGTCTCCGTGGGGCTTTTATATACATCAATAACGTAATATAACCTAACCTAAACCAACGTAACGTCTCGGAGGTAATATTTAACCACATTCCTGGCTTGTTGGCCTCTACGTTTCCGTGAGACCTTTATATACATCAATAACTTAATATAACCTAACCTAACCCAACCTAACCTTTCGCCGCTATTATTTGACAACATTCCTGACGAGTTGGCCTCTACATCTCCGTGGGACTTTTATATACATCAATAACATAATATAACCTAACCTAACCCAACCTAACATTCCGGCGGTAATATTTGACAACATTCCTGGCGAGTTGGCCTGTACGTCTCCGTGGGAACTTCATAAACACCAATAACGTAATATAACCTAACCTAACCCAACGTAACGTCTCAGAGGTAATATTTAACCACATTCCTGGCTTGTTGGCTTCTACATCTCCGTGGAAACTTCATATACATCAATAACGTAATATAACCTAACCTAACCCAACCTATCATTTCGGCGGTGATATTTGACAACATTCCTGGAGAGTTGGCCTCTCCGTCTCCGTGGGACCTTCATATACATCAATAACGTAATATAACCTAGCCTAACCCAACGTAACATCTCGGCGGTAATATTTTAAAACATTCCTGGCGAGTTGGCCT